>JANUSC010000460.1:0-140863 GCA_025200525.1 Camellia lanceoleosa
TTATATGTTTACGCTTAAATCTTGAAAAATCATGCTTCTTGGCTTCAGTATTCTCTCAGATTTTGTACATGCTTTGCTTAGAAGCCTTCCTTTGATCAAGATGTAACTCTGTATTTTTGTTATTTTTGGACCTGCTTAAAGTTCATAATGTATATGTTCTGGCTCATTTGATCTAATGCACAACTCTTACAGGACCATTTGTATTTTGATTTATTACTCAAAAAGATTTGTAAGCCTCCCCCTATGTGTACTCGGTTGTGTGTGAACTTTGAAAGTTGGCCTTCGGTAATCTCGGAAACACTGGCACATCACTAAGCACTCATCCTACTAGGCATTGCTACGGTCAGCCCACAGAGTGGGTATCGTAGAGCACAAGTTCCCTTAGCATGTTATTCTTTCACATTAATTTCTTGAAAGTCCTAGAGAGCATAGGACTTCCCTTAGAAAATAAAAGTTAGCATTTCATCCTAATACTTAAGCTACTTCTGAACAAGGTGTGCATTGTCTTGACATGTTCTTATATGTTACTTTTGCTCACGCCAAGTTATTTGTTTAACCTTGTTTTAAAAGTCACACTTTGGATAATCATAGCATCAGCTGAGGAGAGCAGAGACTCCGTCGAGATCATCCAAGCACGCATTGGGATGACTGAAAGATTAGTGGAAGGATTGGCTCATGAAAGTCGAGAGCAAAACAAGACAGCTAGAAGACGCTTAGTGCTACTGCCGACTAAAGCCGAGCAAACTAACGGCCGAATAAATGTAAGTTCCTTCCACCTCCTCCAAAGGCCGCTAATACCGTTCCGCTCAAGAACCAAATTTTTATATGGAGATGGCATTTTACAGCTTTGGATCGTGAGAGTTCAAGAAAATGAAACCGCCGAGATTCTCTCGAGGTATATAGAGCCGATGAAGGCCGAGGCGTGGGTTTGGAAATGGAAAAGTTGTTCTAGGATTTTCTCCCAAAGACCGATTACTCGTATAAAGTAACATTGGCGTATATTCACACCTGGGATTTGACGGGCGCTTCGCAGACATGGGCGGTGATGGTTCGAGTGAAGCTAATCCGCACTTAACCTCGACCAGATTTTTGGAGTTGTTCTACAACAAACATTTTCCCTCAAGAGTTCAAACCGCATACATCAATTCCGCATCTTTGGACATGTGGTAACCTGACATGTAAATGGTACGACCGGCTTTTTACATCGACCAGTAAGGTTTCGCGCCCCCACATGGCCAATCGTGATGAATACATGAAGGCCTCTGAAGTCTTCGAGAGTCAGCTTCGCGGACCAATCTAAGACCGAGTTAATTTGCACGATCCTACGACTTACGCCTAAGTATTGACAATAAAGCCATTTCGGCCGGGTTAACTTGGAATGATACCTTCCGCCGTAAGTAACGTGAGAGAACCGGCCGAAAGAGGAAAAAAATCCAGATTAATCGCCGATTAAGCACGCTGGGACAACAGAAGAAGTGACGCCTATCAAGGGCAAGTACCGGTCATTATCCAAAGCAGAAGAAATACTAGGCCGACGCGGTTCCGGGATTAAGTGCGGAAGTAACATTTTCGGGGTTTAAGTCGCTCGGACGTCTGGAGCTTTATATGAACGCGGAGAAATGGGTCATTATGCGGAGAGAGATCGGTCTCTAAGACAAAGCGTCGAGACCAAAGCCAGAAAAGTGGAGGACACCCTGTGCAATTGCTCAGAAAAGTAATGCGGGAAAGCGATGTATGAGCGCAGTGGCAGTGGTGTTCGGGTGACTAGTAATCGTGAGACACTCGCATCGCCGAGGCAAAGGTGTCGTGTACACTCCCCATTTGCTCTCAAGATGCTTTACGTGTTGATTGATTCCGTGTCTTCTACACATTCAAGCTTAGTATCTCGCCGCTTTCAGTTTGTCGTGAAAGATTACTGAAAGGTTCTAGAACCCCTTGGTCATGTAATATCTGTCTACTCCCATCTGGGAAATCTATGATTGTTGCATCCATCTATGTAGCACATGTTATTATAATCGGTGAGAATGTCAATTGTTAGTGGATTTAATGCCCTTGTGAATAGCCTATTTTGATGTTATATCGAATGGATTGGTTAGTGCTTAATTGGCGCATCTATTGATTGTAATGCAAAAAAGTGTCAGCTGCTAATCAAGACCCCAAATCTACCGCCAGAGGTTATTTTTTCAGGTAAATAGCTAGTGTTCCCCCACCTTACTTAATCTCATCTACGAAGGCCCTCAGAAGTTGATCCAAAAAAGCGGCGTAAGTGTTATCTATGCATAGGCATGAGTAACTCGTAATGGAAATGCTACTTTTATCCGACGCTCCAGCTTGTTGGGGCTGAATTCGCCGACAAGCTTTTTTCCGATGATTTCCAATCTCGCCAATTATTAGTCGACAGGGAAATAGAGAGCTACCGTTAAGGATGTCACATTCCGTGAACCTGTACCGGACCTTAAGACACGTTCATATAGAATGGCCCCACCAATCTTAGGGAATTGAAACCGCAGTACTACAAGAATTGTTGGATAAGGGATTTATTGAAACGAGCATCTCTTCACCACTCGCCGGGGAGCACCTGCTTTATTTGTTAAGAAAAAGGATGGTACCTCTCTCCTACCAGTAGGATTTATTATAGAGAACTCATTAAGGTCACCTATTAAGAATAAGTACCCATTGCCTAGGATCGATGATTTGCTTGGATCGTACCATACAAGCGAGCTCCTGATCTTTCTTAAGATTGACCTTAGGTTGGGCTGTCACCAAATTTTTAAAAGTTAAAGCCGAGGATGTTGAAGAAGATCGCTTTCTGATGCTGACAAGGCCATACATTTGCGAGTTTTGAAGGATGCCTTTAGTCGTAATTCCGACCTAATGCCCCCGTCACGTGATTCATGGATTTTAATGAATGTAGTCTCCTAAGCCCCACTCTAGATGAATTTGTGGTCGCTCTTTACCCATGATATATATATTAATTTATTCCAAGAGTGAAGTCGAATACGAGAATCATTTGAGACTTGCTTTGCATTTTGAGAGAGACCTAAATCAGATACAAGTTTAATCAAGTGTATTTTTGGTTTCCTACTATTTCATTTCGGGGTCATGTGATAAATGAATAGGAAGTATCTCATGGATCCTAGCAAGGTCAGTGAAGCCGAGAATTGGCCGAGGCTTCGCACCAACGCGGTCCGAGAGGTCTCAAGTTTTCTCGGTTTAAGGTGTTATTACAAGGTGAAGTTTGCAAAAGATTTCTCCAAGATTGCAATTCCATTGACGCTTAGCTTAACTAAGAAGGGAACACGGTATGAATGGAATCAAGATCGAGTCGCCTTTTCCAAGAACTCAAGATTTAGGTTAAGTTACAAAAGACCGCTAAGTAGTTGTAGATTCCATCGTGTAAATTCGTGAATTTCTATATTCATATAGCGATGCATCGCATAAAGGTTTCAAGTTGTGTATTAATGCAAGGGGGTAAGGTTATAGCATATGCGTATCTCGCCAATTGAAGCTTGCATACGAGAAGAACTATCCCACCCATGATTTGGAGTTAGCAAAATGGTACCGCTGTATTCTAAAGATTTACTAAGGCATTACTTGTATGGAGCTTCGAGTCGTTTTTACAGATCATAAGAGCTTGAAGTACCTATTCACTCGTGGCGAAATTGAATTTGGAGGCGCAGAAGATGGTTTCAGCCGTTGAAAGACTATGACATGCGTATTCAATACCACCTGTAGAAAGCTAATCAGCTGCGGCCGACGCTTTGGAGTGCGTAAAGTTGGTTGAAATTTGGCATGTTCTCCGACCATGATCCTCGCAGAGAATCAACTCGTCAGTTGAAGAAGTAAAAGTGTATATTAAATTCGGTACTAATTCTTCTTAAGCGATACGCTTATGAGATTGTTACAAAGCCGAGGTCAGGTACACCTTTTGAGAACCAAGTGCTCAAGTTTGAAGTAAGATTGTGTGTGGCCGATGTTCCGTAGTTAAAAAGGAAAATTTTTGTTGGAAGTCTTTATAATTCCAAGCTCATTGCTCATCCAGGAACACTAAGATGTACCAAGACGGGAAATGTACATTTTGGTGGCTTAATATGAAAAGAGAAATAGCCAATTCGCTGGTCTCAAGGTTTGTGACATTGTCAACAAGTAAAAGCAATACCAAAGACCACAGGACTCCTTGCCAACCTCACGTTTATCCTCGAAATTTAAGTGGAATACATCTCCATGGATTTTGTGGTTGGTTTAACAAGACACGTAAAAGGTATGAATTCGATTGAAGGTTGTTGTTGATAGATTAACTGTTTCAAAGACACTTTTTTACCTCGCCAAACTACTCAACGCCAATCAACTCTTGCCTCTTTGTTATATGTGGACGGAGATTGTTAGACTTCTCGCTGAGAGCCAATACCAATTGTGTCGTATTGCAGAGATCCTAAGTTTGTTTCAGATTTTGGGCGTAGGCCTGCTGGTGAGGGCTTTCGAGTCGAAATGTAGGATTTAGGCATGAAATTTTTCATCCCCTGCACGATGGGGTATCGCAATCGTAGCGACAAATTCGCATTAATCGAAGATATGCTTAGATTCTCTTGTATTGGATTTCCAAGGGAATTGGGCAAGCTGCATTTACTTCCTTAGTAGAATTCGCTACAATAACAGCTACTGCTTTAAATACCGCATGGTAAATCGTGATGAGGCTCAGAGATGAAGGAAATGCATATCATTCGGCACTGACCGGACCTAAGTGAGATGTAGCTCGCTAGTCCCGAATCTGATTCAAGTAACAACTGAGAAGATTAAACTTATCCAACATAGAGATTAAGATCGCCTGTAGCTTAACGAAAGAAAGCTACTACCAATTTGCAGAAGGAACGAGCTAGAATTTGGAAGTCGTGAATTCATGTATTCCTCGAAAAGTTTTCACCAATGAAAGGGAGTTTCTAGGATTTGGGGGAAGAGAGTGGGGTGTTGGCGCCTGACATATTGGGCCATTTGAAATTCTTTCGGACAAGGTTAACATCATAAGTTTGCTCATGACTCTGTTTCACCATTGCTAATTGAGCCAAGTCCATAACGTATTTCATATTTCCAATGTTACAAGGAAGTATTCTGGATCCATCAGACAAGATTGGAATTTCTCTCGAATTGAAGTTAACAAGAATTCTAGATTACGAAGAGAGGCCGACGCCTATTGTTGGATGCGCATGTAAAGTTAGGCAGAACCGAGAAACAAGTCAATACCAATGGTAAATATGGAACTGGAAAGAGCATTACACTACAAGGAGTTGCTACGGGGAAAATGGAAGAAGAAATGAAAATTGACATCCGTAATTATTCTGGAACAAGGTACCTTAAGTTGGGGACCAAACTTCTTTCATGCAGAGGGATGTAGGACAACAACCTCACTTTGAATTAGTCTTGCTTGCATGCATTTTATATGATCTTGCCTTGTCAAGTTTGTTAATCATATCTTGTTTTGCTTGCTTTGTTAATTTAAAGCTACTTGCTTGAACTCGCAGACTCTTGCTTGGTGTGTGTGTGCTTGCAGGCTCACCAAGCATAGTTCGCTTCTTGCAAACCTTACATTTAGGAATTAGCTTTTGAACCTTAGTCAGTTTTCATCTATTACTTGCACTAAGCTTATCTGTCGAGATGTCACCATATCGGGGTCAAGTGTTCCGAAGTGTCGGTGCTCGAGATAAAGTTTTGTGCTTAGTAATCTTTGTCCTGCTTAAAGTGTATGGCTTAGGGCCGAGATGCGTACACCCAGCTAAGGTGCTGCGGGCATGCCTTAGTCCAAAGTGTCAGCCCCCTCCCTCAGTCGACATGTCTTTGCTGGACCCATGTCGAAGTTTTTGACTCTAGCCTGATGTCCCCATAGTCGACGTGAGTTTTGCCACCAAGCTTGTTGTGCACGCTTTGTCGCAGACTTGTCTTTGTCTTATCGGGCCACCTTTTTTCGGAGCTTAACCAACCCTAGAAAAAGCTAATGCGGTCCCACGAAGGCTGTATGTTACCCTACAGAATTTTTGAATCAAATCATTTTGTCTTCAAATCTTTTGTTTTAGGAGAGAGAAGGTTTCCGGCTGAGAAGCCGAAGAGCTTTTAGAAAGAGAGAAAGGTGACTTTTCGAGCTTGGTCTTTGGTTGGTTTAACCGTTAGACGGTGTGATCTCGAGGTGAGAATCTTGACCGGCTTTGCTATTCTTATTGATTGTCGTAAGCCACATTGCATGATCGGGTTTGTTTTGCATGCCAGCGCATGGATTTGGAGCGGGTTTTGAAAGAGAAAGTTAGTATTCACGTGTTCTTGATTGAAAGCGTAATTTTGATCTGTAGTTTGTGGCCAGAGCCATGTTATTGTGGTTTTGTTCTTGCGATGTTCTTCTTGGGTTAAGTACCTAAGTCCACGCTTTTTGAACTCTCTGAAGCATGAAACCCTGCATTTTGAATAAACCAGTTATGGTTCTAAACACGATGCCCTGATGTTCTTGATGTTCTTGTTCTTAGATGCTTCGTGAGGGAAACTCAAAGTTTCCGGGATTTCGCTTTTGTATATGGTCGCCAGACCACACCCCGCAAGGAGGTGCGCTGGCCCCAGATTATCGTGATGGCACCCAAAGTGAGTTTCCACAAGAGGGAAACATGGTCCTGACCTTGCATGTTTTGCTTTGGTTATTCATTTGGATTCTGGTGGAAAGGCCGAGATCATTTACAATAATATGTAAAAGCTTGTTTTGAGAATGGAATTGGGTCATGTGATTGTAGGACTTTTGATCTTTTGCTTTTGAGCCTACACCGGCTGACCGAGGTGAGTGGTGCTTTTAATAAAGCTACGTTAAAACTACTTTGATAAATCTTTGGTCTATTGTTTGATGAAAAGGATTTTGTTAAGTACGAATCGATCACCTCTAATTGGCTGTATCGGGATGTGAGCCTTGTTCTTTTAGTTATCTTGAGAAGTCCCTTAGCTCGGAGGACTCTTAAACTTTCAAGCGAGCATTACATAAAAGGATACGAAGTCCTTTCCTCGAACACAAGTCCTTAGCTGAGGACTCCTAAACTTTCGCAGCTAAGACAAATTGTCAAAAAAGTGGCTACTGCCTGGTGACACCAAATTTTGTGGCCAGGCGGATACTTCGGCCCTTTCTTGGAAAAGTTATTGTGTTGAAAGCTGTGGCTACGGTTTGGTAACGCAAGTCCTCGTAATGGAGGACTCTAAACCTTTCGCAGCACCATTTTACCTAAAACGACATTTTAGATCGCATATATCTTGGCTTATGCCATCTAATCGGGCTACTACACGCGACCGATTGTTTGGAGAGCTTTTGTCCTTGCTGTCGGCGTCATGAGCATCCCTTGAAACTTTGTAAGATTGGAAAGATGAATACGGTACCATCCTTTTGATTTGGTAAAGGCTTATTGTTCCTCAGTCGAAAAGATCTCTTTGGCTTAGTATTTGTATGGTTTTGCACATGCTTGTTTTGTACAAGCACTTTGGCTATATTCATGCAAAACCTTTATTATTAGTATCATTCATCGAAGTTTCCACACTCACCCCCTCTATATATATATGTAGGTGATTGAGTGATTTTACGGGCGGCGACGCTTCTAGATGTATTTCTACTCACCTTGTGTTTTGGGATACTTGATTTTACGCCTCTACTTTGTTTTGCATTCATGCTCTGGCCTATGTCAGATTACTCCCTAAGATTATATGTTTACGCCTAAGAAATCTTGTAAATCATGCTTCTTGGCTTGTATTCTCTCAGATTTTGTACATGTCATTCAGAAGCCTTTTTGATCACATGACGGAATTGTATTTCTTGTTATTTTTGGACCCGGGTTGTAAAGTTCATAATGTATATGTTCCACATTTGATTCACGCGACACTTGGCCAATGACCATTTGGTATTTTGATTTATTACTCCAAGATTTGTAAGTCTCCCTATAGGTGTACTCGCTGGGTGCCAGAACTCCTGAAAGTTGGCCTTCGGGTAATCACGGCATCGCACATCACTAAGACCACATCCTACTAGGAGTGGGTCGTGGTCGCGGGCTAATTCTACAACTATCTCGCTAAATCTGTTTCATCATACAACAACAACCAAGATGAACAATTTTTTTAAAAAAAAAAAAAAAAAAAGATGGAAAGAAATTAGGATCTCGTAAGTGCTTTTGAAGAAAAAATTGTCCATAAGGAGCCGGATCACTGGAGTCTTCTCCTCCTCACGGGTCCTCTCGCAGTATCGAAAGTAAAAATAATTTGATGAGAAGTCTTTTATATGTTTTGAAAGATGTTTTGTTTTCAATTTCTACTCCTTAATTTATCTCATCAATTTTTTTTTTTCTATATGTTCAAATTTACATTTAAGTGTTTAACTATTATTTTTTGTCTATATATTCAAAAATCTTGATCAATTCGCTCAATTTTTTTTTTCCTATCCGTATAAATATTTCGTTTAGATTTTATTATCAGCTCAATTTTAATCTCTTATCTTGCTCAAATATCTATCCAAAATTTCTTATCTCTGCTCAACAAACTAGTCACAATCTTTAATATATTTCTATCCTGTTCAATTTATTATCTATTGAAATACACCAAACACAAGATCTGCTCCAATCTTTTCTTTCTCTCTTCTTTGTTCTTTTCTCTATCTGCTGAAATTTTTTCTCAAATATAATCCAAAGATATATATATATGTATATATATCTATTCTATTTTTTTATTATTATTTCTATCTCTGCGCTAATTTTTAATTTTTTTTTTTTAGTTCATTTACAACTATCTGTCAATTTGTTTCATCACACAACAACAACAACAAAGATTGACAACTTAAAAAAAAAAAAGAGGGGAAATCGATTCTAGAAAGTGAAGAAAAAAATTGTCTATAAGAGCAAGCGATCACTTGAAGCCTTCTCCGATGGTCCTCTCGCAGTATCAGTAAAATAATTTGATGCAGAAGTCTTTTTATATGTTTTGAAAGATGTTTTGTTTTCAATTTTACTCCTTAATTTATCTGTTGAATTTTTTTTTTTCTATATGTTCAAATTTACATTTATGTTTAACTATTATTTTTGTCTATATTCAAAATCTTGACAACTGCTCAATTTTTTTTTCCTATTTATGCAAGTTTTGTCTAGATTTTTGTTATCAGCTCACTTTAATCTCTTATCTGCTCAAATATCTATCCAAAATTTTTATCTCTGCTCAACAAATCCGCCTCACAATCTTTAATTTATTTCTCATCTGCTCAATTTTTATTATCTATTGAAATACACCAAACATGATTCAAGGTAATCTTTTTCTTTTCTCGCTTGTTCCATTCTCTTATCTGAAATTTTTTCTCAAATATAATCCAAAGTATATATATATATACGTATATATTCATTCTATTTTTTATTATTATGTGAATCTCCAGGCCTTTTCTTTCCTCGTTTATTCTGCTGAAATTCCTTCTCAAATATAATCCAAAGATATATATATATATATATTCTATTTCTTGCTATTATTTGTATCTCATTAATTTTTTTTTGTTTCATTTGCAACTATCTCGCTGTAATTTGTTTCCTCATACAACAAACAACCAAGATCAACAACTTAAAAAAAATAAAAAAAAAAAATAAATAAAAAAAGACGAAATTGATTCAGGTGCTTGAAGAAAAAAAATTGGCCCATAAGGAGCCAGATCAATGGAGTCTTCTCCTTCGATGGTCCTTCGCAGTATTCGAGTAAAATAATTTTGTAAGAAGTCTTTTTTTTTTTTTTTGAAAGACGCTTTGTTTTCAATTTTACTCCTTAATTTATCTCAATTTTTTTTTTTTTTTCTATATGTTAAAATTTACATTTAAGTGTTTCATTATTATTTTTTTTGTCTATATATTCAAAATCTTAACTATCTTTTCAATTTTTTTTTCCTATCTACACAAATATTTGTCTAGATTTTCTTATCATCAATTTTAATCTTTATCTGCTCAAATATTCATCCCAAATTTCTTCTCTCTGCTCTGCAAAGCCACCACAATCTTCAATATATTTCTATCTGCTCAATTTTATTATCCTGCTGAAATATACACCAAACCATGATCCGCTGCAATCTTTCTCTCTCTTGCCTTTTCTTCATCTCGTTGAAATTTTTCTCAAATATAATCCAAGATATATATATTTGTTCTATTTTTTATTATTATTTCTATCTCGCTAATTTTTAATTTTTCTTTGTTCATTTACAACTATCTCGCTGTAATTTGTTTCATCATACAACAACAACAACAAATAAAGATCAACAACTTAAAAAAAAAGTTGGAGAAATTGGATCCGGTGTGTTTCAAGAAAAAATTGTCCATAAGGAGCCGGATCAATGGAGTCTTCTCCGATGGTCCTCTCGCAGCTTGAGTAAAATAATTTGCGTGAAATCTTTTTATTTGTTTTGAAAGTCGTTGTTTTCAATTTGACTCTTAACTTACCTGCTCAATTTTTTTTTTTCTATATGTTCAAATTTACATTTAAGTGTTTAATTATTATTTTTTGTCTATATATTCAAAAATCTTGACTATCTGCTCAATTTTTTTCCCTATCTCTGTAAATTTGTCTTTGATTTTATTATCGCCCAATTTTAATCTCTTATCTCTGCTCAAATATCTATCCAAAATTTCTATCCATTCAACAAACCAAATATAATCTTCAATTTATTTCTATCATTACAATTTTATTATCTCAAGGAAATACACCAAACCAGATCTGCTGGTAATCTTTTTTTTTTTCTCTTGTTCTGCTCTCTATCTGCTTAAATTTTTTCAAATATAATCTAGTATATATATATATATATCTATTCTATTTATTATTATTATTTCTATCTTCTTAATTTTTAATTTTTTTTTGGTTCATTTACAACTATCTCAAGGTAATTTGTTTCATCATACAACAAACAATAAAGATCAACAACTTAAAAAAAAAAAAAAAAAAAAAGGAGGAGAATTGGATCTCAGGTGCTTGAAGAAAAAAAAAACTATCCATAAGGAGTTGGATCAATGGAGTCTTCTCCGATGGTCCTCAACAGCATTGAGTAAAAATAATTTGGTGAGAAGTCTTTTATTTTTTTGAAAGACGTTTTTTTCAATTTTACTCCTTAATTTATCTCGTTGAATTTTTTTTCTATATGTTCAAATTTACATTTAAGTGTTTAATTATTATTTTTTTGCCTATATATTAAAAAAACCGACTATCTGCTCAATTTTTTTTTTCCATATCTCGTGCAAATTTTTGTCTAGATTTTATTAATATCGCTCATGTAATAACTCACATTCATATCTTGGTCATGTTCATGTGCATTTTCATGATTTTGTCTTGTTGCTTGCATTTGTAGACTTAGACTTGTTTTTGCTAGGTAAAGGTTCTTGGTCTTGTCTTGATGCTATCAATGCTTGCCCAAGTGTTGTATGCATGCTTTGTTCCTTCCTTGTCGCCCCTGCCTAGGTCATGTTGCTTCCAGGTCATGCCAAGCCCAGGTCATGTTAAGCCCAGGTCATGCCAAGCTTCCAGGTCACGCCAAGCCCAGGTCATGTTGCTTAGGTCATGCCAAGCCTCAGGTCATGTTGCTTCCAGGTCATGCCAAGCCTAGGTCATGTTGCTTCCAGGTCATGCCAAGCCTAGGTCATGTCAAGCCCAGGTCATGTTAAGCCCAGGTCATGCCAAGCCCAGGTCATGCCAAGCCCAGGTCATGTTAAGCCCAGGTCACGCCAAGCCTAGGTCATGTTAAGCTTCCAGTCATGCCAAGCCTAGGTCATGCCAAGCCTAGGTCATGCAATTAGGTCATCTAAGCCTAGGACCATCTTGAACCACCTTGGTTGACCTCCACCATCACCTAGGCATATTGGTCGAGATGTTATCACCCAGGCATCCGAGATCCTTAATCCTTGCACCTAGTGATCTTGTTCTCGAGGGAATGACTCTAGACCGAGGTGTGGCACATCTAGGCCAGAGGTGCAAGGCATGAAGCCAAGTGTTGCTCTTCCTAGTCGAGATCATTGTTCCGACTTGCCGGTTTTGTCCTTAGTCGGGTCATTGTCCTTTTGTTTACGATGTCTTGTCTCTGTCGATGTCATCACTTGCCGAGGTGCCTTGCCACTGCTTGTTGAATACGCTTTTTACACCTGCCTTTGTCAATCACCACCTTTTTAAGAGAACCAACCCCAGAGAGCGCCCACGTGTCCCAAATGTATGTTAAGTCACCGTCAGAGAGAGAGAAACACATCATTTGTCATATTCTTGTCTTTGAAGAGAGAGAAGCTCTAGAAGAAGAAGAGAGGTTCTTGAGAGAGAAGTAGATTTCCAAGCTTGATTCCTAGAGATCGAACCGCTAGATCCGTGGTTCTAAGGTTAGATTCTTGACCGCCTATGTTGTTCCTTATGATCATGTTATTGCATTGCATGATTGAATATGATTTGTGTCATGCATTGCTTTGAAGTTCGGCTTTAGAAAGAGAAAATAATATTCATGTGTTCTTTCAAGAAAAGTCATGTTTGATCCGAAAGCCTGCCAAGACATATGTTTTTGTGTTTGTTTTCATATGATCTTCAAGTATGGGTACCAAGGTCCATGTTTTCAACTCATAGCATGAAATCCTGCATTTTGTTATAACAAGTTATAATTTTAGCATTCATGTTCTTCATGTTCTTCATGTTCATGTTCTTCATGTTCTTCAAGGAGGAAACCCAGATTTCCAGACTTCTTTTCCCTAGGTGTGATCACCGAGACCACTCTTGCCTAGATCACACACCTAGGCCAAGCATCAGATCTCACCTTGGCCTAACTGCAGATGATCACTTGAACCTTAATCTATCTTGCATGCACACCCTACAGCAAATGCACCTCGAAGCCTAGGTAACCACACCTGCCAAGAGGTGTGGGACTCGCCAAGACCTCCGAAGTTCACTCAACCAGGTCACTTTGCCTAGATCATTTCTCGCATCCATTCCAGACTCGTTGGTACCCAAAGATGTTTTGCTTAGGTCATTTCCAAAGATGTTTTGCCTAGGTCATTTCCAAAGATGTTTTGCCTAGGTTATTTCCAAAGATGTTTTGCCTAGGTCATTTCCAAAGATGTTTTGCCTAGGTTATTTCCAAAGATGTTTTGCCTAGGTCATTTCCAAAGATGTTTTGCTCTAGGTCATTTCCAAAGATGTTTTGCCTAGGTCATTTCAAAGATGTTTTGCCTAGGTCATTTCTAACATGTTTTCCCTAGATGTTTCCAAAGATGTTTTCCCTAGATCATTTGCATGCATGTGAAGCTTGTTTTAAGAGTGCATTCAATAGACTTTTGCCATGTGTTTGTAGGACTTGGACCTTGCTTTGATCCCGACGCCCCAAGAACTATGTGAGTGGTATTTTTAATAAAGCTATGTTATACGCTTTTGATAAAGGCTTTGCTTTTGCTTTTGTTTTGAAAGTATTTGTTAAGTATGAATGATTACCCTTATTTTATGTATCAAGTATAAGCTTTGTTTTGATGACATTCTTGGAACCGCCCTTTCGTTAGGGACGCGGCCTGTGTAACATAGTCCTTCCGCTAGGGGACTTTAAGCCTGTAGCACCGCCCTTTCGTGTTAGGGACGCAGCCTGTGTAACATAGTCCTTCCGCGTTAGGGGACTTTAAGCCTGTAGCACCGCCCTTTCGTTAGGGACGGCTTCCAAGTAGCACCCTTGTTAAGATATCGCCACCACCGACGGACTATGAACGGGTGTGCTCGATGCCGAGGTTATGCTTTTGTTTTGCTCGGAATGTCATCACCCCAAGTACATGTTTAGATACAAGTTATGCCAAGTACATGTTTTGAACAAGCTATGATATATGTATTGTTTTGACAAGATTTCGGGAATCATTCATTAAACCCTTTATTACTTGTACCATTCATCGAAAGTATCCAAGCTCACCCTCTCTATGTATATATGTAGGTGGCAAGCAAGAAGGCGCGACGCCTAAGATGTTATGTGCAAGATGTTTGATTCATGTTTTGTATCGCCTTGAAGATTATGCTTTTAGTAATTCATGTCTTTTGTATACTTCGGCTTGAGAAGCCTTTTGATCAAGATGTAATATGTACTTTATTTTATTTGTATTCAAGTTGTAAGACTATATTAAGATGTATGTCATTTCATTTGATCTATGCACAGATCTTATGGACTAATTAGATTTATACATATTGCTTCCGCACATGGTAGCCCCATATATAATACTCTGATTGTGTGTGAATTTTGAAAGTTGGCCTTCGGTAATCTCTTGACATCGCCATCACGGCACTATTCTACTAGGGCGGTTTGGGGTCGTGATACTAATTTTATTATCTGTTGAAATACACCAAACCAGATCTGCTATAATCTTTCTTTCTCTCTTGTTCTTTCTCTCTATCTCTGAAATTCTTTCTCAAATATAATCCAAAGATATATATATATATATATATATATCCGTTTCTATTTTTTATTATTATTTATATCTCGCTAATTTTTAATTTTTTAGTTCATTTACAACTATCTCAGCTGTAATTTGTTTCATCATACAACAACAACAAAGATCAACAACTTAAAAATAAAAATAAAAGAGGAGAAATTGATCTGGTGCTTGAAGAAAATTTTTTCCATAAGGAGCTGGATCAATGGAGGCTTTCCTCCGATGGTCCTTTTGCATTGAGTAAAATAATTTGGTGAAAAGTCTTTTATTTGCTTGAAAGATGTTTTGTTTCCAATTTTACTCCTTAATTTATCTGCTGAATTTTTTTTTTTCTATATGTTCAAATTTACATTTAGGTGTTTAATTATTATTTTTTGTCTATATATTCAAAAATCTTGACTATCTCTGCTCAATTTTTTCCCTATCTCTGCAAATTTTTGTCTAGATTTTATTATCGCTCAAATTTAATCTCTTATCTTTTTCAAATAACTATCCAAAATTTCTTATCTATTCAACAAACCAAATACAATCTTCAATATATTTATATCTCATAAATTTTATTATCTCTGAAGTAGACCAAACCAGATTTGTTGCAATCTTTCTTTCTCTCTCTCTTGTTCTTTGTCTCAATCATGAAATTCTTTTCAAATATAATCCAAAGATATATATATATATATATATGTTCTATTTTTACTATTATTTCTATCTCGCTTGATTTTTAATTTTTTTGATTCATTTACAACTATCTGCTGCAATTTGTTTCATCATAAAACAACAACAAAGATTAACAACTTAAAAAAAAAAAAAAAAGGAGGAGAAATTGATCTGTGGTGCTTGAAGAAAAAAAACGGCCCATATGGAGCCGGATCAATGGAGTCTTCCTTCGATGGTACTGCAGTATCGAGTAAAATAATTTGTTCTCAAATCTTTTTAATTGTTTTGAAAGTCATTTTGTTTTCAATTTTACTCCTTAACTTATCTCTGCTCAATTTTTTTTCTATATATTCAATTTCACATTTAAGTGTTTAATTATTATTTTTTGTTTATATATTCAAAAATCTTGACTATCTATTCAATTTTTTTCCATATCTCGTTTATTTTTCATTGTTATATCTATCGCTTAATTTTTAATTTTGATTCATTTACAACTATCTGCTAATTTGTTTCATCATACAACAACAACAAAGATCAAAAACTTTAAAAAAAAAAAAAAAGAAAGAAAGAAAGATAGAGGAGAAATTGATCTATGTGCTTGAAGAAAAAATTTGTCCATATGAGTTTGATCAATGGAGTCTTCTCCGATGGTCCTTCACCGGCATTGAGTAAAATAATTTGGTGAGAAGTCTTTTTATTTGTTTTGAAAGACGCTTTTGTATTCAATTTTACTCCATAATTTATCTGTTGAATTATTTTTTTCTATATGTTCAAATTTACATTTAAGTGTTTCATTATTATTTTTTTGTCTATATATTCAAAAATCTTGACTATCTGTTCAATTTTTTTTTCCTATCTGTGCAAATTTTTGTCTAGATTTTATTATCAATTCAATTTTAATCTCATATCTGCTTAAATGTCTATCCAAAATTTCTTATCTGCTCAACAATCCAAATACAATATTCAATTTATTTCTAATCGCTCAATTTTATTATCTCGTTGAAATACACCAAACCAGAACCAAGGTAATCTTTCTTTCTCTCGCCTTGTTCTTCTCCCTATCTCTGAATTTCTTTTCAAATATAATCCAAGATATATATATATATATATCTCTGCTCTATTTTTATTATTATTTTATTGCTTAATTTTTCATTTTTTTTGTTCATTTACAACTTTTTGCTGCAATTTGTTTAATCATATAACAACAACAAAGATCAACAACTTAAAAACAAAAAAAAAAAAAGGAGAGAAATTGATCTCAGGCGCTTAAAGAAAAAAAACTCCGCCCATAAGGAGTTGGATCAATGGAGTCTTCCTCCGATGGTCCTCGCAGCATTGAGTAAAATAATTTGGTAAGAAGTCTTTTATTTGTTTTGAAAGACGCTTTTGTTTTCAATTTTACTCCTTAAGTTATCTGCTGAATTTTTTTTTCTATATGTTCAAATTTACATATTAGTGTTTAATTATTATTTTTCTCGCTCTATATATTCAAAAATCTTGACTATCTCTGCTCAATTCTTTTTCCCTATCTCAGGCAAATTTTTGTCTAGATTTTATTATCAGCCTAATTTTAATCTTTATCTGCTCAAATATCTATGCAAAATTTCTTCTGCTCCACAAACCAAACCCACAATCTTCAATATATTTCTATCTATTCAATTTTACTATCTCGTTAAAATACACCAAACCCGGATCTATTGCACTCTTTTCTTTCTCTCTCTCTTGTTCTTTCTCTATCTCATGGAAATTCTTTCTCAAATATAATCAAGTATATATATATATATGTTCTATTTTTTATTATTATTTCTATCTCGCTTAATTTTTAAATTTTTTGGTTCATTTACAACTATTCGTTGTAATTTGTTTCATTATACAACAACAACAAAGATAAACAACTTAAAATGAAAAAAGAGGAGGAGAAATGATCTCACAGATTTGATGAAAAAACCGTCTATAAGGAGCCGGATCAATGGAGTCTTCCTCCGATGGTACTGCAGCATTGAGTAAAATAATTTGGAGGAAATCTTTTATTTTTTTTGAAAGTCGCTTTGTTTTCAACTTTACTCCTTAACTTATCTGCTCAATTTTTCTTCTATATGTTCAAATTTACATTTAAGTGTTTAATTATTATTTTTGTCTATATATTCAAAAATCGACTATCTATTCAATTTTTTTTTTCTATCTCGTGCAAATTTGTCTTGATTTTATTCTCGCTCAATTTTAATCTCTTATCTATTCAAATATTTGTCCAAAATTTCTTATCCGCTCAACAAACCACAATCTTCAATTTATTTCTATCTCTTCAATTTTATTATCTGCTGAAATACACCAAACCAGATCTCAGTAACCTTTCTTTCTCTCTCTTGTTCTTTCTCTATCTGTTGAAATTCTTTTTTCAAATATAATCCAAGATATATATATATATCCGCCCTATTTTTATTATTATTTCGTCGCTTAATTTTTACTTTTTTTTTTGGTTCATTTACAACTATTTGTTGCAATTTGTTTCATTATACAACAACAACAAAGATCAACAACTTAAAAAGAAAAAAAAATGAGGAAAAATTGATCTATGTGCTTCAAGAAAAGAAACCGCCCATAAAGAGTCGGATCAATGGAGTCTTCATCCGATGGTCCTCGCAGTATTGAGTAAAATAATTTGGTGAGAAGTCTTTTTATTTGTTTTGAAAGACGTTTTCAATTTTATTCCTTAATTTATCTCGTTGAATTTTTTTTCTATATGTTCAAATTTACATTTAAGTGTTTCATTATTATTTTTTTGTTTATATATTCAAAAATCTTGACTATCTCTGCTCAATTTTTTTCCTATCTCTGCAAATTTTTGTCAAGATTTTATTATCGCTCAATTTTAATCTCGTGATATCTATCCAAAATTTCTTATCTGCTCAACAAACCACCACAATCTTCAATATATTTCTATCTCTGCTCAATTTTATTATTTGTTGAAATACACCAAACCATGATCTCGTCGCAATCTTTCTTTCTCTCTCTTGTTCTTTCTCTCCATCTCATGAAATTTTTTCAAATATAATCCAAAGATATATATATATATATATCTGTTTCTATTTTTATTATTATTTCGCTTAATTTTAATTTTTTTTGGTTCATTTACAACTATCTCGTTATAATTTGTTTCATCATACAACAACAACAAAGATCAACAACTTAAAAAAAAAAAAGAAAGAGAAATTGATCTGTGCTTGATTTAAAAAAACGCCCATAAGGTGTCGGATCAATGGAGTCTTCCTCTCGATGGTCCTCGCACCATTGAGTAAAATAATTTGGTGTGAAATCTTTTTATTTGTTTTGAAAGTCGCTTTTGTTTTCAATTTTACTCCTTAACTTATCTATTGAATTTTTTTTTTTCTATATATTCAAATTTACATTTAAGTGTTTAATTATTATTTTTTTGTCTATATATTCAAAAATCTTGACTATCTGCTCAATTTTTTTCCTATCTGCAAATTTGTCTTTATTTTATTATCGCTGAATTTTAATCTCTTATCTGCTCAAATATCTATCCAAAATTTCTTATCCGCTCAACAAACCAAATACATTCTTCAATTTATTTCTAACTGCTCAATTTTATTATCTCGTTAAAATACATCAAACCAGAACCAATGTAATCTTTTCTTTCTCTCTTGTTGTTTCTCTCATCTCTGAAATTTTTTCTCAAATATAATCCAAGATATATGTATATATATATATATCTCTGTTCTATTTTTATTATTATCTTTATTGCTTAATTTTTAATTTTTTGGTTCATTTACAACTATCTGTTGTAATTTGTTTCATCATACAACAACAACAAAGTTCAACAACTTAAAAACAAAAAAAAAGAGGAGAAATTGGATTTGTGTTCTTGAAGAAAAAAACTATCCATAAGGAGGTTCAATGGAGTCTTCTCCGATGGTCCTCCGCAGTATTGAGTAAAATAATTTGGTGTGAAATCTTTTTATTTGTTTTGAAAGTCGCTTTTGTTTTCAATTTTACTCCTTAACTTATCTGCTCAATTTTTTTTTTTTCTATATGTTCAAATTTACATTTAAGTGTTTAATTTTTACTTTTTTGTCTATAAATTCAAAAAATCTTGACTATCGCTCAATTTTTTTCCTATCTGTAAATTTGTCTTGATTTTATTATCAGCTCAATTTTAATCCCTTATCTGCTCAATATCTATCCAAAATTTCTTATCCATTCAACAAGCCACCACAATCTTCAATTTATTTCTATCTGCTCAATTTTATTATCTGCTGAAATACACCAAACCAGATCTCGTTGCAATCTTTCTTTCTCTCTCTTGTTCTTTCTCTCTATCTCATGGAAATTCTTTTGTCAAATATAATCTAGTTTATATATATAGCTTATCCTGGTTTACCCTTGTTGTACAGTGATCTGGACATGTGTCCGTGGATGTTAGTAGTTGATTGTTGTCTTGTTTACATCCTTTCGTACTTTGTTTTTGAATTATAGGATGTGCTTGGCAAGTTTGTTACAGGTTGGTTGTGTTGGGAACAAAGAGTAGGCCCAGTTTTTGACCTCGCCGAAGCGAGGAGTTGGTCGCCGAGCGAAGCTTATCTTTTGTTCTTCGCCGAGCTGTGGTTTGGTCGCCGAGCGAGAGTTGAGTTTTTGTCTCTGGTAGGACGAGCCAAGGGGCTTCGCTCGAGCGAGCGAATGCACTCGTACTAGGACTCAACATCGAATTTTTGGCTCGAAGCGAGCTTTTCTTCGCCGAGCGATTCGTTCGCCCTTCGCCGAAGCGAGTTGGTCGCCGAGCGAAGCCTGGTTGTTGGCTCGAGTAAGGCTTTGGCTCGAGCGAGTGTTTCAGGTTCGTCGCCGAGCGAAGCAGTGCCTTCGCCGAGCCTTTTTTTTCATGAGACAAGAGCTGATTTCAAATCATTTTTTAAAACTTTGATCTCAAACTCTCAACCGAGAGCCTCTCACTCTAGAATTACTCTCTCTAAGATTTGATCTATCTAGGGTGATTTCACCCTAAGTGCTTTGTTAAAAAGATAGAGGTTGTCGAGGCTTCGATTTAATCTGAAAAAGTCGGTTTGGAGCACTTTGATTTTCGGCTTCATCTCCATTTCTGCTCAAACTTTGAGGTAGGGATACCCTACTCCTCTTTATAGATTTTGTCTTTAAATTTTAGCATTTTGATATGTTGGGATAGTTGTGTAATTTTGAGAAAGTTTGGGGCTTTTATGTAATTTTATAAAGTTGGGGTTTTATTTAAAATAAACCTATATGCATGTTTAGCATAGAGAAATGAGATTAATGTGAATCATTGATGAAAATGAAACCTTTAGGGTTGTAATGTTAATTATGAAAATGCTATAATTACATTGTTTAATTAATTGGTATAATTAATTGTGAGAAATGAGGAATGGAATTGGAAATGTTGAGATTCAAAGTATGTGGGATAAAAGGGTGTAGTTAGATTATTTATCACTCATCGAATTGAAATGTTGATTATATATCCATTGTGCATTTATTTTCCTAATAGAAATAACCGCTGGGCTATCGGTGAGGATAGTCGTGATTGTTGTAGACAATGCATGATGATTAGGCAAACTAAAACTAATATGTGGAATGTGTCATTGAGTATGACGCATAGAAAGAATACATTAATTTGTGTATTGATTGATTGTATATAGAACCAATGTGTTTATATGCATTATGTGTAGAGGAGGAGATGAGGGATGTACTCGCTTAGGGAAGATGGGGATGTACCTCTAAACCTTAGTGTTGGGAGGAGATGATGAACTCAGAGACACACTTCATATGCTTGTCTAGAGAAGTGAAGATACAAATCATATGCTTGTCTTGAGAAATATAGATACAACTCATATGCTTGTCTTGGAAATGTGATATAGCTTGTATGCTTATCTCAGGTTGTATTGATATAACTAATATGTTTATCTATGTTGAAATGGAAATTGTTTAGTATGAGTTCCTCGCCTCATATGAGTTGTTGGCCGTGTTCGAGCCAGATTATGTATTGATAATTGAAAGGGAAAGAAATGGAAAATGAAAGGAAATATAGACTTGAATGTCTTGGAACTGTAAAGTGTTATGAAAGAATGTAAAAGTGTTGACCATCTATCAACCGTTAATCTTTTTAGTCATTATTCATAACTCGTTTAGTATATTTCGGGTCAATGGGCTCACCCTATATGGTGTAACGCCTCAAAACAATAACATTAAACCCATCAATTAAACATGCATTGATACAAAATAGAATCCACATTCTTCTATTTAACTGAATAGTTCTTTACAAAAGGTATTACATGTTAACAACAAAAGCAAATGCCCTAAGGGCTTACAGCTTTCCAAGTTAACACTTGGTTACAGAAAGAGAGCTCTAGCTCAATACACATAAAGCCCTTGGCTTGAATCTACATGTAATACATCAAAAATAAATAGAAGCCAAAAGTCCATCCGCCTAGTCTCCCAAGTTATGTCCTTAGAGGTGGTATGCCACTGCATTCTAAAATGATGTTCTATATAGGTGAGCCACACCAAGAGAAATATACTAAACCAATTATGAATAATGACTAAAAGATTAACAGTAGATAGATGGTCAACACTTTTACATTCTTTCATAACATACTACAATTCCAAGACATTCATGTCTATGTTTCCTTTCATTTTCCATGTCTTTCCTTTTCAATTATCAATACATAACTCGCTCAACTCCGCCAACAACTCATATGAGACAGAACTCATACTAAACACTTTCCATTTCAACGTAGATAAACATATTAGTTATATCAATACATCCACAGATAAGCATACAAGCTACATCACATTTCCAAGACAAGCATATGAGCTGTATCTATATTTCTCAAGACAAGCATATAAGCTACATCACATTTCCAAGACAAGCATATGAGTCAGATCTATATTTCTCAAAGATAAGCATATGAGTCAGATCTTCACTTCTAGACAAGCATATGAGCCAGGTTCACGAGTTCATCCCCATCTCCTCCCAACACTAACCTGCTTAGAGGTACATCCCCATCTTCCCTAAACCATGGAGTACATCCCCATCTCATCCTCTACACATAATGCATATAAACACATTGGTTCTATATACAATCAATCAATACATACGCTAATGTATTCTATCAATCGCCAAATTCCATGACACATTCCATAGATTAGTTTTAGTTTCCTAATCATCATACATTGTCTACAACAATCACGACTATCCTCCACCGATAGCTCCAAAGCGCTTATTTCTATGCGTAAAATAAATGCACAAATGGATATATAATCAACATTTCAATTCGTGAGTGATAAATAATCTAACTACACCCTTTTATCCCACATACTTCCAATCTCAACATTTCCAATTCCATTTCTCATTTCTCACAATTAATTATACCAATTAATTAAATAATGTAATTATAGCATTTTCCATAATTAACATTACAACCCTAAAGGTTCCATTTTCATCAATGATTCCACATTAATCTCACTTTCTATGCTAAACATGCATATTGGTTTATTTTAAATAAAACCCCAAACTTTTTATAAAATTACATAAAAGCCCCAAACTTTCTCAAAATTATACAACTATCCCCAACATATCAAAATGCTAAAATTTAAAGACAAAATCCATAAAGAGGAGTAGGATATCCCTACCTCAAAGTTTGAGCCAAAAAGGAGATGAAGAGCTAACGAGCCACGTGTCCAAATCCAAATATTTTCCGATTAAAATGAAGCCCTCACAACCTCTATCTTTTTAACAAAACACTTAGGTAGGAAATGACCCTAGGTAGATCAAATCTTAGAGAGAGAGTAAAACTAGAGAGAGGCTCTGATTTAGGGTTAGAAAATCAAAAGTTTTGAAAAATGATTTGGAATCAATACGCCGCTCGCCGATGAAGACAAAGCTCGCCGAAGCGAAGGCCGCCGCCGAGCGACTAGACATGAAAACACTCGCCGAGCTAAGACAACCTTGCTCGAGCCAACAACCAAGCTCGCCGAAGCGACGAACACCGCCGAGCGAAGGATGAACCAGACGCCGAGCGAAGAAAAGCTCGCCGAGCTAAGAATTTGAAGAACAGTTCAAGTACAGGCAATCGCCGCCGAGCGAAGCCCCTGCTCGACCCACCAGAGACAAAACCCAACTTCGCCGAGCGACCAAACCTCTGCTCGAGCGAAGAACAAAGATGGCTCGCTGAAGCGACTAACTCTCGCCGAGCGAGGGTCCAAAATTTTGGACAGCCACTTTGTTCCCTACACAACCAACTCAGAATAAACCTCGCCAACACATCCTATAATTCAAAACAAAGTATGAAAGGATGTAAACAAGACAACAATCAACTACTAACATCCACTTTATTACATGTTCGGATCATCGATATAGCGACCTGCCTTTTCCCATTTGATTATTGTATCCCACTTATGTTCCGTGGATTCCGCTTGTCATATTGTTGTTGTTGTCATCCTTAAATTCTATTTGGTTGAGTTTTAGGATGTGTTAGGCGGTTTCAACAATTGGTTGAGCCTTGGTCTAGTTGTTGGTTGCCCGCTTTTGTTTTTCCGCCGAGCGACACTCCCACGCCGAGCGGGTTTACACTCTTCCAAATTTTTGGTCCTCGCTAAACTTCGCAGGAGAGATCTACGCCGAGCGGTTATCATTGCGCCGAGCGACCTTGTTTTGTTCTTTACGCCGAGCGGTGTGTTGTGCGCCGAGCGACTGGTTGTTTAAATACGCAACAACAGGTGTTTTAAAATGGCTTTTCAGCTCTTTCAGCTTTAGAAACCCTAGGTTACGAAGTTCTCTCTCCCAACTCATCTTCTCTTAGAATTGATCTATTTAGAGTGTGTATTCACCCTTGTTCCTTCATTAAAAAGGTAGAGGAGAGTGAGGGCTACATTTTAACTGAGAAATTGTGGGTCCGGAGCACTTTGGAGTTTTGGGCATCATCTTCATCTTCTTCTTTTGAGTTATTTCTTCGAGGTAGGGATTTCCTACTCCATTTATAATGCTTTAATCCTAAGTGGTGGTATTTTGGTATGTGGGGTGGTTTGGTAATTTTGGGAGAAACCTTAGGGTTTGTCATAGATTAATTTATATAATTAATTTAAGGAAGATTGTAATATTGGGTTTAATTCATGAAATTGGGGGATTATGAGATAAATTGACGAAGTTGAATATTTAATCACTCATCCGTGAAATTGAGATTATTTGTGTTGTTATATTTATTTCTTGTTTAGAAATAATTGTTTTGGGCTATCGGTAGAGGATAGCCATTGATTGTTGTAGACCTTGTATGCGCTTAGGTATAACCTAAATTGAGTCATTTATTTGATCGTTGAATTAATACGTAACATTCGTGTATTGATTATGTGTTGTATATGGCAAGTATTGATTATGTTGCATATGCATTTGGTTTTGGAGGAGATAGGATGAACTCCACGGTTTAGGGAAGATAGGGATGGACCTCTAAACCGGATTTGTTGGGAGGAGATAGATGGACTCCAAAGAGTATCACATATGTGTGTACTTATTGATAATAGAAATATTTCTATTTGTTGTTGATATGATATATCACCACCATGTGTATCAGCTGGGAAGTATGGAAGTGAAATTGATTGAGATTGATATAACACCAAAGATGTGTTTATTATGTTATAAGAAAGGTTTAACCCGATTTGTTATCCTTGTTGAGTTGTTTGGCTGTGTTCGAGCCATGTCTGTAAATGGAAAGTAAAAGGTGTCATAGACCATGTGTCATAGACAACGAGACATTTGTGTCATAATATTGTAAATTGAATATTTTGTATTAGCCATGTATTGGGTACTACCGCTTTAGTTAATTCTTATGCTTGGTTTAGTATATCTCATCGGGTCAGGCTCACCCTATATGGGAACTTCATTTTCGTGTTCAGTGGTTCACTACCTCCAAGGACTTAGCTTGTGAGGATTTGGACTCTCGAGGACTTGCTTTTACTTTATTTGCTTTATTTGAGTTATATGTAATTCAAGCCTAGGGCTTTATTTGTTTTGAGTTAGAACTCACGCTTTGTGTCCAAGCATTGACTTGGCAAGATGTAAGCCTTTAAGGCAAATATTATGATGTTCTTATTTCTTAAGACTCTGATGATTGAAATAGTATAATGTTTTCTTTTAATAATGCATGTCTTGTTTTATATTTAATGGGTTTAATTTTGAGGGCGTTACAACTTGGTATCAGAGCGTACCGGGTTTGAATACTTTGGGTACGTGGGAAGTGATTAGTATCACAATGGGTTCGTCTCGTTTGATAGTGACTTAGTGTAATAATTACATGATTACATGATAACATGTTTATGTGACTATGTGGGTATGGAATGTAGTTTCTAGATATTGATTGGTTCCATGAGTTTCTAGTAGTCTTGTTGGAAAGGCACTTGATCAATGCTGCTTCCAATCGGAACTATAGTAACCCTTTGGGACTATCATTATCCAGGAATGAAATTCGTAGGTGCTTATGTGATTATGTGCTTACGTGGTGTGATTTATTGTTGTCCAATGCAGTAGGACGTGAGTGTTTAACTTCGGCACATTTATTAATGTGCTAACGTTTTTGTTTCCTTTAATAGGATGTCAGGACGAGGACGAGGTCGCGGTAGGCGTGGTAGGCAGGCTAGGCAGGAAGTGCCTATACCGGAGGAGATTCCGGCAGTTCAGGAGGGTGTTGGCCAGGCCAATGTGGCCGAGCCAGGAGGATGCCTGCTTATGAGCGCTTTTGGCCCAAGAGATAGCAGGGCATTTCAGCGCCCAAGGACATTCTCGAGGGTCGCTAATCCAAATTTCGTAGTTCCAAATTTAGTTGCCGCAGATGCAGGCCTTCTTTCTCGAAGAGGGAGTTTTTCTGCCTCAACCGGACGTGTTTAGGTGATCCCAGCGAGCCGCTTACGCGCATTTAATGGCTCGAATGCACAACGAAAACGCTTGAGATGCTAGGCATCAAGACGAGGGATTGAAGGTGACCTTGGCATCTTTCCACCGAAGGGGATGCGGTCAAGGGTGGAAGTTCACCAAGGGTCGATTGGAGGTACTTGGAAGGAGTTTGTTGATGCTTTTCAGAGAAGTACCTCTCAAATTGCTCAGAGACGTTGAGAGATCGCCTCACCAAGCGTATTAGTTCATCGCTGGTGAGTTTGAGGCCTCATTTACTAGTTTGTCGTGTTCGACTGAAAGTTAGTGGCGCCCGAGGAGCGCGTATAGAGTGCGAGAAGAAGTTGAGGCGCGGTCTCAAATAGAGAGTTGTGCCGACTATGATTAGGGATTTTGGGCGCTTGGTTGATGCAAAGCAATTATACCGAGATTGCGATGCGGAGGAGGAGGAAGGGCGTAAAGGCTCCAAGAGGAGTCGATGGTCGTGGTGATGGCAGGAGGCAGAGAGGTTTCACCTCAGCCAGCCTCAGAGTAGCTTCTCTAGGTCTACTTTTCTGCATCGAGTGCTAGTTCGGGAAAGGCAACAGGAGACATCACTTGCTTCAAGTGTGGTCACCGGCCACAAGTCTCCGCTTTGTCCTCGAGGGAGGAGTTCAGAGAGCAAAGATCGCTCTTGCCTCGATCTCAGAGCTGAGTCGAGTAGAGGTCACCGCCTCTTGTTTTCACATGGTCACCAGTGGCACATGAAGAGGTTTTGCCCACAATTGGGTGGCACATCCGTGCTACCGGGTTCGAGGCAGACTCAGAGTCAGCTGCCTACTCAGTCAGTTCAGGCCTCGAGGGCCAACCAGGGGGCTTCTTCGTCCCAGCCAAGGTAGCACCATTGCTCGAGGGGTGAGCAGTTGATCGAGGTCGTCTGGGCGCTGTATGTGTTATCAAGACAGATCTTGTGCCGCCCATCTCATAGAGAGGTACCTTCTTGTTTTGCAATTCTTGCCATAGTGTTCGATTGATACGTGCATCTCATTCCTTTGTGTCTCGCATTTGCATCCATTTTGGAGTTGGAGTTAGCTCGCTTAGCATCTCCTATTTGTGTAGTGTCACCTCTTGGGGTGAGTTGATTTTGAAACAAGGTATTAGGGGTTGTGATATAGAGGTCGATGATCATAGAATCCCTTTCTTTGTAGTTATGCCCATGAAGGGCTTCGATGTTATTTTGGGTATGGACTCGTTATCGCCATACCAAGGCTTATTGATTGCTACCGCCGAGGGTCACTTGTTGTACCGTGGATCTGGAGTGTTTTGCTGGGGGACCAGGTTGGTAGTGTTTTGCCACCGGGGTATGATCCGCGAGGGCGGAGTGAGCTTAGTGGTCTACTTGCTAGTCTTTCGATTAGTGAGGGTGATGAGACCCAAATTGTATTGCCGAGGGTGGTTTGTGAGTATTCGGACGTTTTTCCCGAGGATCTTGTTAGCTTGCCACCCCATCGAGAGATTGAGTTCTCTATTGATTTAGTGCCCGACACGGCGCCGATTTCTATGGCACCTACCGCTTTTGCCTCACCGAGTTGGTTGAGTTGAAGGTTCAACTCCAGGAATTACTAGATAAGGGCTACATTCGCCCTAGTGTTTCGCCGTGGGGAGCACCGGCCCTATTTTCTAAGAAGAAAGGTGGTGCTTTGAGATTGTGTATAGATTACCGGAAATTGAATCGGGCTACAGTTAAGAATAAGTATCCTATGCCCCGTATTGATGATTTGTTTGACCAGTTGAAGGGTTCCCGTTGTTTCTCTAAGATAGATTTGAGATCGGGTTATCATCAGTTGAGAGTCGTGAGGAGGATATTCCTAAGACGGCTTCAGACGCTGTATGGTCATTATGAATTTCGTGATGCCGCTTGGGCTCACTAATGCACCCAGTTGTTTATGGATTTGATGAACCGGATCTTCCGGAATTCTGGATCGCTTGTGGTCGCCTTCGTGATCTACATTCATTTATTCACCTTCAGGAGGAGCACGAGGCACACTTGAGAGTGGTGCTAGAGTTACTTAGAGCCCATAAGCTTTATGCTAAGTTCGAAGTGTGAGTTCGCTAAAAGAGGTGAAGTTCTAGGCCATGTAGTTTCTGGGAAGGGTGTCTGCTGATACATCCAAGACCGAGGCAAGGCAAGATTGGGCATGCCTTAAGAGTGTGTTTGAGATCCGCAGCTTTTTGGGATTAGCTGGGTATTACCGGTTTGTGAAAGATTTCTCCAAAGTTAGCTTCACCGCTGACGAGATTGACTCTAAGGAGTTAAATTTGTTTGGAGGAGACTTGTGAAAATCGCTTTGAGTTGAAAATTAGATTGACCACCGCCTCCTGCCTTGATTATTCCGAGAGAGGTTGGGTTATGCATTATTGTGACGCCACGAGAGGGTCTGGTTGTGTGTTAATGCAAGAAGGAAAGTGGTTGCCTATGGCTCTCGGCTTGAAAATTCATGAGAAGAATTACCCACGCATCACTTAGAGTTAGCAATGTAATATTTGCCTTGAAGATTTGGAGGCATTATCTCAGATGGTGAGAAATTTGAGGTATTCTCCCATCATAAGAGTCTCAAATATCTGCTACATAGAAAGACCCGAATTTGAGGCAGAGGAGGTGGATGGAGTTCATTGAGGATTATGACTTCGAGTTGCACTATCATCCCGAAAGGCCAATGTTGTGGCCGATGCCCTCAGGAAATCATGGTGACTTAGCTAGTATAGCCATCCGGAGTGGGAAATGTTAGGTGCATTGGGGAGTTTGATTTGCATCTGGCGAATCCGTAGAGGTCATGCCTTGTTTTCTGTTGTTGCACGCCTTACACTTGTGACTCGAGTGTTAGAGACTCGAGGGGTGATCTTGAGGTAGAATCTCCGAGAAAAGATTTCCATTGGGAAGGTTGAGAAGGGTTTGACGGTGTATCCCGACTCGAGTGTGAGATACCGAGACCGTCTGCTTGTGCCGAGTCTTGCCGAGAGGAGGTACTCAGAGTTTCATCATTCGCGCTTTATGTACATCCGGAGGTACTAAGATGTATCAGATTTGGGTCGCCAGCCTGTGGCGGGTATGAAGAGAGATGTGGCAGCCAGATTCAGGTGCCTTACTTGTCGCAAGTGAAGGCCAACATCGAGGCCAACGGGTTTGTTGCAACCCTTGCCTATTGCCGAGTGGAAGTGGAGCATGTCACTATGCACTTTGTTGTGGGTCTTCAAGACTCAATGGGTAGTGATGCTATTTGGGTGGTTGTAGACCGTTGATTTAAGCTCAAGACTTCATTCCTATGCTGCTAGAGATTCAGAGACCATCTTGCCGACTTATATATCCGGACATAGTGAGGTTGCACGGGTCCCAAAGGACGATCGCCTCAGATAGAGATCCTCGCTTACCGCTAGGTTGTGGCAGAGTTTACAGAGTGCTTTAGGCACTAAGTTGACCTTTAGCACGGCTATCATCCTCGGACCGACGGCAACCGAGCGCATTATTCAGATCCTTGAGGATATGCTTCGGTTGTGTTCTCGATTTTAGTGGGTCGCGGGAGAGGCACTTACCATTAGTGGAGTTTGCCTACAACAATAGCTTTCAGCCTAGTATCTAGATGGCAATCGCTTGAGGCCTTGTATGGTCAATCGTAGATCTCTGCTTGTTGGGCCGAGGTGGGTGATGCACCTCTGCTGGGTCCGGAGTTGGTGAGGGAAACGACGGAGAAAGTTGAGCTTATCCAGAAGAGGCTTGTTACGCACGTAGTCGCCGAAATCTTATGTCATCAGAGGAGGAGACCTTTGGTGTTTGAGGTGGGTGATCATGTCTTTCTCGAAGATATCACCCAAACGAGGTTTGATGAGGTTTGGGAAGAGCGAAGTTGTCCCCTGCTCATCGGGCCTTTTGAGATCCTTGAGAGGATTGGCGAGCTTATTGTTTAGCTTGCCACCGCAGCTTATCCTGAGTTCATGACATGTTTCATGTGAGTATGCTTCGAAGTATGAGCCAGATCCGCCACATGTGTTGGATTGACCGATGAAGTTATTGATGAGGATGTCTCATATGAGGAGAGACCTGACGAAGTCTTGGATAGGCGGATCGTTTTATGAGGCAAAACCATCCCTTTAGTGAAAGTTTTGTGGAAGCATCACGAGTGGAGGAAGCCACTTGGGAACGTGAATTGGAAGTCCGTGAGAAATATCCTGACATGTTTAGTGATCGTAAATCTTATATATAGATTTTTGTAATATTGTTGAACTTGAGAACTTTTATATATATATCATAAGTTGAAAAACATTGAGAATGTTTTGGATTTAATGTTAGCATTTTGAACTTGCCTTTTATGGAAGTGGAATATAACATTTATATATTGAATGTGTTGTTTATATCATGAGATTGAATATGATATGGAATTTGTTAACATTGAAAGGAAAAATGCATAACATTGATACAAAGTCAAATATATGTTGGGTTATACATATTATGAGATGCCTCGATAAGAGATGAAGTGACCAAGATTGGGTCAAGTGTTGTTTATTGTTTTATAATATCATTGGGAATTGAGAAAAACCTGCTTATTAACTTATGCTTAATTTCGGGACTAAATTCTTTTAAGGGGAGGTTATAGCGACCTGCCTTTTCCCATTTGATTATTGTATCCTGACTTATGTTCCGTGGATTCCGTTGTCATATTGTTGTTGTTGTCATCCTTAAATTCTATTTGGTTGAGTTTTAGGATGTGTTAGGCGTGGTTTCAACAATTGGGTTGAGCCTTGGTCTAGTTGTTGGTTGCCCGCTTTTTTGCCTTCCGCCGAGTGGACACTCCTACGCCGAGCGGGTTTACACTCTTCCAATTTTTGGTCCCGAAACTTCGCAGTGAGAGATCTACGCCGAGCGGTTATCATTGCGCCGAGCGACCTTGTTTTGTTCTTTACGCCGAGCGGTGTGTTGTCGCCGAGCGGACTGGCTAAGTTTAAATACGCAAATACAATAGTTTTAAAACAGCCATTTCTTTCGCTTTAGAAAACCCTAGGTTATGAGTTCTCTCTCCCAACTCATCTTCTCTAGAATTGATCTATTTAGAGTGTGTATTCACCCTTGTTCCTTCATTAAAAAGGTAGAGGAGAGTGAGGGCTACATTTTAATCGAGAAATTGTGGGTTTGGAGCACTTTGGAGTTTTGGGCATCATCTTCATCTTCTTCTTTTGAGTTATTTCTTCGAGGTAGGGATTTCCTACCCATTTATAATGCTTTTAATCCTAAGTGGTGGTATTTTGGTATGTGGGGTGGTTTGGTAATTTTGGGAGAAACCTTAGGTTTGTCATAGATTAATTTATATAATTAATTTAAGGGAAGATTGTAATATTGGGTTTAATTCATGAAATTGGGGGATTATGAGATAAATTGACGAGTTGAATATTTAATCACTCATCCGTGAAATTGAGATTATTTGTGTTGTTATATTTATTTCTTGTTTAGAAATAATTGTTTTGGGCTATCGGTGAGGATAGCCATTGATTGTTGTAGACCTTGCATGCGCTTAGGTATAACCGAAATTGAGTCATTTATTTGATCGTTGAATTAATACGTAACATTCGTGTATTGATTATGTGTTGTATATGGCAAGTATTGATTATGTTGCATATGCATTTGGTTTTGGAGGAGATAGGGATGAACTCACGGCTTAGGGAAGATAGGATGGACCTCTAAACCGGATTTGTTGGGAGGAGATAGGATGGACTCAGAGTATCACATATGTGTGTACTTATTGATAATAGAAATATTTCTATTTGTTGTTGATATGATATATCACCACCATGTGTATCATTGGGAAGTATGGAAGTGAAATTGATTGAGATTGATATAACACCAAAGATGTGTGTTTATTATGTTATAAGAAAGGTTTAACCCGATTTGTTATCCTTGTTGAGTTGTTTGGCGTGTTTTGAGCCATGTCTGTAAATGGAAAGTAAAAGGTGTCCTAGACCATGTGTCATAGACAACGAGACATTTGTGTCATAATATTGTAAATTGAATATTTTGTATTAGCCATGTATTGGGTACTACCGCTTTTAGTTAATTCTATGCTTGGTTTAGTATATCTCACTGGTCAGGCTCACCCTATATGGAAACTTCATTTTCGTGTTCGTGGTTCACTACCTCCAAGGACTTAGCTTGTGAGGATTTGGACTCTCGAGGACTTGCTTTTACTTTATTTGCTTTATTTGAGTTATATGTAATTCAAGCCTAGGGCTTTATTTGTTTTGAGTTAGAACTCACGCTTTGTGTCCAAGCATTGACTTGGCAAGATGTGCCTTTAAGGCAAATATTATGATGTTCTTATTTCTTAAGACTCTGATGATTGAAATAGTATAATGTTTTCTTTTAATAATGCATGTCTTGTTTTATACTTAATGGGTTTAATTTTGAGGGCGTTACACCGCATAACAAGGTAAACCCCGATCGCTATAACCTCCTCTTAAAGAATTTCGCCTCAAATTAAAAACAAGTTTTAAAATAGGTTTTTCTCCATTTTAAATAATGTTACACTACAACATTCAACAATTCGACCCATTACCGGTCATCCATCTCATTTAAAGAGGCATTTCACATATATATACATTTCAAGTGCATCTATAACATGCATTTCCTTTTTCATTTTCCAACCATTCTCAACATACATGGTTCACAATACATATCATAATAAAGTTTCATGATACATCTCCAGCTTGTAATATAGTCAACATATGCAATATTATAACCAACTCCCACATCAAGGCAAGTTCTACAATACTTCCTTAAATCAAAACATATACTATGTTTTACAACTTAAGACACAAACAATGTTCTTAAAGTTCAACAAGATTACAAGTTCTCACTACATGATTACAAATCAACAAACAAGTCCTGATATTTCATGACTTCCAACTCACGCTCCCAAGTGGCCTCCTCCACCCCGTGATGCTTCCACAAACCTTAACCAAAGGGATGGTCTTGCCACGCAGACTTGATCCCGCCTATCCAAGACCCGAACCGGTCTCTCCTCATACGAGGCATCCTCATCTACCTCTAAATCACCAATCCAAGACATGTGACGGATCGCCTATACTCAAGCATACCACATGAAACACGCCATGAACTCCGACAACCGTGGCGGCAAAGCTAAACGATAAGCCACCTCGCCAATCCTCTCAAGGATCTCAAAGGCCCTATAAACCGAGGGATAGCTTCTCTCTTCCCAAACCTCATCAACCCCGCCTAGGTGATATCTTCAGAAGACATGATCACCCACCTCAAACACCAATCGCTCTCCTACGGTCAAGATAAGATTTCGACGACTGGTCAGAATTAGCCTCCTACGGATAAGCTCAACTTTCTCCGCTGCTCCCTAACCAACTCGACCCAATAAAGGCCACCCACCTCGCCCAACAAACCGGAGACCCACAAGGTCACCATACAAGGCCTCAAACGGTGCCATACCGATATTAGATCGAGAAGTTGTTGTTGTAGGCAACCCACCAATGGCAAGTGCCTCTCCCACGCCCCACTAAAATCAAGGACACAACCTCAAGCATATCCTCAAGGATCTCAATAGTACGCCGGACCGCCTGCCGTCACCGAGAATGATAAGCCGCATCAAGGTCAACCTAGTGCCCAAGGCACTCGCAAACTCGCCACGCCTTAGCAAGAAACGCGATCTCTATCTAAGACGATCGCCACTGACCCCGCGGTAACCTCACTATGTCCCGAACATACAAGTCGGCAAGATGGTCTACCGAATCTTTCACGCGCATAGGAATGAAATGCGCCGACTTAGTCAACCGGAATGAAGTGCGCCGACTTAATACCTTTTGTAATGAATTGTTCAGATAAATAGAAGAATATGGATTTTATTATATCAATGCATGTTTAATTGATGGGTTTAATGTTATTATTTTGAGGGCGTAACAACATATCTGTTTCTATTTTTATTATTATTTCTATCTGCTTAATTTTTAATTTTTTTGTTTTATTTACAACTATCTCAAGGTAATTTGTTTCATCATACAACAACAACAAAGATCAACAACTTAAAAAAAAAAAAAAAAAAGGAGGAGAAATTGATCTCAGGTGCTTGAAAAAAAACTGCCCATAAGGAGCGGATCCATGGAGTCTTCCTCCGATGGTCCTTACAGCATTGAGTAAAATAATTTGGTATGAAATCTTTTTATTTGTTTTGAAAGTCGCTTTGTTTTCAATTGTACTCCATAACTTATCTCTGCTCAATTTTTTTTTTTCTATATGTTCAAATTTACATTTAAGTGTTTAATTACTATTTTTTGTCTATATATTCAAAAATTTTGACTATCTGCTCCATTTTTTCCCTATCTGCAAATTTGTCTTGGTTTTATTATCGCTCAATTTTAATCTCTTATCTGCTCAAATATCTATCCAAAATTTCTTATCCGCTCAACAAACCAAATACAATCTTCAATTTATTTCTAACTATTTAATTTTATTATCTGCTGAAATATACCAAACCAGAACTGCTAATCTTTTTTTTCTCTCTCTTGTTCTTTCTCTCTATCTGCTGAAATTCTTTTCCCAAATATAATCCAAAGATATATATATCTCGTTTCTATTTTTATTATTATTTTTATTGCTTAATTTTTAATTTTTTTGGTTCATTTACAACTGCTGTAATTTGTTTCATCATACAAAGACAACAAAGATCAACAACTTAAAAACAAAAAAAAAAAAAAAGGAAGAGAAATTGAATCAGGTACTTGAAGAAAAAATCCCATAAGGAGCTCTGATCAATGGAGTCTTCCTCCGATGGTCCTCTGCAGTATTGAGTAAAATAATTTGGTGAGAAGTCTTTTATTTGTTTTGAAAGACGCTTTGTTTTCAATTTTACTCCTTAATTTATCTGCTGAATTTTTTTTTTTCTATATGTTCAAATTTACATTTAAGTGTTTAATTATTATTTTTTGTCTATATATTCAAAATCCTTGACTATCTGCTCAATTTTTTCCCTTATCTCGCAAATTTTTGTCTAGATTTTATTATTAGTTTAATTTTAATCTCTTATCTGCTCAAATATCTATGCAAAATTTCTTGTCTGCTCAACAAACCACCACAACATTCAATATATTTCTATATATTCAATTTTATTATCTGCTGAAATACACCAAACTAGGATCTGCTGCAATCTTTTTTTTCTCTCTCTTGTTCTTTCTCTCTATCTGCTGAAATTCTTTCTCAAATATAATCAAGTGTATATATATATATATATATCTGCTCTATTTTTTATTATTATTTCTATCTCGCTTAATTTTTAATTTTTTTTTCGTTCATTTATAACTATCTGTTGCAATTTGTTTCATCATACAACAACAACAAAAATAAACAACTTAAAAAAAAAGGAGGAGAAATTGGATCTGTGTGCTTGATAAAAAAAACTGTCCATAAGGAGCTAGATCAATGGAGTCTTCTCCTCCGATGGTCTTTTACAAGCATTGAGTAAAATAATTTGGGGTGAAATCTTTTTATTTGTTTTGAAAGACGTTTTGTTTTCAATTTTACTTTAACTTATCTGCTCAATTTTTTTTTCTCGTGTTCAAATTTTCATTTAAGTGTTTAATTATTATTTTTTGTCTATATATTCAAAAATCTTGACTATCTGCTCAATTTTTTTTCCTATCTCGTGCAAATTTGTCTTGATTTTATTATCGCTCAATTTTAATCTCTTATCTGCTCAAATATCTATCCAAAATTTCTTGTCCGCTCAACAAACCAAGCCATAATCTTCAATTTATTTCTATCTGCTCAATTTTATTATCTGCTGAAATACACCAAACCGTGATCTCGCTGCGCTTTCTTTCTCTCTCTTGTTCTTTCTCTCTATCTCTGAAATTCTTTCTCAAATATAATGCAAGATATATATATATATATATCTATTCTATTTTTATTATTATTTCTATCTGCTTAATTTTTAATTTTTTTGGTTCATTTACAACTATTTGTTGCAATTTGTTTCGCCATACAACAACAACAAAGATCAACAACTTAAAAACAAAAAAAAAAAGAGGAGAAATTGATCTGTGCTTGAAGAAAAAACTGCCCATAAAGAGCTGGATCAATGGAGTCTTCTTGTAACAACCCCCACTTCACTCTAGTTATGCTTGCATGTATTACATGATCTTGTTTTAATGTGTTGTATTTTCATTCCTTGATTTGTTTTGCATAAATGTTACTTGAATGGTGTGTTCCTTATTGGTGTATGTGTTTCAAATTTGAGGTCATCTTGAGCCTAGGTCGCCCTTTGATACTCTTACACTTAGGACCATCTTGGGATTTCTCCGTTGACCTCTATCCGCACCTCGACATATTGGCCGAGATATCATTATCTAGGCCGAGGTGTTCATCACCAAGGCCGAGATGTGTACTATCCGGGCCGAGATGTTGCCCTTGAACCCAAGTGATCTAGCCCTAGACCCAGATAACCTAGACCGAGGTGTGGCACATCTAGGTCGAGGGTGGCATACCGGGCCAAGTGTTGACCTTTCTAGCCGAGGTCATTGTCCCTTTGTCAGCCAAGTCTTGTTGTTGGTCGATGTCATTACTTGCCGAGTCCCTTGCCGCCTAGCTTGTTGAACACGCTTTGTCATAGTCTTGTCTTTTCAATCACCACCTTTTTAAGTAGAGCCAACCAACCGCTACACGGTCCGGCCGAGTGTTAAGTCACCAAAGCCTAGAATGTATCATTTTGTATCACATCTTTGTTCTTGAGGAGAGAGAAGCTCTAGAAGGAGAAAGAGGAGTTTTAGAGTGAGAGAGTAGATAGCGAGCTTGATCCTTAGAGTTCGAAGAAAGAGAAAGTTAGTGTTCATGAGTTCTCGAAGAAAAGCTTTGTTTGATCCGAAAGCTTGCATTAAAATCCATGCTTTTGTGTTTGTTTTCCGTAAGATCTTCTAGTATGGGTACCCAGGTCTATGTTTTCGAACTAATAGCATGAAATCTTAGATTTTGTAATAACAAGTTATGATCTTTGCATTCATCTTCTTCATGTTCATGTTCTTCATGTTCTTGAGCAGAGGGGGAAACCTAGATTTTTCCCGACTTCATTTCCTTGAAAGTGGCCCTCGGGACCACACCTCGGCGAGAAGGTGTGGGACCTCGGCCAAGACTTGGTTGGTGCCCAGCATGTTTTCTCGAGATGGGAGACAGTGTTTTATTTTGATTTGACCTGGCATCTGAGGAATGCCGAGATCATCTGCATGCATGTGAAACTTATTTGGAAGTACATTCAATAGATTTCTGCCATGTGTTTGTAGGACTTGGGCTTGCCTCGACCCCGACGTTTGAAGAAATAAGTGAGTGGTATTTTAATAAAGATATGTTATAAAGTTTTGGTAAAACCTTGTTATGCCTTGTTCGGAAATTATTTACAAGCATGAATGATTATTCCTACTTGCAATAAGTACTATATCTTGCTTGATGACATTCTCGGGAAGTCCGTATGTGCTAGGGGACTATAAGCATTTGTAGCACAAAGTTTGGAAGTCCGTATGTGCTAGGGGACTATAAGCATTTGTAGCACAAAGTTTGGAAGTCCGTATGTGCTAGGGGACTATAAGCATTTGTAGCACAAAGTTTGGAAGTCCGTATGTGCTAGGGGACTATAAGCATTTGTAGCACAAGTCCTTAGTGTCTGGGACTATAATGCAACGACACCATTGCTTAGAGATCTCTCTTGTCTTGTCTTGTTTTGCCAATTTGACGGTTTTACCGCGTGGGTTTGTTTGTCCGGAATGTCATCTCTTGTATTATATTGATGTTAGTAAGCATCCCTTGAAGCTTGAAGGATTTGATAGATGAGCTTGATTTATCTCATGTATTGTTTTGTTAAAAGACCTCGGATATCATTCATGTAAACCCTTTATTATTATGCCATTCACTGAGTATCCAAGCTCACCCTCTCTATATATATGTAGATGATGAGCAGGGCGGCGGTGACGCCTAGATGTGCTTGCCGATGTGTTTTTGGATTCGCGTTTTGTAAACATCTTGAAGATTATGCTTCTTAGTTATTTCATTGTATTCTGTAGTTGATGGCTGAGAAGCCTTTTGGTCAAGATGTAATTTTTGTACTCCATTTTATTGTATGAAAGCTATTTTGAGATGTATGTCATTTCATTTAACTTAAGCACAGCTCTTATGGACTACTTAGCTTCTATTATTGCTTCCGCATTTGTAAGCCCCATATGTATACTCTGAGTTGTGAGTGTGAACTTGTAAGTGGCCTTTGGTAGTCTCGAATTACTGGCCATCATGGCACCATTCTACTTAAGGGATGGGATCGTGATGTATTGGTATCGAGCACGAGTTTCATATAGCACGTTATTCACACACTTTGAGTCCTAAAAGCATAGGATTTCTTAGAAAGATGTTAGGATTGCACCATGTTGCTTGTTATTTGACAAAATGTGCATCATCTCAAGATAATCGCTTGTTGCTTGCATACATACTTTATTGCTCATTTTGTTTTAAAGTCACACTTTGCATACTCATAGCACTATGAGGAGAGGAAGACCACTGGCTTGGTCGAGGTCAATCAAGATGATTGGACCGACTAGAAAGACTAGTTGAAGGTCTAACCCGGAGTTGAGACAAATGAGACAAGAATGCTAGTGCTACCGCTACCTGCATCAATGCATTAATGGCCGACATGCGCCCGCCCACCTCCTCCAAGACTCAAGTGCCTCCACCGCCAGCCTTGTATGGGGATGGGACTATGACTTTGATTAAGGAGTTCAAGAAGATGAACCCGCCAAGATTCCAAGGGGGCATAGAACCGATGAAAGCCGAAGCGTGGGTTCTAGGAATGGAGAAGCTGTTCGAGATCTTTCCCAGCACAGATGCTCAGAACGTGGCATTGGCCGCGTTCACGTTAGACGACGACACCCGAAGATGGTGGATGATGACCCGAGAAGGAAATCCTGACTTAACGTGGGCCAAATTTTTGGAACTATTTTACAACAAGCATTTTCCCCTTAGTGTTTGAGACCGCAAGACCACGGAGTTCCAGACCTTGACACAGGGAAACAAGACAAGGCGCGTATCACTAATCGGCTTTCACTTTAATTGGCGAGGTACGCTACCATATGGTCAAGGATGAATATAGGAAAGCTAGGAAGTTTGAAAGCGATCATGGACCGATACATGTGATAGAGTCAACATGCTTAACATGCCGACTTATGCCGAGTCTTGACAAGGCTATTTTGCGTAAGCTTAATTTGAATCGATATCGAGTACGAGAGAACCAGAGAAAGAGATGTAATTATGATAACCGCCGAGTTCCGCTTAATGCCAAGAAGAAAGCAATGTGGGCAACTCCAAAGAACTCAACCAGAAGATAATACTGCCGATGTGTGCAAGTTGTGGGAAGCCGTGATTTCAGAGTTTATTGCCAGCGCCTGCTTTTGAATGTGGAGAAATGGGTCATCGTGTGAGAGATCGTCCAAGTCAAAGATTGATGATGGTAAGAGAAATGAGAGCACCTCTGCTCGCGACAGGAAGCAACGCCTAAGGACATGACGAGGCAAGGAAGGGTTTTCGCTAGTGCCAAGAGACACCTGCACGCCGAGACAAGAGTGTCGTATACTCCCAATCTGCCTCAAGATCCATACATATTGATTGATTCGTTCTACGATTCATTCAGATCCGCTTAGGTTTGCCGAGAAGTTAAATAGACAACAAGAACCCCTTGATTATGTGTTATATGTATCCGCCCATCCGGGAGAACTATGATTGTTATGCTTCTATCTATAGGGCGGTGTTATTGTGATTGAGGGTGTAGAATTATTAGTTGATTTGATGCCGCTAAACATGACCCACTTTGACGCTATATTAGGAATGGACCGGTTAGTGACTTAATCATGCATCTATTAATTGTGTTTCAAGAATGTCACGCTGAGACCCCCAAACCAAGCCGAGGTTATTTTCTGTGGTAAAGGTAGTGTCTCCACCTTACCCGATTTCGCCCATTAAGGCCTATAAGCTAATTCGTAAAGGTGCTATGGCTACTTGTGTAGTATAACGAGTGATCGTAATGGAAATGTTAATTTAGCCGATATCCCGCTTGTTAATGAATTTCGACGCTTTTCCAAATGAATTGCCCGCCACTTAGTCGATAGAGAAATAGAGTTTACCGTGGACATCGTGTCAGAACACACCGATCTCTAAGACACCCTATAGGATGGCCCCAAATTAACTTAAGGAATTGAAAGTGCAACTACAAGAATTGTTGGATAAGGGTTTTGTTAGGCCGAGCACTTCACCGTGGGGAGCACCAAATTTTATTTGTTAAGAAAAGGATGGTACGCTTCGCCTTTTGCATTGACTACGAGAACTTAACAAGGTAACCATTAAGAACAAGTACCGCTGCCTAGATTGATGATTTGTTAGATCAACTACAAGGAGCACGAAGTCTTTTCTAAGATTGACCTTAGGCCTGCTACCACCATTGAAGGTCAAAGCCGAGGATATTGAGAAGATCGCTGGACATGGTATAGCCACTACGAATTTCTAGTAATGCCTTTTGGGTGACTAATGCGCCGCAAAGATTCATGGACTTAATGAACAGAGTCTTCAAGCCGCTCTAGATGAATTCGTAGTTGTTTTATTGACGACATATTGATCTATTCCAAGAGTACAATTGAGCATGAGAATCATCCGAGACTTGCCCTACGCATCTTGAGGGATGTGAAATTGTATGCTGTTGAGTAAGTGTGAGTTTTGGCTTTCCAAAGATTTCATTTTTGGGGCATGTGATTAATGAAGAGGGTATCTCGCTGATCCCAAAGAAGATTGAAGCCGGGTAATTGGCCGACGCCACCAACGTGTCCGAGGTTCGTAGTTTTCTGGTTTGGTGTTATTACGTAAAATTTGTAAGGACTTCTCAAGGATTGTAGTACCATTGACACGCTTAACTCGTGGCGAGTGGCATATGAATGGACCAAGATAGAGAGTCACCTTCCAGAGTTGAAGACGAGGTTAGTTACAAAGACCAGCTCTTGTACTTCCATCGTAATGAGGAATTTCAGATTTATAGCGATGTTTCACATAAGGGTTTGGGTTGTGTATTAATGCAAGGGGTAAGGTCATAGATATGCATCTCGCCAGCTTAAAACCTCACGAGAAGAATTATCCTACCCATGATTTAGAGCTAGCCGTGGTATTTGCTTTGAAGATTTGGCAACATCACTTGTATGGCGCTTCTTGCCAAGTTTTCACTAATCACAAGAGTTTGAAGTACTTATTTACTCGTATGAACTAAATTTGAGGCAGAGAAGATGGTCGAATTATTGAAGGACATTTACGCATGATTCAAGACCACCCGTGCAAAGCCAACTCTGAGTCGATGCATTGCAGAAGTCAATGGAAGTTTAGCTGTTTAACTATGATCTCACGTGAGCCACTATCATTGAAGAAGTAAAAGCAAGACAAATGGAGGATAAGCTCTTGAAGAAGGTAGCCGAAGATTGACACTGTGCCGAGGTTAGGTTACACCTTTGAGAATGGGGTGCTTAAGTTTGATGGAAGGTTGTGCGTGCCGACGCCCTCGAATTGAAAGGAAAGATTCGCAAGAATCTCATGGTTCCGCATTGTCATCCATCCAGAAACACTAAGATGTATCACGATGTAAAGCGCACCTTTTGGTGGTTAACATGAAGAGAGAAATAGAAGTTCAGATCCCAATGCCCGCAATGTCAACAAGTGAAAGGTAACATCGAGACCAAGCAGGATTCTTCAACCCTTGCCGATTCCTGAATGGAAATGGCAACATATCTCTAAGGATTTTGTGAATGATATGCCGAAGACGCAGAAGGGAATGGATTCGATTTGGGTCATAAGTGACAGATTAACTAAGTCAAGACACTTCTTGCCTGCTCGCACTACATTCAAGGTCAACCGACTAGCTGTACTGTATATTAATGAGATTGTGAGACTGCATGGAGTGCCGATGTCTATTGTGTCAGACCGAGATCCGAAGTTTGTTTGCAGATTTTGGCAAAGTTTACAAAGAGCCCTGGGAACCGAGTTGAAGTTTAGCACAACTTTTCACCCGCAAACCGATGGGCAAACAGAAAGGACAATTCAGACACTTAAGGATATGCTCAGGCTATGTGTACTAGATTTTCAGGGAAGTTGGGGAGCACATTTACCATTAGTGGAATTCGCTTACAACAACAGTTATCAAGCTAGCATTGGCATGGCACCGTACGAAGCTTTGTATAGAAGGAAGTGCAGATCGCCGATATGTTGGATCAAGTAGGAGATAAAGTTTTGATCGCCCGAATCGATTCAAGTGACAACCGAGAAGATTAAGCTTATTCGACAGAGGATCAAAGCCTGAGTCGGCGTAAGAGCTATGCCGACAGAGAAGAAGAGAATTGGAATTTGAAGTTGGGGACCATGTATTTCAAGATTTCGCCAACGAAAGGAGTTTCCAGATTTGGGAAGAAAGGTAAATTAGCACCTCGCTACATCGGGCCATTTGAAATTTTGAGAAGATTAACACGATCACATTAGACTTGCTTTACCACCGTAATTAAGTCAGTGCACAATGTGTTCCATATCTCGATGTTGAGGAAGTATATTCGGACCCAATCGCATGTAATTGACTATTCCAGATTGTGATAAATGAAGATTTGGGCTACGAGGAGAAGCCGATAAGAATTCTTGATGACAAGTGAAACAAATTGAGGAACAAATCTTTATCAATGGTGAAAATTGAATGGAAGGAACATTACGCAAGGATGCCACATGGGAAATGGAAGAAGAGATGAAAGTTCGATATCCCGAGTTGTTTTCAGATCAAGGTAACTCAAGTTTGGGGACCACACTTCTTTAAGGAGGGTAGGATGTAACAACCCCACTCCAATTCTAGTCATGCTTGCATGTATTACATGATCTTGTCCCAATGTGTTGCATTTTCATTCCTTGATTTGTTTTGCATAAATGTTACTTGAATGGTGTGTTCCTTATTGGTGTGTATGTGTTTCAAATGAGGTCATCTTGAGCCTAGGTCGCCCTTTGATACTCTTACACTTAGGACCATCTTGGGATTTCTCCGTTGACCTCCATCCGCACCTCGACATATTGGCCGAGATATCATTATCTAGGCCGAGGTGTTCATCACCAAGGCCGAGATGTGTACTATCCGGCCGAGATGTTGCCCTTGAACCCAAGTGATCTAGCCCTAGACCGGTACAACCTAGACCGAGGTGTGGCACATCTAGGCCGAGATGTGGCATACCGGGCCAAGTGTTGACCTTTCTAGCCGAGGTCATTGTCCCTTTGTCAAGTCTTGTTGTTGGTCGATGTCATTACTTGCCGAGTCCCTTGCCGCCTAGCTTGTTGAACACGCTTTGTCATAGTCTTGTCTTTTCAATCACCACCTTTTTAAGTAGAGCTAACCAACTCACGCCACTAAGCGGTCCGGCCGAGTGTTGTCACCGCAAGCCTAGAATGTATCATTTTGTATCACATCTTTGTTCTTGAGAAAGAAGCTCTAGAAGGAGAAAGAGGAGTTTTAGAGTGAGAGAGTAGATAGCGAGCTTGATCCTTAGAGTTCAAGAAAGAGAAAGTTAGTGTTCATGAGTTCTCAAGAAAAGCTTTGTTTGATCCAAAGCTTGCATTAAAATCCATGCTTTTGTGTTTGTTTTCCGTGAAGATCTTCTAGTATGGGTACCTGTGTCTATGTTTTCAACTAATAGCATGAAATCTTAGATTTTGTAATAACAAGTTATGATCTTTGCATTCATCTTCTTCATGTTCATGTTCTTCATGTTCTTGAGCAGAGGGGAAACCTAGATTTTTCCCGACTTCATTTCTGAAAGTGGCCTCTAGACCACACCTCTACGAGAAGGTGTGGGACCTCGCCAAGACTTGGTTGGTGCCCAAAGATGTTTTCTCGAGATGGGAGATGTTGTTTTATTTTGATTTGACTCGCATCCGAGGAATGCCGAGATCATCTGCATGCATGTGAAACTTATTTGGAAGTACATTCAATAGATTTCGCCATGTGTTTGTAGGACTTGGGCTTGCCTCGACCCGACGCTTGAAGAAATAAGTGAGTGGTATTTTAATAAAGATATGTTATAAAGTTTTGGTAAAACCTTGTTATGCCTTTGTTCGAATTATTTACAAGCATGAATGATTATTCATACTTGCAATAAGTACTATATCTTGCTTGATGACATTCTCGAAGTCCGTATGTGCTAGGGGACTATAAGCATTTGTAGCACAAAGTTTGGAAGTCCGTATGTGTTAGGACTATAAGCATTTGTAGCACAAAGTTTGAAGTCCAGATGCTAGGGGACTATAAGCATTTGTAGCACAAGTCCTTAGTGTCTGGGACTATAATGCAACGACACCATTGCTTAGAGATCTCTCTTGTCTTGTCTTGCCTTGCCACCCATTTGCTTTTACCGCTGGGTTTGTTTGTCCTAATGTCATCTCTTGTATTATATTGATGTTAGTAAGCATCTCTTGAAGCTTTGGAAGATTTGATAGAGGAGTTTGATTTATTCCATGTATTGTTTTGTTAAAAGACCTCGGATATCATTCATGTAAACCCTTTATTATTTATACCATTCACTGAGTATCCAAGCTCACCCTCTCTATATATATGTAGGTGATGAGCAGGGCGGCGGCGACGCCTAGATGTGTTTGCCGATGTGTTTTTGGATTCGTGTTTTGCAAACATCTTGAAGATCATGCTTCTTAGTTATTTCATTGTATTTTGTAATTGATGGCTGAGAAGCCTTTTGGTCAAGATGTAATTTTTGTACTCCATTTTGTTGTATTAAAGCTATTATAAGATGTATGTCATCTCATTTAACTTAAGCACTGCTCTTATGGACTACTTAGCTTTTATTTATTGCTTCCGCATTTGTAAGCCCCATATGTTTACTCTGACTTGTGTGTGTGGTCTTGTAAGTGGCCTTTGGTAGTCTCGAATTACTGGTCATCATGGCACCATTCTACTTGTCGCTGGATGGGGTCGTGACAATCAGGCAAATATTTCTTCATTTTATTATCGCTCAATTTTAATCTCTTATCTGCTCAAATATCTATCCAAAGTTTTTTATCCGCTCAACAAACCAATACAATCTTCAATTTATTTCTATCTGCTCAATTTTATTATCCGTTGAAATACCCAAAACCCGGATCTGCAATCTTTCTTTCTCTCTCTTGTTCTTTCTCTCTATCTCTGAAATTTTTCTCAAATATAATCCAAAATATATATATATACATATAAATCGCTCTATTTTTTTTTATTATTTCTATCTACTTAATTTTTAATTTTTTTGTTCATTTACAACTATTTGTTGCAATTTGTTTCATCATACAACAACAACAAAGATCAACAACTAAAAAAAAAAGGAGGAGAAATTAGATTCAGGCGCTTGAAGAAAAAAAATCGTCTATATGAGCCGGATCAACTGAGTCTTCCTCCGATGATCCTCGCACACATTAAGTAAAATAATTTTGTGAGAAGTCTTTTATTTGTTTCAAAGACGCTTTTGTATTCAATTTTACTCCTTACTTTATCTCAAGGAATTTTTTTTTCTATATGTTCAAATTTACATTTAGGTGTTTAATTATTATTTTTTGTCTATATATTCAAAAAATCTTGACTATTTGTGCAATTTTTTTCCTTATTTGTGCAAATTTTTGTCTAGATTTTATTATCACTCAATATTAATCTCATATCTGCTCAAATATCTATCCAAAATTTCTTATCTGCTCAACAAACCACCACAATCTTCAATATATTTCTATCTGCTCAATTTTATTATCTGGAAATACAAAGAAACCAGATCTCATGTAATCTTTCTTTCTCTTGTTCTTTCTCTCTATCTTGAAATTTTTCAAATATAATCCAAAGATATATATATATATATCTCGTTATATTTTTATTACTATTCCTATTTGCTTAATTTTTAATTTTTTGTTCATTTGCAACTATCTCAAGGTAATTTGTTTCATCATACAACAACAACAAGAATCAACAACTTAAAAAAAAGAAAAAAAAAAGAAGGTGAAATTAGATCTGTGCTTGAAGAAAAAAACACCATAAGGAGTTAGATCATGAGTCTTCCTCCGATGGTCCTCGCAATGATCGAGTAAAATAATTTGTGAGAAGTCTTTTTATTTGTTTTGAAAGACGCTTTTGTTTTCAATTTTACTCCTTAATTTATCTTTGAATTTTTTATATGTTCAAATTTACATTTAAGTGTTTAATTATTATTTTTTGTCTATATATTCAAAAATCATGACTATCTGCTCAATTTTTTTTCCCTATCTGTGCAAATTTTTGTCTAGATTTTATTATCAGCTCAATGTTAATCTCTTTATCTGCTCAATATCTATCCAAAATTTTCTTATATGTTCCACAAACCACCAAAATCTTCAATTTATTTCTATCTGCTCAATTTTATTATCTGCTTAAATACACCAAACTAGGATCTTGAAATCTTTCTCTCTGCCTCTTGTTCTTTCTCCCTATCTCATGAAATTTTTTCTCAAATATAATCTAGTATATATATATATCTGCTTTTATTTTTTATTATTATTTCTATCTCGCTTAATTTTTAATTTTTTTGGTCTATTTACAACTATCTGCTGTAATTTGTTTCATCATACAACAACAACAAAGATCAACAACCCAAAAAAATAACCCAAAAAAAAATATAAGAGAAATTGATCACGTGAAGAAAAAAAGCCCATACGGAGTCGGATCAATGGAGTCTTCCTCCGATGGTCCTCTCGCAAGCATTGAGTAAAATAATTTTGTGTGAAATCTTTTATTTGTTTTGAAAGTCGTTTGTTTTCAATTTTACTCCTTAATTTATCTGCTCAATATTTTTTTTTTCAGATGTTCAAATTTAAATTTAAGTCTTTAATTATTATTTTTTGTCTATATATTCAAAATCTTGACTATTTGTTCAACTTCTTTCCCTATCTCGTGCAAATTTGTCTTGATTTTATTATCGCTCAATTTTAATCTTTTATCTGCTCAAATATCCATCCAAAATTTTTATCCGCTCAAAAACCAAGCATAATCTTCAATTTATTTCTATCTGCTCAATTTTATTATCTGCTGAAATACACAAACCGTGATCTGCAATCTTTCTTTCTATCTCCCTGCTTTTTTATCTCTATCTCAAGAAATTCTTTCCCAAATATAATCCAAGATACATATCTATATATGTATCTGTTTCTATTTTTATTATTATTTCTATCTACTTATTGTTAAATTTTTTGGTTCATTTACAACTCTCTGTTGCAATTTGTTTCATCATACCACAACTACAAAGATCAATAACTTAAAAAAAAAGGAGGAGAAATTAGATATGTACGCTTGAAGAAAAAAAACTACCCATAAGGAGCTGGATCAATGGAGTCTTCCTCCGATGGTCCTCTGCAAGCATTGAGTAAAATAATTTGGTGTGAAATCTTTTTATTTGTTTTGAAAGTTTTGTTTTCAATTTTACTCTTTAATTTATCTATTCAATTTTTTTTTTTCTATATGTTCAAATTCACATTTTAGTGTTTAATTATTATTTTTTGTCTATATATTCAAAAATCTTAACTATTTTTTTCAACTTCTTTCCCTATCTGTGCAAATTTGCCTTGATTTTATTATCACTCAATTTTAATCTCTTATCTATTCAAATATCCATCCAAAATTTTTTATCCGCTCAACAAACCACCACAATCTTCAATTTATTTCTATCTCTGCTCAATTTTTTATCTGCTCAAATTCACAAAAACCAGATCTGCAATCTTTCTTTCTCTCTCTCTCGTTCTTTCTCTCTATCTCATGGAAATTTTTATCAAATATAATCCAAAGATATATATATATATATATATATCTGTTCTATTTTTTATTATTATTTCTATCTTCTTAATTTTTAATTTTTTTGGTTCATTTACAACTATCTGCTGCAATTTGTTTCATCGTACAACAACAACAAAGATCAACAACTTAAAAAAAAAAAGAGGAGAAATTAGATTCAGGCGCTTGAAGAAAAAAAAATCTATAAGGAGTCGGATCAATGGAGTCTTCCTCCGATGATCTTCGCAAACATTGAGTAAAATAATTTGGTGAGAAGTCTTTTATTTGTTTTGATAGACGTTTGTTTTCAATTTTACTCCATACTTTATCTCAAGAATTTTTTTTTTATATATGTTCAAATTTACATTTAAGTGTTTAATTATTATTTTTTTGTCTATATATTCAAAAATCTTGACTATCTATTCAATTTTTTTTCCCTATCTCAGGCAAATTTTTGTCTAGATTTTATTATCGCTCAATTTAATCTCATATCTGCTCAAATATCTATCCAAAATTTCTTATCTTTTCAACAAACTCCGTCACAATCTTCAATATATTTCTATCTGCTCAATTTTACTATCTGCTGAAATACACCAAACTATGATCTATTGTAATCTTTCTTTCTCTCTCTTGTTCCTTCACTTATCTGTTGAAATTTTTCTCAAATATAACCTAGTATATATATATATATCTGTTTCTATTTTTATTATTATTTCTATCTCGCTTAATTTTTAATTTTTTGGTTCAAGTAACTATTCAAGGTAATTTGTTACATCATACATGTAAGGACCCACATTTCATGCCTTAGTCATACTTGTATGCATTCATGTGATTTGCCATGTTAAGATTTGCCTTCATGGACTTTGCCTTGTTTTGTACTTACATGAATTGCCTAAGTGTTTATGTATGCTATGTTTCCTTTGTTGTGTGAAGCCTAGGTCATGATGAGCCTAGGATATGTTGCCGAGGTCATCCTAAGCCTAGAAGTACCTTGCTTGACCTCCACCTTGTCCAGCATATTGGCCGAGATGATTATCATCCGGCCGAGGTGTATCGCCGAGGCCGAGATGTGTATTATCCGGCCGAGATGTTATCTTTGTCAAGCGATCTTGTCCGAGTGGTATGGTTTAGACCGAGGTGTGGGCACATCTAGGCCGAGGTGTGGCATGCCTTAGTCAAGTGTTGTCCTACCTAGCCGAGATCATTGTTACCTTAGTGCAAGTCTTGTTCCTAGTCAAGTCATCATCCTTTGTTTGCCGATGTCTTGTCCTTAGCCGATGTTATTCTCAAGTGTTTTGTCAGGTAGCTTGTTAGATACGCTTGTCGAACCTTTGTCTTGTCAATCACCACCTTTTGAGGAGGACCAATTAGCTGCTGTTACGTGTCCGAGCTGAGTGTATATCAGCCGGCGGAGAGAGAGAAACCCATCATTTGTTATGTTTATGTTTTGAAGAAGAGAGAGAAGCTCTAAGAGAGGGAGAAGGAGTCCTAGAGAGAGAGTAGAGTTTCAAGCTTGATTCCTAGAGATCCAACCGTTAGATTCGTGATCTAAGGTTAGATTCTTGATCTGCTCATGATGTTCTTTATGTTTATGTTATTGCATTGCATGATCGAATGTGATTTGTAAGCCATGCATTGATTTGAAGTTCGGTTTTAGAAAGAGAAAATGATGTTCAAGTGTTCTTGAAGAAAAGCCATGTTTTGATCCGAAAGCTCATGTCAAGTTTTATGTTTTCATGTTTGTTTTCGTATGATCTTTGAGTATGGGTGCCCAGGTCCATGTTTTCGAACTCATAGCATGAAACTCAGATTTTGAATAAAGGAAATGATGATTTTGGCATTCATGTTCTTCATGTTCATGTTCATGTTCTTCATGTTCTTCACGGGTGGAAACCCAGATCTCCAGTCTGGCTCAAGTGTAGTCGCCGAGATCATTCTTGCATGATCACTTGCACCTTAGTTCTGTTTTTAGATGAACCCTAAGATGCAAGGCCAAGCTTAGGGTGGCTACACTGCCAGGTGTGGAACCTCAAGAAGACTGTTGGTACCCAAAGATGTCTCCTCGACATGTAAAGTCATGTTTTGACTTCCAAAGATGTTTTCCCGAGATCATTGCATGCATGTATGTGAGACTTGTTTTAAGAAGTATGTTCAGTAGGCTTTGCCATGTGTTTGTAGGACTTGGACCCTTGCCTTGATCCCGACGTCCCAAGGACTAGGTGAGTGGTATTCTTAATAAAGTTATGTTCCAAAGATTTGTTAAAGACTGGCTTGTTTTAGAAAAGTATTGGTTAAGTATGAATGATTGATCCTCGCTTTTGTATAATGCTATGCCAAGAATGCTTTGTACAAGTTATGTTATGTATGATTTGTTAAGATCTCGACTACCGACGGTCTATGAACGGGTAGATATGTCTTGTTACTACCGACGGTCTATGAACGGGTAGATATGTCTTGTTACTATCGACGGTCTATGAACGGATAGTCCCCACCCGACTTGCCTAGGAACGAGTGGATTTGCCATCGACGGTCCGGGAACGGATGGATATGTTCTGCTTGGAGGTGACGACCCCAAGTATGTGTTTTGATTTAAGTCATGCCAAGTACATGTCTTGTATAAGTTTTGCCGATGTACATGATTCAACATGATATGATATGCATGTATGTTTTGAAGGATCTCCCCAATCGACTTTTTGAACTGTGGATATGTTTTGATACAAGTCATGTTATATGTATCGCTTTGATAAGAATCTCGCAATCATTCATGTAAACCCTTTATTACTTGTACCATTCATCGAAGTTTCCGACTCACCCTCTCTATATATATGTAGGTTCCATAAAGAAGTTTGCCCACGAGATATGTGCTTTGTGCCGATGTTTTGTATGCATGTTAGGCTCAAGATTGAGGATGCTCAAGAACCATGAAGATTATGTTTTGACCTTGTAATTCATGTATTTGATTATGCTCTGAGAAGCCTTTTGTTAAGATGTAATGTATGTATTTGATTTATGTTGTAACCAAGTTGTAAGACTTTAATTAAAGATGTATGCCATTTCATTGGATCTATGCACAGCTCTTGTGGACTATTTAGTTTTAAATATTGCTTCCGCACATGTTAGCCCCATATGTATACTCTGATTGTGTGTGATCTTTTGAAAGAGGCCTTTGGTAATCTCGGATTACTGGCCATCATGGCACCAAACTACTAGGGGCGGTTTGGGGTCCTGACAATACAACAACAACAACAAGGATCAACAACTGAAAAGAAAAAAAGAGAGGAGAAATTAGATATGTGTGCTTGAAGAAAAAAAAATTCATAAGGAGTCAATCATTGGAGTCTTCTCCGATGGTCCTCTCGCAGTATTGAGTAAAATAGTTTGGTGAGAAGTATTTTTATTTGTTTTGAAAGACGCTTTTGTTTTCAATTTTGCCCCTTAATTTATCTCAAGGAATTTTTTTTTTTCTATATGTTCAAATTTACATTTAAGTTTTTAATTATTATTTTTTGCCTATCTATTCAAAATCTTTACTATCTGCTCAATTTTTTTTCCTATCTTTGCAAATTTTTTTCCGGATTTTATTATCAATTCAATTTTAATCTCTTATCTGCTCAAATATCTATCCAAAATTTCTTATCTGCTCAACAAACCAATCACAATCTTCAATATATTTCTATATGTTCAATTTTATTATCTGTTGAAATACATCAAACAAGGATCTGGAAATCTTTCTTTGTCTCTTTGTTCTTTCTTTCTCGTTGAAATTCTTTCTCAAATATAATCCAAGATATATATATATATATATGTTCGATTTTTTATTATTATTTCTATCTCGCTTAATTTTAATTTTTTTAGTTAATTTACAACTATCTGCTGTAATTTGTTTCATCATATAACAACAACAAAGATCAACAAATTAAAAAAAAAAAAAAAAAGGAGGAGAAATTGGGTCTCAGGTGCTTGAAGAAAAAAACTCATTCTGAGGAGCCGGATCAATGGAGTCTTCCTCCGATGGTCCTCTCGCAAACATTGAGTAAAATAATTTGGTGTGAAATCTTTTTATTTGTTTTGAAAATCGCTTTTGTTTTCAATTTTACTCCTTACTTTATCTGCTGAATTTTTTTTTTCTATATGTTCAAATTTACATTTAAGTGTTTAATTATTATTTTTTGTCTATATATTCAAAAATGTTGACTATCTCTGCTCAACTTTTTTCCTATCTCAGGCAAATTTTTGTCCAGATTTTATTATCGCTCAATTTTAATCTCATATCTGCTCAAATATTATCCAAAATTTCTTATCTTTTCAACAAACCTGCTACAATCTTCAATATATTTCTATCTGCTCAATTTTACTATCTCTGAAATACACCAAACCAGATCTATTGTAATCTTTCTTTCTCTCTCTTGTTCTTCGCCTATCTGCTGAAATACTTTCTCAAATATAATCCAAGATATATATCCGTTTCTATTTTTATTATTATTTCTATCGCTTAATTTTTATTTTTTTGGCTTGCAACTATCTGCTGTAATTTGTTACATCATACAACAACAACAAGGATCGATAACCTAAAAGAAAAAGAGGAGAAATTAAATTTGTGTGCTTGAAGAAAAAAAAAATTATAAGGAGCCGATCAATGGAGCCTTCTCCTCCGATGGTCCTCTGCAGTATTGAGTAAAATAGTTTGGTGAGAAGTATTTTTATTTGTTTTGAAAGACGCTTTTGTTTTTAATTTTACTCCTTAATATATCTCTGAATTTTTTTTTTCTATATGTTCAAATTTACATTTAAGTGTTTAATTATTATTTTTTTGCCTATCTATTCAAAAAAAAATCTTTACTATCTGCTCACTTTTTTTTCCTTATCTCGTGCAAATTTTTGTCTAGATTTTATTATCGCTCAATTTTAATCTCTTATCTGCTCAAATATCTATCCAAAATTTCTTATCTGCTCAACAAACCAATCACAATCTTCAATATATTTCTATATGTTCAATTTTATTATCTCAATAAATACACTAAACAAGAATCAGGAAATCTTTCTTTGTCTCTCTTTGTTCTTTCGCTTCGTTCGTTGAAATTTATCACAAATATAATCCAAAGATATATATATCTATATATTTTTATTATTATTTCTATCCCTTAATTTTTAATTTTTTTGATTCATTTACAACTATCTCTGCAATTTGTTTCATCATACAACAACAACAAAGATCAACAATTTAAAAAAAAAAAAAAGGAGGAAATTGATCTCAGGTGTTTGAAGAAAAAAACTGCCCATAAGTAGCTGGATCAATGGAGTCTTCTCCCGATGGTCCTCTCGCAAGCATTGAGTAAAATAATTTGGTGTGAAATCTTTTATTTGTTTTGAAAGTCGCTTTGTTTTCAATTTTACTCCTTAATTTATCTGCTCAAATTTCTTTTTCTATATGTTCAAATTTACATTTAATTGTTTAATTATTATTTTTTTTGTCTATATATTCAAAAATCTTGACTATCTGCTCAATTTGTTTCTATCTCAAGAAATTTGTCTTGATTTTATTATCGCTCAATTTTAATCTCTTATCTGCTCAAATATCTATGCAAAATTTTTTATCCGCTCAACAAACCAACCACAATCTTCAATTTATTTATATCTGCTCAATTTTATTATCTGTTGAAATACACTAAACTAGGATCTGCAATCTTTCTTTCTCCCTATCTGTTGAAATTCTTTCTCAAATACAATCCAGTATATATATATATATATCTGTTCTATTTTTTATTATTATTTCTATCTGCTTAATTTTTAATTTTTTTTGGTTCATTTACGACTATTTGTTGCAATATGTTTCATCATACAACAACAACAAAGATCTACAACCTAAAAAAAAAAAAATATAGGAATAGAAATTGGATCTGTGTACTTAAAGAAAAAAAAAAACTGTCCATAAGGAGCTGGATCAATGGAGTCTTCTTCTCCGATGGTCCTCTGCAAGCATTGAGTAAAATAATTTGGTGTGAAATCTTTTTACTTGTTTTGAAAATCGTTTTGTTTTCAATTTTACTTCTTAATTTATCTATTCAATTTTTTTTTTTCCTATATGTTCAAATTTACATTTAAGTGTTTAATTATTATTTTTTTTGTATATATTCAAAAATTTTGACTATCTGTTCAATTTGTTTCCCTATCTGTGCAAATTTGTCTTGATTTTATTATCGGCTCAATTTTGATCTCTTATCCTGCTCAAATATCTATCCAAAATTTTTTATCCATTCAACAAACCACCACAATCTTCAATTTATTTCTATATGTTCAATTTTATTATCCGTTGAAATACACTAAACCAGATCTGTAATCTTTCTTTCTCTCTTGTTCTTTCCTCTATCTGCTGAAATTCTTTATCAAATATAATCCAATATATATATATATATATATATGTATCTCTGTTTCTATTTTTATTATTATTTCTATCACTTAATTTTTAATTTTTTGGTTCATTTGCAACTATCTGCTGTAATTTGTTTCATCATACAACAACAAGGATCAACAACTTTAAAAAAAAAAAGAGGAGAAATTAGATCTGTGCTTGAAGAAAAAAACAATTTACAAGGAGCCGGATCAATGAAGTTTTTCCTCCGATGGTCTTCGCAGTATCAGAAAATAATTTGGTGAAAGTCTTTTTATTTGTTTTGAAAGACGCTTTGTTTTCAATTTTACTCCTTAAATTATCTGCTGAATTTTTTTCTAGATGTTCAAATTTACATTTGAGTGTCTAATTATTATTTTTTGTCTATATATTCAACAATCTTGACTATCTATTCAATTTTTTTTCTCTATCTCAGGCAAATTTTTGTCTAGATTTTATTATCGCTCAATTTTAATCTCTTATCTGCTCAAATATCTATCCAAAATTTCTTATCTGCTCAAAGAAACCAATACAATCTTCAATATATTTCTATATGTTCAATTTTATTATCTCGTTGAAATACACCAAACCAGGATCTGTTGAAATCTTTCTTTGTCTCTCTCTTGTTCTTTCTATCTATCTGTTGAAATTTTTTCTCAAATATAATCCAGTATATATATATATATATATCTGTTCAATTTTTTATTACTATCTCTATCTACTTAATTCTTTATTTATTTTTGTTTCATTTACAACTATCTGTTGCAATTTGTTTCATCATACAACAACAACAAAGATCACCAACTTAAAAAAAAAAAGAAAGAAAGGAAGAGAAATTGGATCTGTGTGCTTGAAGAAAAAAAACTGTCCATAAGGAGCTGGATCAATGGAGTCTTCCCCTCCGATGGTCCTCTGCAAGCATTGAGTAAAATAATTTGGTGTGAAATCTTATTATTTTGTTTTGAAAGTCGTTTTGTTTTCAATTTTACTGCCTAATATATCTGTTCCATTTTTTTTATATATGTTCAAATTTACATTTAAGTGTTTAATTATTACTTTTTTTCTATATATTCAAAAATCTTGACTATCTCATAAAATTTTTTTTCCCTATCTGCTCAAATTTTTGCAAAGATTTTATTATCGCTCAATTTTAATCATATCCTGCTCAAATATCTATCAAAAATTTCTTACCATTGAACAAACCACCACAATCTTCAATATATTTCTATCTGCTCAATTTGATTATCTGCTGAAATACACCAAACTAGGATCTCTGTAATCTTTCTTTCTCTCTCTTGTTCTTTCTCTCTATCTCATGAAATTCTTTCAAATATAATTCAAGATATATATAAGTTCAATTTTTTATTATTATTTCTATCTGCTTAATTTTTAAATTTTTTTTGGTTCATTTACAACTATCTGTTGCAATTTGTTTCATCATACAACAACAACAAAGATCAACACTCTTGAAGAAAAAGAAAATTAGGAAGAGAAATTGAATCTGTGTGCTTGAAAAAAAAAACTGTCCATAAGGAGCTGGATCAATGGAGTCTTCTCCTCCGATGGTCCTTTGCAAGCATTGGGTAAAATAATTTGGTGAGAAATCTTTTTGTTTGTTTTGAAAGTCGTTTTGTTTTCAATTTTACTTTTAATTTATCTCGCTCAATTTTTTTTTCTATATGTTCAAATTCATATTTTAGTGTTTAATTATTATTTTTTGTCTATATATTCAAAAATCTTGACTATTTGTTCAATTTGTTTTCCTATCTCAGGCAAATTTGTCTTGATTTTGTTATCAATTCAATTTTAATCTCTTATCTGCTCAAATATCGATCCAAAATTTTTTATCCGCTCAAGAAACCAACCACAATCTTCAATTTATTTCTATCCGCTCAATTTTATTATCTGCTGAAATACACCAACCAGATCTCGCTGTAATCCTTTTCTTTCTCTCTATCTGTTGAAATTCTTTCTCAAATATAATCCAAAGATATATATATCTCATATATTTTTGTTATTATTTCTATCTGCTTAATTGTTAATTTTTTTTGGTTCACTTGCAACTAGTCAGGTAATTTGTTTCACATACAACAACAACAAAGATCAACAACTTAAAAAAAAAAAAAAAGGAGCGTAAATTGATCTGTGCTTGAAGAAAAAAATCCCATATGAGCTGATCAATGGAGTCTTCTCTCCGATGGTCCTCTCGCAGTATTGAGTAAAATAATTTGGTGAGAAATCTTTTATTTGTTTTAAAAGACGCTTTTGTTTTCAATTTTACTTTAATTTATCGCTGAATTTTTTTTCTATATTTTCATAGTTACATTTAAGTGTTTAATTATTATTTTTTGTCTATATATTCAAAAATCTTGACTATCTGCTCAATTTTTTTTTTCCACTATCCGTGCAAATATTTGTCAAGATTTCAATATCGCTCAATTTAATCACATTCTGCTCAAATATCTATCCAAATCTTATCTCTGCTCAACAAACCAAATTCCCAATCTTCAATATATTTCTATATGTTCGATTTTATTATCCGCTGAAATACACCAAAACTAGGATATGTTGAAATCTTTCTTTGTCTCTCTTTGTTCTTTCTCTCTATCTGCTGAAATTCTTTCTCAAATATAATCCAAAGATATATATATATCTCTGCTCAATTTTTATTTTATTTCTATCTACTTAATTCTTCATTTATTTTTGGTCTATTTACAACTATCTGCTGCAATTTGTTTCATCATACAACAACAACAAAGATCAAATACTTAAAAAAAAAAAAAAAAGGAAGAGAATTTGGATCAAGGCGCTTGAAGAAAAAGTCAGTCTATATGATCTCGATCAATGGAGTCTTCTCCTCCAATGGTCCTCTGCAAGCATCGAGTAAAATAATTTGGTGTGAAATCTTTTTATTTGTTTTGAAAGTCGCTTTTGTTTTCAATTTAACTCTTAATTTATCTGCTCAATTTTTTTTTTTTCTATATTTTCAAATTTACATTTAAGTGTTTAATTAGTACTTTTTGTCTATATATTCAAAAATCTTGACTATCTATTCAATTTTTTTCCCTATCTGCAAATTTTGCCTAGATTTTATTATCGCTCAATTTTAATTTGTTATCCGCTCAAATATCTATCCAAAATTTCTTATCTGCTCAACAAACCACCACAATCTTCAATATATTTCTATCTGCTCAATTTATTATTTGTTGAAAACACCAAACCAGATCTTGCAATCTTCCTTTCTTTCTTTGTTCTTTCTCTCTATCTCATGAAATTTTTCTCAAATATAATCCATATATATATATATATATCTGTTCTAATTTTTATTATTATTTCTATCTGCTTAATTTTTATTTTTTTATTTTGATTCATTTACAACTATCTGTTACAATTTGTTTCATCATACAACAACAACAAAGATCAACAAATTAAAAAAAAAAAAAAAAAAAAAGAGGAGAAATATGATCCGTGTTTGAAGAAAAAACTGCTCATAAGGAGTCGGATCAATCTGAGTCTTCTCCTCCGATGGTCCTCTCGCAGTATTGAGTAAAAATAATTTGGTGAGAAATCTTTTGTTTGTTTTGAAAGACGTTATGTTTTCAATTTTTATTCCTTATCTTATCTGTTGAATTTTTTTTCTATATGTTCAATGTTACATTTAAGTGTTTAATTTTTTTTTTTTTTGTCTATATATTCAAAAATCTTGACTATCTGTTCAATTTTTTTCCCCATCTGTGCAAATTTTGTAAAGATTTTAATATCGCTCAATTTTAATCTCTTATATGTTCAAATATCTATCCAAAATTTCTTATCTGCTCAACAAACCACCAAAATCTTCAATTTATTTCTATCTGTTCAATTTTATTATCTGTTGAAATACACCAAACCAGGATCTGTTCAAATCATTCTTTCTCTCTCTTGTTCTTTCTCTCTATCTGTTGAGATTCTTTCTCAAATATAATCAAGTATATATATATATATATATATATCTGTTCTATTTTTTATTATTATTTCTATCAGCTTAATTTTTAATATTTTTTGGTTTATTTACAACTATTTGTTGCAACTTGTTTCATCATAAAACAACAACAAAGACTAAAAAAAAAAAAAAACGGAAGAGAAATTGGATATGTATTCTTGAAGAAAAAAAACTGTCCATAAGGAGTTGGATCAATGAAGTCTTCTCCTCCGATGGTCCTCTGGAAGCATTGAGTAAAATAATTTGGTGTGAAATCTTTTTATTTGTTTTGAAAGTCGTTTTGTTTTCAATTTTACTTTAATTTATCTGCTCAATTTTTTTTCTATATGTTCAAATTTACATTTAAGTGTTTAATTATTATTTTTTTGTCTACATATTCAAAATCTTGACTATTAGTTCAATTTTTACCTATCTCGTGCAAATTTTTCTTGATTTTATTATCACTCAATTTAATTTCTTATCTGCTCAAACAACTATCCAAAATTTCTTATCCGCTCAACAAACCAGTCACAATCTTTAATTTATTTCTATCTATTGAAATACACCAAACTAGGATCTGTAATCTTTCTTTCTCTCTCTTGTTCTTTCTCTCTATCTCATGAAATTTTTTCTCAAATATAATCCAAGATATATATATATCGTTTCTATTTTTTATTATTATTTCTATCTCGCTTAATTTTTAATTTTATTTTATTCATTTACAACTATTTGTTGCAATTTGTTTCATCATACAACAACAAAAAAGATCAACAACTTAAAAAAAAGGAGGAGAAATTGGATCTTCGTGTTTGAAGAAAAAAACTATGCATAAGGACGGATCAATGTAGTCTTCTCCTCCGATGGTCCTCTCGCAAGCATTGAGTAAAATAATTTGGTGAGAAGTCTTTTATTTGTTTTGAAAACGTTTTGTTTTCAATTTTACTCTTAATTTATCTGCTTAATTTTTTTTTCAGATGTTCAAATTTACATTTAAGTGTTTAATTATTATTTTTTTATCTATCTATTCAAAAATCTTGACTATCTGCTTAATTTTTTTTGGTTCATTTACAACTATCTCTGCAATTTGTTTCATCATACAATAACAACAACAAACATCAACAACTTCCACAAAAAAAAAAAAGGAGGAGAAATTAGATCTCAGGTGCTTGAAGAAAAAAAAATTCATAATGAGTCAGATCAATGGAGTCTTCTCCGATGGTCCTCTCAGTATCGGTAAAATAATTTGGTGAGAAGTCCTTTATTTGTTTTGAAAAACATTTTGTTTTCAATTTTACTCCTTAATTTATCTGTTGAATTTTTTTTTCTATATGTTCAAAATTACATTTAAGTGTTTAATTATTATTTTTTTGTCTATATATTCAAAAATCTTGACTATCTGTTTAATTTTTTTTTGGTTCATTTGCAACTATCTGCAATTTGTTTCATTATCCAATTACAACAACAAACATCATCAACTTCCACCAAAAAAAAAAAAAAGGAGGAGAAATTGGATCTGTGTGCTTGAAGAAAAAAAAACAGTCCATAAGGAGCTGGATCAATGGAGTCTTCTCCTCCGATGGTCCTCTCGCAGTATTGAGTAAAATAATTTGGTGAGAAGTCTTTTATTTGTTTTGAAAATGTTTTGTTTTCAATTTTACTCCTTAATTTATCCGTTGAATTTTTTTTTCTATATGTTCAAATTTACATTTAAGTGTTTAATTATTATTTTTTGTCTATATATTCAAAAATCTTGACTATCTGTTGAATTTTTTCCTATCTGTGCAAATTTTTGTCTAGATTTTATTATCACTTCAATTTTAATCTCTTATCTGTTCAAATATCTAACCAAAGTTTCTTATCTGTTCAACAAAGTCACAATCTTCAACTTATTTATATCTGCTGAATTTTATTATCTATTGAAATAAACCAAACCAGATCTGTTCAATATTTCTTTCTCTCTCTCTTGTTATTTCTCTCTATCTGTTGAAATTCTTTTTCAAATATAATCCAAAGATATATATATATATATATCTATTCTATTTTTGTTATTATTTTTATCATTAATTTTTAATTTTTTTTTGTTCATTTACAACTATCTGTTGCAATTTGTTTCATCATACAACAACAACAAAGATCAACAACTTAAAAAAAAAAAAAAGAAATTGGATCTGTAGTTTCAAGAAAAAATTTGTCCATAAGTAGCATGATCAATGGTGTCTTCTCCTCCGATGGTCCTCTCGCAGCATTGAGTAAAATAATTTGGTGAAATCTTTTTATTTGTTTTGAAAGTCGTTTTGTTTTCAATTTTACTCCTTAATTTATCTGTTTCAATTTTTTTCTATATGTTCAAATTTACATTTAAGTGTTTAATTATTATTTTTTTGTCTATATATTCAAAAATCTTGGCTATCTGCTCAATTTTTTTCCCTATCTCGTGCAAGTTTGTCTTGATTTTATTATCGGTTCAATTTAATCTCTTATCTGCTCAAATATCTATCCAAAATTTCTTATCCGCTCAACAAACCGGTCACAATCTTCAATTTATTTCTATCTGTTCAATTTTATTATCTGTTGAAATACACCAAACCAGATCTATTGCAATCTTTTTTTCTCTCTCTTTGTTCTTTCTCTCTATCGAAATTTTTCTATCTATTTTGCATTCTTTCTTTACATCTGCTGAAATTCCTTCTCAAATATAATCCAATATATATATATATTTATTTTTTATTATTATTTGTATCAACTTAATTTTTAATTTTTTGTTTCATTTACAACTATTTGTTGCAATTTGTTTCATCACACAACAACAACAAAGATCAACAACTAAAACATAAAAAATAAAAATAAAAAGGAGGAGAAATAGGATCTGTGCTTGAAGAAAAATATTTCCATAAGGAGCTGGATCAATAGAGTCTTCTCCTCCGATGGTCCTCTGCAGCATTGAGTAAAATAATTTAGTGAAGTCTTTTTTTTTTTTTTGAAAGACGTTTTGTTTCAATTTCACTAGTTAATTTATTTATTGAATTTTTTTTTCTATATGTTAAAATTTACATTTAAGTGTTTAATTATTATTTTTTGTCTATATATTCAAAAAATCTTGACTATCTTTTCAATTTTTTTCCTATACTGCACAAATATTTGTCTAGATTTTATTATCATTCAATTTTAATCTCTTATCTGCTTAAATATCTATCCCAAATTTCTTCTGCATTCAACAAAGTCACAATCTTCAATATATTTCTATCTGCTCAATTTTATTATCTGAAATACACCAAACCATGATCCGTTGCAATCTTTCTTTCTCTCTCTTGTTCTTTCTCTCTATCTCATGAAATTTTTTCTCAAATATAATCCAAGATATATATATATTTGTTCTATTTTTTTATTATTATTTCTATCTGCTTAATTTTTAATTTTTTCTTTGTTCATTTACAACTATCTGTTGCAATTTGTTTCATCATACAACAACAACAAAGATCAACAACTTAAAAAAAAAAAAAGGTGGAGAAATTGGATCTGTGTGTTTGAAGAAAAAAAACTGTCCATAAGGAGCTGGATCAATGGAGTCTTCTCCTCCGATGGTCCTCTGCAGGCTTTGAGTAAAATAATTTGCTGTGAAATCCTTTTATTTGTTTTGAAAGTCGTTTTGTTTTCAATTTGACTCCTTAACTTACCCGTTCAATGTTTTTTTTTTCTATATGTTCAAATTTACATTTAAGTGTTTAATTATTATTTTTTTGTCTATATATTCAAAAATCTTGACTATCTGTTCAATTTTTTTCCCTATCTGTGCAAATTTCTCTTGATTTTATTATCAGTTCAATTTTAATCTCTTATCTGTTCAAATATCTATCCAAAATTTCTTATCCGTTCAACAAACCAGTCATAATATTCAATTTATTTCTATCATTACAATTTTATTATCTGTTGAAATACACCAAACCAGGATCTGTTGCAATCTTTTTTTTTTCTCTCTCTTGTTCTGTCTCTCTATCTGTTTAAATTTTTTCTCAAATATAATCTAGTATATATATATATATATCTATTCTATTTATTATTATTATTTCTATCTTCTTAATTTTTAATTTTTTTTGGTTCATTTACAACTATCTGTTGCAATTTGTTTCATCACACAACAACAACAAATATCAAAAACTTTAAAAAAAAAAAAAAAGGAGAAATTGGATCTGTGTGTGTGAAGAAAAAAAACTGTCCATAAGGAGCTGGATCAATGGAGTCTTCTCATCCGATGGTCCTCGTGGGCATTGAGTAAATAATTTGGTGAGAAGTCTTTTTATTTTTTTTGAAAGACGTTTTTTTTCAATTTACTCATTAATTTATCTGCTGAATTTTTTCTATATGTTCAAATTTACATTTAAGTGTTTAATTATTATTTTTTGCCTATATATTAAAAATCTGGACTATCATTCAATTTTTTTCCATATCTGTGCAAATTTTTGCCTAGAATTTATTATCAGTTCAATTTTATTATCTGTTGAAATCACTTAAACCGAGATCTGTTACAATCTTTCTTTCTCTCTCTTGTTCTTTCTCTCTATCTGTTGAAATTCTTTCTCAAATATAATCCAATATATATATATATATCTCATTCTATTTTATTATTATTTATATCTGCTTAATTTTTAATTTTTTAGTTCATTTACAACTATCTGTTGCAATTTGTTTCATCATACAACAACAACAAAAATCAACAACTTAAAAATAAAAATAAAGAGGAGAAATTGGATCTGTAGCGAAGAAATTTTTTTTCCATAAGGAATTTGGATCAATGGAGGCTTCTCCAGATGGTCCTTCTTGGTATTGAGTAAAATAATTTGGTGAAAAGTCTTTTTATTTACTTGAAAGATGTTTTGTTTCCAATTTTACTCCTTAATTTATCTGTTGAATTTTTTTTTCTATATGTTCAAATTTACATTTAGGTGTTTAATTATTTTTTTTGTCTATATATTCAAAAATCTTGACTATCATTCAATTCTTTCCCTATCTGTGCAAATTTTTGTCTAGATTTTATTATCGAGTTCAACTTTAATCTCTTATCTTTTCAAATAACTATCCAAAATGTATCTATTCAACGAACCAGTCCACAATCTTCAATATATTTATATCTGTTAAATTTTATTATCTGTTGAAGTAGACCAGGCAACTAGATTTGTTGCAATCTTTCTTTCTCTCTCTCTTGTTCTTTGTCTCAATCTGTTGAAATTCTTTCTCAAATATAATCCAGATATATATATATATATACATTCTATTTTTACTATTATTTCTATCTTCTTGATTTTTAATTTTTTGATTCATTTACAACTATACTCATTGCAATTTGTTTCATCATAAAACAACAACAAAGATTAACAACAAAAAAAAAAAAAAAAAAAAAAGGAGAAATTGGATGCGTGCTTGAAGAAAAAAAAGCATCCATATGGATTTGGATCAATGGAGTCTTCTCCTTCGATGGTACTCTGTAGGCATTGAGTAAAATAATTTGTTCTGAAATCTTTTTAATTGTTTTGAAAGTCGTTTTGTTTTCAATTTTACTCCTTAACTTATCTGTTCAATTTTTTTTCTATATATATTCAAATTCACATTTAAGTGTTTAATTATTATTTTTTTGTTTATATATTCAAAAATCTTGACTATCTCTGTTCAATTTTTTCCCTATCTGTTTCTATTTTCATTGTTATATCTATCGCTTAATTTTAATTTTTTGATTCATTTACAACTATCTGTTGCAATTTGTTTCATCGTACAACAACAACAAAGATCAAAACTTAAAAAAAAAAAAAAAGAAAGAAAGAAAGAGGAGAATTGGATCGGTGTGCTTGAAGAAAAAATTTGTCCATAAAATTGGATCAATGGAATCTTCTCCTCAGATGGTCCTCTCTTTGGCATTGAGTAAAATAATTTGGTGAGAAGTCTTTTTATTTGTTTTGAAAGGCGTTTTGTATTCAATTTTACTCCATAATTTATCTCATTGAATTTTTTTTCTATATGTTCAAATTTACATTTAAGTGTTTCATTATTATCTTTATCTCTATATATTCAAAAATCTTGACTATCTGTTCAATTTTTTTCCTATCTGTGCAAATTTTTGTCTTGATTTTATTATCAATTCAATTTTAATCTCATATCTGTTTAAATGTCTATCCAAAATTTCTTATCTGTTCAACAAACCAGTCACAATATTCAATTTATTTCTAACTCTTCAATTTTATTATCTGTTGAAATACACCAAACCAGGAACTGTTGCAATCTTTCTTTCTCTCTGTCTTGTTCCTTCTCCCTATCTGTTGAATTTCTTTCTCAAATATAATCCAGTATATATATATCTGTTCTATTTTTATTATTATTTTTATTGCTTAATTTTTAATTTTTTTTGGTTCATTTAAAACTATCTGTTGCAATTTGTTTCATTAAACAACAACAACAAAGAACAACAACTTAAAAAAAAAAAAAAAAAAAAAAAAAAGGAGAAATTGGATCTGTAAGCAAGAAAAAAAAGCATCCATAAGGAGTTGGATCAATGAGTCTTCTCTCCGATGGTTATTACTGCGGGCATTGAGTAAAATAATTTGGTAAGTCTTTTTATTTGTTTTGAAAGACGTTTTGTTTTCAATTTTACTCCTTATGTTATCTGTTGAATTTTTTTTTCTATATGTTCAAATTTACATATTAGTGTTTAATTATTATTTTTCTGTCTATATATTCAAAAATCTTGACTATCTGTTCAATTCTTTTTCCCTATCTGTGCAAATTTTTGTCTAGATTTTATTATCCGTTCAATTTTAATCTCTTATCTGTTCAAATATCTATGCAAAATTTCTTATACATTGACAAACCAGCGACACAATCTTCAATATATTTCTATCTATTCAATTTTACTATACATTAAAATACACCAAACCGGATCTATTGCACTCTTTCTTTCTCTCTCTTGTTCTTTCTCTCTATCACATTGAAATTCTTTCTCAAATATAATCAAGTATATATATATATATATATATTCTATTTTTATTATTATTTCTATCTGCTTAATTTTTAAATTTTTTTGGTTCATTTACAACTATCTGTTGCAATTTGTTTAGATCATACAACAACAACAAAGATAAACAACAAAATGAAAAAAAAAGATGAGGAGAAATGGGATCTGCGTGTGATGAAAAAAAAAGCATCCATAAGGATTTGGATCAATGGAGTCTTCTCCTCCGATGGTCTTTGTCTTGGGCATTGAGTAAAATAATTTGGAGTGAAATCTTTTTATTTTTTTTTGAAAGTCGTTTTGTTTTCAACTTTACTCCTTAACTTATCATTCAATTTTTCTTCTATATGTTCAAATTTACATTTAAGTGTTTAATTATTATTTTTTTGTCTATATATTCAAAAATCTGGACTATCTGTTCAATTTTTTTCCCTATCTGTGCAAATTTGTCTTGATTTTATTCTCAGTTCAATTTTAATCTCTTATCTGTTCAAATATTTGTCCAAAATTTCTTATCCGTTCAACAAACCAGTCACAATCTTCAATTTATTTCTATCTGTTCAATTTTATTATCTGTTGAAATACACCAAACCAGGATCTGTTGCAATCTTTCTTTCTCTCTCTCTTGTTCTTTCTCTCTATCTGTTGAAATTCTTTTTCAAATATAATCCAGTATATATATATATATCTGTCCTATTTTTTATTATTATTTCTGTCTGCTTAATTTTTAATTTTTTTTTTTGGGTTCATTTACAATTTGTTTGTTGCAATTTGTTCGTCATACAACAACAACAAAGATCAACAACTTAAAAAAAAAAAAATGAGGAAAAATTGGATCTATATTGCTTCAAGAAAAGCATCCATAAAATTTGGATCAATGGAGTCTTCTCCTCCGATGGTCCTCTGCAAGCATTAAGTAAAATAATTTGGTGAGAAGTTTTATTATTTGTTTTTAAAGATGTTTTTTTTCAATTTTATTCTTAATTTATCTTGAATTTTTTTTCTATATGTTCAAATTTACATTTAAGTGTTTCATTATTATTTTTTTGTTTATATATTCAAAAATCTTGACTACCTGTTCAATTTTTTTTCCTATCTGTGCAAATTTTTGTCAAGATTTTATTATCAGTTCAATTTTAATCTCGTATATCTATCCAAAATTTCTTATCTGTTCAACAAACCAGTCACAATCTTCAATATATTTCTATCTGTTCAATTTTATTATTTGTTGAAATACACCAAACCATGATCTGTCGCAATCTTTCTTTCTCTCTCTCTTGTTCTTTCTCTCCATCTGTTGAAATTCTTTCTCAAATATAATCCAGTATATATATATATCTGTTCTATTTTTTATTATTATTTCTGTCTGCTTAATTTTTAATTTTTTTTTGGTTCATTTACAACTATCTGTCATAATTTGTTTCATCATACAACAACAACAAAGATCAACAACTTAAAAAAAAAAAGGAGGAGAAATTGGATCGTGTGTAATGAAAAAAAAGCATCCATAAGGTCTTTGGATCAATGGAGTCCTCTCCTCTGATGGTCCTCTGCAGCCATTGAGTAAAATAATTTGGTGTGAAATCTTTTTATTTGTTTTGAAAGTCGTTTTGTTTTCAATTTTACTCCTTAACTTATCTGTTGAATTTTTTTTTCTATATATTCAAATTTACAATTAAGTGTTTAATTATTATTTTTTTTTGTCTATATATTCAAAAATCTTGACTATCTGTTCAATTTTTTCCCTATACATGCAAATTTGTCTTTATTTTATTATCAGTTGAATTTTAATCTCTTATCTGTTCAAATATCTATCCAAAATTTCTTATCCGTTCAACAAACCAGTCACATTCTTCAATTTATTTCTAACTGTTCAATTTTATTATCTGTTAAAATACATTAAACCAGGAACTGTTGCAATCTTTCTTTCTCTCTCTCTTGTTGTTTCTCTCTATCTGTTGAAATTCTTTCTCAAATATAATCCAGTATATATGTATATATATATATATATATATATCTGTTCTATTTTTTATTATTATCTTTATTGCTTAATTTTTAATTTTTTTTGGTTCATTTACAACTATCTGTTGCAATTTGTTTCATCATACAACAACAACAAAGATCAACAACTTAAAAAACAAAAAAAAAAAAAAAAGGAGAAGAAATTGGATTTGTGTGCTTGAAGAAACAAAACTGTCCATAAGGAATTTGGTTCAATGGAGTCTTCTCCTGCGATGGTCCTCTGCAGGCATTGAGTAAAATAATTTGGTGTGAAATCTTTTTATTTGTTTTGAAAGACGTTTTGTTTTCAATTTTACTCCTTAACTTATCTGTTCATTTTTTTTTTCTATATGTTCAAATTTACATTTAAGTGTTTAATTATTATTTTTTTGTCTATATATTCAAAAATATTGACTATCTGTTCAATTTTTTCCCTATCTGTGCAAATTTGTCTTGATTTTATTATCAGTTCAATTTTAATCTCTTATCTGTTCAAATATCTATCCAAAATTTCTTATCCGATCAACAGCCCAGTCTCATTCTTCAATTTATTTCTAACTCTTTGATCTTATTATCTGTTGAAATATACCAAACCGGGAACTGTTGCAACCTTTTTTTTCTCTCACTCACGCTTGTTCTTTCTCTCTATCTGTTGAAATTCTTTCCCAAATATAATCCAGTATATATATATCTGTTCTATTTATTATTATTATTTTTATTGCTTAATTTTTAATTTTTTTTGGTTCATTAACAACTATCTGTTGCAATTTGTTTCATCATACAAAGACAACAAAGATCAACAACTTAAAAACAAAAAAAAAAAAAGGAAGAGAAATTGAATCGTGTACTTGAAGAAAAAAAGCATCCATAAGGAGTGGGATCAATGGAGTCTTCTCCTCAGATGGTCCTCTGCAGTATTGAGTAAAATAATTTGGTGAGAAGTCTTTTATTTGTTTTGAAAGGCGTTTTGTTTTCAATTTTACTCCTTAATTTATCTGTTGAATTTTTTTTCTATATGTTCAAATTTACATTTAAGTGTTTAATTATTATTTTTTGTCTATATATTCAAAAATCTTGACTATCTATTCAATTTTTTCCTTATACGTACAAATTTTTGTCTAGATTTTATTATTAGTTTAATTTTAATCTCTTATCTGTTCAAATATCTATGCAAAATTTCTTGTCTGTTCAACAAACCAGTCACAACATTCAATATATTTCTATATATTCAATTTTATTATCTGTTGAAATACACCAAACCAGGATCTGTTGCAATCTTTTTTTCTCTCTCTCCTGTTCTTTCTCTTTATCTGTTGAAATTCTTTCTCAAATATAATCAAGTGTATATATATATATATATCTGTTCTATTTTTTATTATTATTTCTATCTGCTTAATTTTTAATTTTTTTTTCGTTCATTTACAACTATCTGTTGCAATTTGTTTCATCATACAACAACAACAAAAATAAACAACTTAAAAAAAAAAGGAGGAGAAATTGGATCTGTTTGCTTGATGAAAAAAAACTGTCCATAAGGAGCTAGATCAATGGAGTCTTCTCCTCCGATGGTCCTTTACAAGCATTGAGTAAAATAATTTGGGGTGAAATCTTTTTATTTGTTTTGAAAGGCGTTTTGTTTTCAATTTTACTCCTTAACTTATCTGTTCAATTTTTTTTTCTATGTGTTCAAATTTTCATTTAAGTGTTTAATTATTATTTTTTTGTCTATATATTCAAAAATCTTGACTATCTGTTCAATTTTTTTTCCTATCTGTGCAAATTTGTCTTGATTTTATTATCAGTTCAATTTTAATCTCTTATCTGTTCAAATATCTATCCAAAATTTCTTGTCCGATTCAACAAACCGATTTACAATCTTCAATTTATTTCTATCTGTTCAATTTTATTATCTGTTGAAATACACCAAACCGAGGATCTGTTGCAGTCTTTCTTTCTCTCTCTCTTGTTCTTTCTCTCTCTGTTGAAATTCTTTCTCAAATATAATCAGGTATATATATATATCTATTCTCTTTTTATTATTATTTCTATCTGTTTAATTTTTAATTTTTTTGGTTCATTTACAACTATTTGTTGCAATTTGTTTAAATCATACAACAACAACAAAGATCAGCGGATAAAAACAAAAAAAAGGAGGAGAAAGTGGATCTGTGTGCTTGAAGAAAAAAAGCATCCATAAAGATTGGATCAATGGAGTCTTCTTGTAACAACCCACTCCACCCTAGTCATGCTTGCATGTATTACATGATCTTGTCCCAATGTGTTGCATTTTCATTCCTTGATTTGTTTTGCATAAATGTTACTTGAATGGTGTGTTCCTTATTGGTGTGTATGTGTTTGGAGGTCATCTTGAGCCTAGGTCGCTCCTTTGATACTCTTACACTTAGGACCATCTTGGGATTTCTCTGGTTGACCTCCATCCGCACCACGACATATTGGTAGAGATATCATTATCTAGGCAGGTGTTCATCACCAAGTAGAGATGTGTACTATCTGGGCGAGATGTTGCCCTTGAACAAGTGATCTAGCCCTAGGCCGGTACAACCTAGGCAGGGTGTGGCACATCTAGGTAGAGGTGTGTACTGAGGGGCCAAGTGTTGACCTTTCTGGCGGGTCATTGTCCCTTTCTTGCCGAAGTCTTGTTGTTGGCCGATGTCATTACTTAGGAATCCCTTGCCGCCTAGCTTGTTGAACAGCTTTGTCATAGTCTTGTCTTTTCAATCGGTCACCTTTTTAAGTAGAGCCAACCAGCAGAATTTGCCACGTGTGCGAAATTTGAGTGTTAAGTCGGTAAACAAGCCTAGAATGTATCATTTGTATCACATCTTTGTTCTTGAGGAGAGAAGCTCTAGAAGGAGAAGGAGGAGTTTTAGAGTGAGAGAGTAGGTAGCGAGCTTGATCCTTAGAGTTGAACGTTAGATTCGAGTACTGAGATTAGAATCTTGATCAACTCTTGTTGTTTTTATTGATCATCTCTGCATTTCATGATTGAATATATTCTCTTGCGCCATGCATTGATTTAAAGATTGGTTTTAGAAAGAAAGTTAGTGTTCATGAGTTCTCGAAGAAAAGCTTTGTTTGATCCAAAGCTTGCATTAAAATCCATGCTTTTGTGTTTGTTTTCAGTAAGATCTTCTAGTATGGGTACCGGTCTATGTTTTCGAACTAATAGCATGAAATCTTAGATTTTGTAATAACAAGTTATGATCTTTGCATTCATCTTCTTCATGTTCATGTTCTTCATGTTCTTAAGCGGAGAAACAGATTTTTCGACTTCATTTCCTTGAAAGTGGCCCTCGGGACCACACCTCGCGAAGGTGTGGGACCTCGGCAAACTTAGTTGGTGCTTGACATGTTTTCGAGATGGGAGGCAGTGTTTTATTTGATTTGACACGGCATCTGAGGAATCTGAGATCATCTGCATGCATGTGAAACTTATTTGGAAGTACATTCAATAGATTTACATACCATGTGTTTGTAGGACTTGGGCTTGCCTCGACCCGACGTTTGAAGAAATAAGTGAGTGGTATTTTAATAAAGATATGTTATAAAGTTTTGGTAAAACCTTGTTATGCCTTGTTAGAAATTATTTACAAGCATGAATGATTATTCCTACTTGCAATAAGTACTATATCTTGCTTGATGACATTCTCGGGAAGTCCGTATGTGCTAGGGGACTATAAGCATTTGTAGCACAAAGTTTGGAAGTTCGTATGGGTTAGGGGACTATAAGCATTTGGAGCACAAGTCCTTAGTGTCTGGGGACTATAATGCTTGACACCATTGCTTAGAGATGTCTGTTGCTTTGTCTTGCCTCGCCACTGACGGTTTTACCGCGTGGGTTTGTTTGTCCGGAATGTCATCTCTTGTATTATATTGATGTTAGTAAGCATCTCTTGAAGCTTTGGAAGATTTGATAGAGGAGTTTGATTTATTCCATGTATTGTTTTGTTAAAAGACCTCGGATATCATTCATGTAAACCCTTTATTATTTATATCATTCCTTTGAGTATCCAAGCTCACCCTCTCTATATATATGTAGGTGATGGCGGGCGGCGACGCCTAGATGTGTTCTTGCGATGTGTTTTTGAATTCGTGTTTTGCAGCATCTTGAAGATCATGCTTCTTAGTTATTTCATTGTATTTTTGTAATTGATGGTGAAAGCCTTTTGGTCAAGATGTAATTTTTACTCCATTTTGTTGTATTAAAAGCTATTATAAGATGTATGTCATCTTATTTAACTTAACTCTTGCTCTTATGGACTACTTAGCTTTTATTTATTGCTTCGCATTTGTAAGCCCCATATGTTTACTCGACTTGTGTGTGTGGTCTTGTAAGTGGCCTTTGGTAGTCTCAATTCATGCCATCATGGCACCATTCTACTTGGGGCGGGGATGGGGTCGTGACAGATTAATCGAGCCACGAGTTTCATATAATCGTTATTCACACACTTTGAGTCCTAAAGAGCATAGGATTTCCCTTAGAAAGATGTTAGGATTGCACTATGTTGCTTGCTATTTGACAAAATGTGCATCATCTCGGCATAGCTTGTTGCTTGCATACATACTTTATTGCTCATTTTGTTTTAAAGTCACACTTTGCATACTCATAGCACTATGAGGAGAGAAGACCACCGTTGGCGAGGTCAATCGGAAAGGCAGATTGGACCGACTAGAAAGACTAGTTGAAGGTCTAACACGGAGTTGAGACAACAGAATGCTGGTGCTCTGACTACCGGGCGAGCAGACTAATGGCCGACATGCGATTCCGCCTCCGCCTCCACCTCCTCGATACCTCAAGTGCCTTCACCTTGACCTTGTATGGGGATGGAACTATGACTTTGATTAAGGAGTTCAAGAAGATGAACCCAAGATTCCAAGGGGCATAGAACCGATGAAAGCGGCGTGGGTTCTAGGAATGGAGAAGCTGATGAGATCTTTCCGGCCTGAGATGCTCGAAGGTGGCATTGGCAGCGTTCACGTTAGGCAACGGCAGCGAAGATGGTGGATGATGACGGGAAGAAATCGACTTAACGTGGGCCAAATTTTTGGGCGTTTTACAACAAGCATTTTTCCTTAGTGTTGAGGCCTTAAGACCACGGAGTTCGGACCTTGACCGAGAAACAAGGCGGCGAGAATCTGACCGTGCTTTCCGCGGAATTGGCGAATCGCGCCTCATATAGTCGATGATGAATATAGGAAAGCTAGGAAGTTTGAAAGCGGTGCGTGGATCGTCTGAGGATAAGTCAACATGCTTAACATGCCGACTTATCGGAGTCTTGGACAAGGCTATTCTTGCGAAGCTAATTTGAATCGATATCGAGTCTGAGAGAACCGGAGAAAGAGGCGGAATTATGATAACCGCCGAGTTAGTTTAATGCCAAGAAGAAAGCAAATGTGGGCAACTCCGACCTTTCGAACCGGAAGATAATACTAAGCCGATGTGTGCAAGTTGTGGGAAGCCGCATTCGGGGTTTCTTGTTAGGCGTCGGCGCTGTTTTGAATGTGGAGAAATAGGTCATCGTGTGAGGCGTCAAAGTCAAAGATTGATGATGGTAAGAGAAATGGGAGCACCTCGGGCTCTGCCTGGCTCTTGTCGGAAGGACACAGATGAGGCAAAGGCGGGTTTTCGGCGCTAATGCGGAGACACCGAATCTTTGAGGCGATGTCGGTATACTCAATCTGCTCTCAAGATCCATACATATTGATTGATTCGGGTTCTCGCATTCATTACGTATCCGCTAGGTTTCTTGAGAAGTTAAATAGACAACAAGAACCCTTGATTATGTGTTATATGCATCTGCTCCATCTGGGAGAACTATGATTGTTGCGTCTATCTATAGGGCATGTGTTATTGTGATTGAGGGTGTAGAATTATTAGTTGATTTGATCTGCGTTAAACATGACCCACTTTGGCGTCATATTAGGAATGGGTGGTTAGTGAATCATGCATCTATTAATTGTGTTTGAAGAATGTCACGTTGAGACCCCCAAACCAAGCGAGGTTATTTTCGAGGTAAAGGAGTAGTGTCTCCACCTTATGGCGATTTAGTCCATTAAGGCCTATAAGCTAATTGAGAAAGGGTCTGGTGGCTACTTGTGTAGTATCTTGAGTGATCGAGCGAAAATGTTAATTTAGCCGATATCCGATTGTTAATGAATTCCCGCGTCTTTCCAAATGAATTGCTGGCCACTTAGTTGATAGAAATAGAGTTTCTGGTGGACATCGTGTAGGGAACATGACGATCTCTAAGACACCCTATAGGATGGCCCCGAACTTAAGGAATTGAAAGTGCAACTACAAAATTGTTGGATAAAAAAGGGTTTTGTTAGGCGAGCACTTCACCGTGGGGAGCACCGGTCTTATTTGTTAAGAAAAAAGATGGTGCGCTTTGTCTTTGCATTGACTGAGAGAACTTAACAAGGTAACCATTAAGAACAAGTACGTTGCCTAGGATTGATGATTTGTTAGATCAACTACAAAGAACGAGTCTTTTCTAAGATTGACCTTAGGTCGGGCTACCACCAGTTGAAGGTCAAAGCGAGGATATTGAGAAGGCGCTTTTAGGACAAGGTATAGCCACTCAATTTCTAGTAATGCCTTTTGGGGTGACTAATGTGGCGACATTCATGGACTTAATGAGCGAGTCTTCAAGCCGTACCTAGATGAATTCGTTGTTGTTTTATTGGCGACATATTGATCTATTCAAGAGTACAATTGAGCATGAGAATCATCTGAGACTTGCCCTCTGAGACCTTGAGGGACGAAATTGTATGCTAAGTTGAGTAAGTGTGAGTTTTGGCTTTCGGCATTTCATTTTTGGGGCATGTGATTAATGAAGAGGTATTTCTGTTGATCGGCAAGATTGAAGCCGTGGTAAATTGGCGCCGACCAGCGTGTCAGGTTCGTAGTTTTACGGGTTTGGCGGGTTATTCTGAGAAAATTTGTAAGGGACTTCTCAAGGATTGCGGTACCATTGACACGATTAACTTCGAAGGGAGTGGCATATGAATGGACGAAGATAGAAATTGACCTTCCGGGAGTTGAAAGCGAGGTTAATTCTGACACCAGTTCTTGTACTTCCATCGGTAATGAAGAATTTGATTTATAGCGATGCTTCACATAAGGGTTTGGGTTGTGTATTAATGCAAGGGGTAAGGTCATAGCATATGCATCTCGCCCGATTAAAACCTCACGAGAAGAATTATCCTACCCATGATTTAGAGCTAGCGGTAGTGGTATTTGCTTTGAAGATTTGGCGTCATTACTTGTATGGAGCTTCTTGCCAAGTTTTCACGGATCACAAGAGTTTGAAGTACTTATTTACTCGAAGGAACTAAATTTGAGGCGAGAAGATGGGTGGAATTATTGAAGGACTTCGACATGCGGTCGGTACCACCGAGCAAAGCCAACTCGGTGGCCGATGCATTAAGCGAAGTCAATGGGAAGTTTAGCGTGTTTAACTATGATCTCGGTAGAAAACTATCATTGAAGAAGTAAAAGCAAGACAAATGGAGGATAAGCTCTGAAGAAGGTGGCCGACGAGATTGACACCGTAGAGGTTAGGTTACACCTTTGAGAATGGGGTGCTTAAGTTTGAGGAAGGTTGTGCGTGGCGGCGTCCACGAATTGAAAGGAAAGATTACGCAAGAATCTCATGGTTCAGTGCTTTGTCCATCCGAAACACTAAGATGTATCACGATGTAAGCGGACCTTTTGGTGGCGAACATGAAGAGAGAAATAGCGAGTTAAGTATCCCAATGCTGCAATGTCAACAAGTGAAGCGAGAACATCGAGAGACCGGCGGGACTTCTTCAAACCTTGCGATTCTGAATGGAAATAGGAACATATCTCTATGGATTTTGTGATTGGTTTGCGAAGGCCTTGAAGGAATGGATTCGATTTGGGTCATAATTAATGATTAACTAAGTCACACACTTCTTACTGTTGAGACTACATTGATCTTGACCGACTAAATATCTTGTATATTAATGAGATTGTGAGGCTGTATGGAGTGGCGATGTCTATTGTGTCGAGACGAGATCCAGTTTGTTTGCATATTTTGGCAAAGTTTACAAAAGAGCCTATAGCGATCCGGGTTTACCCTTATTGTCTGATGATCCGGACATGTGTCGTGGATGTTAATAGTTGAGAATTGTCTTGTTTACATCCTTTTCTTCATTGTATTTGAGTTATAGGATGTGTTAGGCGGGTTTGTTTGAGTTGGTTGTGTTTGGGAACCAAGGGTTCTTTGCCGAGTTTTGTCCTTCGCTCGGCGAGAGTTGAGTCGCTTCGGCGGCGTTGAGTTTTAATGTCGGTGGAGTCGAGCGAGTAGCCGCTTCGGCGGCGATTCGTCTGTCTTGGACTGAACACCATGATTTTTAGCTCGGCGAGCTTTTCTTCGCTTCGGCGATCTGATCTTCGCTTTCGGCGGCGGTTGTCGCTTCAGCGTCGTCTAATTCTGCGAACTGAAGAATTGAGTTCCTAACTTCAGCGAGCTTTCCTTCGCTCGGGCGGGCTTCTGAGTTGTTGGCTCGGCGAGACCTTCTTGGCTCGAGCTAGGGTTTCTGTAATGCAGTCGCTCGGCGACCAAGCCTTCGCTTCAGCGAGCCTATTTATATCGATTAAATGCGGCGATCTAAACTTCACTTTTTAAAACCTTTACATCTTCAAACCCTAAATCGAGAGCCTCTCTCTCTAGACTTGCCTTCTCTCTAAGAAATCATCTCCTGAGTGTGAATCTCCCTAAGTGCTTTGTTAAAAAGATAGAGGTGACTTGGGCTTCGATCTAATCTGAAAATATTTGGTTTTGGAGCAAGTTGGGTGTTGGGTCTTCATCTCCTTTGGAGCTCAAACTTTGAGGTAGGGATATCCTACTCCTCTTTATGGATTTTGTCTTTGAATTTTAGCATTTTGATGTGTTGGAAGTTGTTGAGAAATTTTGAGAAAACTTTGGGCCTTTGTGTAATTTTACAAAAGTTGGGGTTTTATTTATAATGAACCTAGAGGCATGTTTGGTATAAAAACATGGGATTAATGTTGAAACATTAATGAAAACGGAACCTAAGGGTTGAGATGTTAATTATGGAAAATGCCCTAACCACATTGATTAATTAATTGATATGATTAATTATGAGAAATGAGGAATTGAAGTGGAAATGTTGATTTAATATCTATTTTGTGCATTTATTTTACGTTTAGAAATATACGCTTTGGAGCTATCGGTGGAGGATAGTCTTGATTGTTGTAGACAATGCATGATGATTAGGCAAACTAAAACCAATCATTGAAGCGTGTCCTTTGAGTATGATGAGTTGAAGAATCGTTAACTTTATGTATTGATTTGTGATGTGTATAATTATTGTTTATATGCATTGTGTTGTGTTGGAGAAGATAGGAGATGTACTCCACGGTTTAGGGAAGATAGGGGATGTACCTCTAAAGGATGTTGTTTGGGAGAAGATAGGGATGGACTCGTAGATAGAGCTCATATGCTTGTCTAGAAATGTGTTGCAGAGCTCATATGCTTGTCTTGGGAATGTGATATAAGCTAGTATGTATCTTGTGGAAGTAATGAAATTGAAAGTGGTTAATATGAGTTATTGTCTCATATGAGTTGTTTAGCGTTACGAGCCATGAATTATGAATTGAGAATTAAATGAAAATGGAGATTGAATTGAACATAGGCTTGAAAGTCTTGGAATTGTAATGTGTTATGAAAGTGTAAAAGTGTTAACCATCTACCAATGTTAATCTTTTAGTCATTATTCATAAGCGGTTTAGTATATTTCTCTTTGGTGTGGCTCACCTATATAGAACATCATTTTCAGTGCAGGTAGCGCCACCTCAAGGACATAGCTTGGGAGGCTTGAGGTTGAGACTTTTTGGCGTCTATTTTCTTTTGATGTATTACATGTAGAATTCAAGCCAAGGGCTTAAGGTGTAATTGAGCTAGTGCTCTCTTTTTGTAACCAAGTGTTAACTTGGAAAGTATAAGCCCTTAGGGCATTTGCTTTTGTTGTTAACATGTAATACTTTTTGTAATGGCTGTGATAAATAGAAGGATATGAAACTTTTATATATATCAATGCATGTCTTTCTTTGTTGGGTCTTATGTTGTTATATTGAGGGCGTTACAACTTGGTATCAGAGCGTACGGGGTACGAATCCTTTGGGTACGTGGGAAGTGATTAGAATCACAATGGGTTTGTCTCGTTTGATAGAGACCTAGCATAGTGTCATATGCCATGTGTTTAATTGATAACATGCTTATGTGATTATTTGGGTATGGGATTAAATTTACGGGATGTTGATTGGATCCTTGGGTTTACGGGAGTCTTGTTGGAAAGGCACTTGATCAATGTTGTTTCTAAGGAACTCTAGTAGCGCCTCGGGACTATCTTTATCGAAATGAAATTTAATGCTTATGTGTTTATGTGCTTCGTGGAGTGAATTATTGTGGTCCATGTTTTGGGGCTTGAGTGTTTAGTTTTGCGTTTATAAATGTGCTAACGTTACATGTTACCTTTATTAGGATGTCGGGGCGAGGAAGAGGTGGAAGCGTGGCGAGCCTAGGAGGCGAAATGCCTTTACCGGATGAGATGGCGGTCGGGAAGGGTTAGTCGGGCAATGTGGCGAGCCGATGAGGCGATGGGCTATGGGCGCTCTGGCAGAGATAGCGAGGGCATTGAAGTCGAGGCATTCTCGGGTGAGAATCGGACTCGGTTGTTGTTGCGGATCTGAGGACCTTCTTTTTGAAGAGGAGTTCTTCCGGTCTATCCGGATGAATTTGTGGGTGATCAAAGAGCAGCTTAAAGGCGGATGAATGGCTCGAGCAGGACCGCGAAGGCGTTTGAGATGCTAGGCATCGAAGATGAGAATCTTGAAGGTGACCTTAGCATCTTTCCAGCTGAAGGGGGATGCGGGTCAGTGGTGGAAGTTCACCAAGAGTCGTATAGGAGGGACTTGGAAGGCTTTTGTTGACGCTTTTCAGGAGAAGTTCTTGTCTCCGGCTGTTCAGGAGAAGTTGAGAGATCAGTTCTGCCAACTTAAGCAGAACAGTTTATCAGTGGCCGAGTTTGAGGCCTCATTCACTAGTTTGTCCAGGTTTGCACCTGAGTTGGTGGCGTCTGAGGAATGCCGTTGCATTGAGTTTGAGAAGAAGTTGGGTGACCTCAAATTGAAATTAATGGGGTCTAGGCTTGGGATTATGGGCGGTTGGTTGATCTGCGGACTCATCTTGAGATTATGATCTTGAAGAGGAGGAAGAAGCGAAAAGGCTCCAAGAGTCGGGATGGACGGGTGATAGTAGGAGACGGAGGGTTATAACCCTTAGCGATCTCGGGGTGGGATTTCTAGGTCAACTTTCGATCTGAGTCACGAGCTCGGGAGGGGCAATTTGGGAGAGTTTACAATTACAAATGTGGCCGGTGGGTCACAAGGCTTGATTTGTGAAGGCGGAGGTCAGTGCATCTTCTTGAGCCGGACCACGAGTCGAGTTTGGGCGGCCCTTGTCTTGTTATCGGTGTGGGCGGCTGGGCACTGAAGAGGATTCTGCCCGATTGAGTGCCACTTGAGGCGTCTGGTTCTAAGCGACCCGAGTTCAGCAGTGACTCGGTGCCGCTGGCCCGAGGGAGCCAATCACGAACTTAAATGTCGTCGGTCCTGGCGATCGTATGCTCCTAGGGGTGGCGGTGGACCGGGTCCCTCTGAGCGCGTGTATCTTTGTTGCCCTTGAGATCTAATACCGCTCCATCGGTAGTGAGAGGTACCTTTTATTTTTACCTTTCGGTTGCGAGTGTTGATTGATGGTGCATCTCATTCTTTTGTATCTTGCATTTGCATACTGTGTTGGAATTAGGGTTAGCACTATTAGCGTCTCCTATTTGTGTTGTGTCACCTATTGGGGTGAGTTAATTTTGAAGCTTGCGAGATGTAGAGGTTGTGATATAAGTCGCGATCATCGACTTAGTTTCCATTTGTAGTTATGCCCATGAAGGGCTTTGATGTTATTTTAGGTATGGGTGGTTATCGTCATACCGGTACATTATTGATTGCTACGCCAGAGGTTACATGTTGTAAGTGAGTGGGGAGTGTTTCCATTTCTTGGGAGGCAGGGTTGGTAGTGTTGTGCCAGGGTATGGTCCGCGAGGGAATGAACTTAGTGGTCTACTTGCTAGCTTTGAGAATGGTGAGTGTGATGAGACCTGATTGAGTTGCCAAGGGTAGTTTGTGAGTACTCGGACGTCTTTCAGGGATCTCGTTGATTTGCCACCTCATAGAGACGAGTTCTCTATTGATTTAGTGCGACGCTGCGCGATTTCTATAGCACCTTATCGTTTGCCCCGATGAGTTGATTGAGTTGAAAGTTCAACTCCAAGAATTGCTAGATAAGGGCTTCATTAAGCCCTAGTGTATCGTAGAGGAGCACAGCCCTCTTTGCTAAAAAGAAAGCGGTGCCTTGAGATTGTGTATCGACTACGGAAGTTAAATCAGACTACGGTTAAGAATAAGTACCCTATGCCGTATAGATGATTTGTTTGACCGGTTGAAGGGTTCCGTTGTTTCTCTAAGATAGACTTGAGATCGGGTTACCACCGGTTGAGGGTCGAGAGGAGGATATTCGAAGGCGGCATTCCGCAGCGGTATGGCCATTATGAGTTTCGGTGATGCCATTTGGGCTTACCAATGCACGCGATCTTTATGGACTTGATGAACCGGATTTTTGGGAATTCTTGGATCGTTTGTGGTCGTTTTGTGGGCATTGTAGACACCATTTTGACCGCCCTTAAGACTTGGGCATTCTTGATGGTTTGCTCGGTGTTGAGAGATGTGCAGAGCAGATTCAATTCCTTCGGCAAGAAGAGAGGCAAATCTTCCCAATCGCTTTGTTTAATGGTTTGGAGTTGAAGAAAAGAGGAAAGGAGGGAGAAAATAGGTTGGAGAAGAAGTTCGCCATGAATCCGGTAGAAGAAAGCGAGCAGCCCTCATTTGAATCGGGCTTATTCAATTGCATACTTGGAGTTAAGCTATGAGGCCACCATCGTTGGAAAGAAGACTTCCGGGGCTTCACTTTGTACTCAAGAATCTCCTAGAGCCAAGTCCGGGTGGAGGAAATATGATTGGTTGAAGCTGGGCATCATCCCGGTTGGATCGAGTCTGCGCGACTTCACGGAAAAGGGCATAACTTTTTGCGTAGAAGGAATTTTAATGCAAGGTTTGCGCCATTGGAAAGCTAACTTCCGGGGCTTCAATTTGCATACCCACCGGCCATGGTTTGACCAAGGAATCATCCATCGGCACTCTATTTAGCCGACCGGCACTTTATTTTGGCCGACGATCAAATTGCCTGGCTGGTTTGAACCCTTTGCACCCCCCAAGCTTGGTGCATACCAGCTGTGCCAGCTAGGATGCACAAAATCAGATCCACGTGCATCCATGTGCCTATTTTGCACCCTTTAACCACCTTTGGACCCTTTTTGTGCACCCTTTGCTCATGGCTTCTTGTGGGAGCCTTGACCCCTGTCTTAGCTTCCTCAAGAAGCCTACCGGTATCAAGCTTCTAACATAAGCCTTGACCCCCCTCGACCCTTTTTGAATTGCTTAGCCTCTAAGTTTGGCCCTTACATTGCTTATATAAGCAACCTTCCTTCTCCTTTGTCTAGGGTTGGAGTTTTGGAACAAAAACCAGAGATATATAGATATATATCTGATATAGATAGATACAACCCTCTATCTCTCTCTATATCTTACTTCTTTGCCTCCAAAAGTCCATTATTCTTGGCCATTCCTTCACCAACCCATAGCACAACACCACCACTTCCATTTCCAGCATTTGGGAGGACATTTGCAGAGGTTAGGAGCTCATTTTCTTCAATCAAAACCCGCTGGTTTGCTGGTCTTCAAGGGTAAGTCTTCATCTTCCCCTTTCTAGCCTTTTCTTGCTTCATATCTAAGCCTTGCTTGCAAGCACTTTTGGGCTCCGACCCAAACTTCAAATAGTCTTATTTTGGGGTCCTCTTCATGTTTGATTGAGGACCCCTTGCTGTTTGGTAGTAGCATCTAGCACCTATCTCTTTACCCCCTTGTATGCCATGATTCTTGCATAGTATATTTGGCTGGTGTATAATCTGTTTTTGAGCATGTAATAAACTGTAAGTAGGCTCATTTTGAGCCCTTCTTCAACATTGAAGAAGGGCTCAACCATGTTTGGTAACTCTATCATGCACTTGCTTTGTAATCTCTTCTATTTACCGTAAGTTTGCATGCTTTGTTAGCCTATCTTGCTTTTGTTTTTGTGGATGGTCATAAACTGGAAATGTGCTTGTTTTTCCATGCATAAGATCTGTTTCTAGTTGTTTAGGCCATCCATGACATGCCTTATATAGTCACCTTGCATTTTGGCTTGCTAGCCTTAGGTGTGTGAGTGTGTAGCATGCACTACTTGTCTTGTTCACTTGGTTTGGCACCTTTTATAACATGATTTCAGAGCCTTATAATGCATGCTAGTTGTTCATGTTTAGTTTCCTTTAAGTGTGCTTAAAGCTTGCTTCGTATGCCTAAGTGTTGGTACCTTTGCATGTGTATGTGTGCATGTGTGTAGCCCTCATACTTAGCATTATGGCCCTATTTTGGGCCTACTTAGGGTTGCCCAAGTCATGTTTAAGTCCATCCCTTTTGTAGTTTGCATGCTTGCCTTGTATGGTTGTTTGCATACTAGCATTACACATTGCATGCCGTGATGCATACTAGCTAACATGTTTAGGTTGCATTGAACATGCATGCTTTGCCTCTTGATATCAAGTGATAGAGGTTGGGCCCTTTATGTGCTTATTTGGTTTGCATTGCATTTGACATGAAAATGCACAAATTGGTTCTTTGGGCCATCATGCATGAAAATCGTGATTGGTGGTCCAAGAACCAAGGGCCATACCCTTTGAGTCAAAAACATGATAAGGAGTATGGTTGGTGCAAACATTGCTTGAAAATCCAGGCCATACCTTTGCTTTGCCCTCTCTTCTTTGTCATCTGCGGGTTTTAGCGAGAACATTTGGCGGTCGGCAATGTTTAGTGCCGGCCAAACAAACAATTTCGATAACTTCAAATCGTAGGTGGCCACACCCTTGACGGTGGTGTTTTCCTTCAGTAGGTGGTGATATTGAGGTATGTGGAAGGTGTCGGGACTCTGGCAATTTTCGAGCGAGGCGGCCAGCGGAGAACGAAGGCATGGTGCGGGTTCCCAGCAAGCGGACATCGAGCATGCATCATTCGCGCATCCGGCGGTATTTGGCCCCCTTTTATTTCACATTTATTTATTCAGTAATTAGAATTTGTAATATTTATTCATTTATTTTGGGACTGTATTATTATTTTGGTCCCTCTGTGTGAGGGCGTAATTGTAATAAGTGTGCGTGGGTGTGTATGTCTTCCAACCCCCACTTCTTTCTTCCCTTTTATTTACCTGCTTACGATGGTAGATTAGGGCACGTTTATTTTAGCATACCTTATGCAATGCATGCGTGCATCCATGCATTTGTTTACATACATCGGGCTCGGCACATCATACAAACTGCATTTATTTCAATTCCAAATTGAATACGTGTTATTTGTAGCATTCCATATGCCATGTTTAGGGATAGCCAAGCCTGCCTAGATTACATCTTTGCATGTGTTGCATTAGACATTTCAGTATGCTTAGGTCCATGCATGGATTTCTAATAAGCTTCTGTTTTGGCTTGGAGTACTAGGTGAGCTTTTATGCTTTAGCATATCGCATGCGTGTGAATGTTGCCATAATAGCATGACTACCATGAGGCTAAGTGCTTATGTGATATAAGCTGGCTTGAATACTGTGGATGGAGGTTAAATTACTTAGGTTGGAACAATGCATTAAAGCTGTGAGTTTTAAAGCCGGCAGAGTGGCAAAACACGCATTTAGCCTACTTATGAGTAGCAAATCATTTTTCAAAACAAACACGTAGTGTTTTGTTCCAACAAGTGATTTAGTCTATACTTGTTTCTTTGTCTTAATAACATAGTAATTCTAGGCTAATACTTAGGAATAAGAACATGTAATGTTTTAATCGGATATCACGGTTAGTAGAGGCGGTCTTGAATGGCGAAGAATGCTCATAGTGACCTTCCTCGATCGTACCCAAGCTCCGAGCCAAGAGACTTTGGTAATAGCGGACCGTGGCCTTTGCATAGTCGGGGTTTCCTAAATTTCCCATTTTAAAATATTTAGGTGGCGACTCATGTCTCAGCAGGTCCATGTTTGGCACTTCTTTTCAAAAAATCTGTTTTCTTCAAAAGCGATTTGCGAGTTGGACTCTTTGGTTGATTTAGAACCGTGACAAAATTGAGTCCTTTGAGCTGTAGTAGACCCAATATCGAACGGGCAGGAGTCGTCCTCCGCGCGTTAGGGGCGTCTAGCGACATTCTTATCTATTCACCTTGAGGAGGAGGCGAGGAACACTTGAGAGTGGTGCTTGAGTTACTTAGAGCCCATAGGCTATATGCCAAGTTTGGGAAGTGTGAGTTACGGCTGGGAGAAGTCAAGTTCTTAGGCCATGTGGTTTAGGGAAGGGTGTCTGTTGACACATCCAAGGCGGTCGCGAGATTAGGCAAAGCCTAAGAGTGTGTTGAGATCCATGATTTTAGGATTAGTTGGGTATTCTGGTCGGTTTGTGAAAGATTTCTCGAGTTAGCTTCACGTTGACTAGGTTGACTCGGAAGGGAGTCAAATTTGTATGGAGTGACACTTGTGAAAAGTCATTCCAAGAGCTGAAAGTTAGATTGACCACCGCGCCGGTTTTGATTATTCCCGAGAGAGGGTTGGGTTATGCAGTTTATTGCGATGCCTCACGAGAGGGTTTGGGTTGTGTGTTGATGCAGGAAGGGAAAGTGGTAGCTTATGGCTCACGTTAGTTGAAAATACATGAGAAGAATTACCCTACACACGACCTAGAGTTAGCGGCTGTGATTTTTGCCTTGAAAATCTGGAGGCACTACCTTTATGGTGAGAGATTCGAGGTGTTCTCGGATCATAAGAGTCTGAAATATCTGTTTTCACAGAAGGACTTGAATTTGAGGCAGAGGAGGTGGATGGAGTTTATTGAGGATTACGACTTTGAGTTGCATTATCACCCAGGGAAGGCCAATGTTGTGGCCGACGCTTTTAGTAGGAAATCCATTAGCGATGTTGCTTGTGTAGCCATCCGGGAGTGGGAGATGTTGGGGGGCACTTGGCGAGTTTGACTTGCTTCTGGGCGAATCCGTTGAGGCTGCGGCCTTGTTTTCTGTTGTTGCGCAGCCTACACTTGTGACTCGAGTGTCAGAGGCACAGAGAGGTGACCTTGAGGTAGAATCCCTTAGAGAGAAGATCTTTAGTGGGAAGGTCGAGAAGGGTTTGACGGTGTATCCCGACCTGAGCGTGAGATACCGAGACCGTTTGTTTGTGCCGGAGTCTTGTCGAGAGGAGGTACTCCGAGAGTTCCATCATTCACGCCTTGCGGTGCATCCGGGAGGTACTAAGATGTATCAGGATTTGAGTCGCCAGTTTTGGTGGCGAGGCATGAAGAGAGATGTGGCAGTCTTCGTGTCTAAGTTCCTTACTTGTCAGCAAGTGAAGGCCGAGCATCGAAGGCAGTGGGTTTGTTGCAACCCTTGCCTATTGCCAGTGGAAGTGGGAGCATGTTACTATGGACTTCGTTGTAGGCCTTCCAGGACTCGGCGGGGTAGTGATGCTATTTGGGTGGTTGTAGACCGGTTGACTAAGTCGGCGCACTTCATTCCTATCTTGGCGTGAGAGATTCGGTAGATCACCTTGCCGACTTGTATATTCGGGACATAGTGAGATTATGCAGGGGTCCCGATGTGATCGTCTCGGATAGAGATCCTCGTTTCTTGCTAGGTTGTGGTAGAGTTTGCGAGTGCTATGGGCACTAAGTTGACCTTTAGTCTGACTTATCACCCTCGGTGACAGGCGGTCCGGCGTACTATTCAGATCCTTGAGGATATGCTTTGGGGTTGTGTCCTTGATTTGATGGGGCGTGGGAAAGGCACCTACCATTGGTGGAGTTTGCCTACAACAGTTTCGATCTATCGGTATGGCACCGTTTGAGGCCTTGTATGGCCGACCTTGTAGGTCTCGGTTTGTTGGGCGAAGTGGGTGATACACCTTTGTTGGGTCCGGAGTTGGTTAGGGAGGCAGACGGAGAAAGTTGAAGCTTATCCGTAGGAGGCTTATTCTGACCCAGTCGTCGGAAATCTTATCTTGACCATAGGAGTAGGCCGTTGGTGTTTGAGTTGGGTGATCATGTCTTTCTGAAGATATCACCTAGGCGGATTGATGAGGTTTGGGAAGAGAAGTTATCCTCGGTTTATTGGTCCTTTGAGATCCTTGAGAGGATTGGCGAGGTTGCTTACCGTTTAGCTTTGCGCCACGGTTGTCAAAGTTCATGGCGTGTTTTATGTGAGTATGCTTGAGTATGAGGATCCATCACCGTGTTGGATTGGACCGACTTAGAGGTAGATGAGGATGCCTCGTATGAGGAGAGACCGGTTCGGGTCTTGGATAGGCGGGATCAAGTCCTGCGTGGCAAGACCATCCCTTTGGTGAAAGTTTTGTGGAAGCATCACGGAGTGGAGGAAGCCACTTGGGAACGTGAGTTGGAGGTCCGTGAGAAATATCCGGACTTGTTTATTGATGTGTAATCTTGTACATAGATTTTATAATCTTGTCGAACTTAAGCTTTGTTTATGTCTTAAGTTGTAAAACATAGCATATGTTTTGGTTTATGAAAGTGGGTTGTAATATTGCATTTATTGGCTATATTATAGGATTGATTATGTATCATGAAACTTTATTATGATATGAATTGCAAACCATGTATGTTGAAAATGGGTGGAAAACGGAAAGAAAATGCATGTTATAGATGCACTTTGAAATATATGTTGTGAAATGCCTCTTAATAAGAGATGGATGACCGGTAATGGGTCGAATTGTTGAATGTTGTGTTATGATTTTGTTTAAAATAGAGAAAAACTTGCTTTTCAAAAACTTGTTTTTAATTTCGGGAACGAAATTCTTTAAGGGAGGGAGGTTATAGCGATCCCGGGTTTACCCCTTATTGTACAGTGATCCGGACATGTGTCCGTGGATGTTAATAGTTGAGCATTGTCTTGTTTACATCCTTTTCTTCATTATATTTGAGTTATAGGATGTGTTGGGCAGGTTTGTTTCAGGTTGGTTGTGTTTGGGAACCAAGGGTTGCTGCCCAGAGTTTTTGTCCTTCGCCGGCGAGGAGTTGATCGCCGAGCGGCGTTGAGTTTTTGTCCGGTGGGTCGAGCCAGTAAGGCTTCGCCGGCGGCGATTGCGTCTGCATCGACTGAACACCATGATTTTTGGCACGAGCGAGCTTTCTTCGCTTCGCCGAGCGATAAGGTGCTTTGTCGCGGCGATTTTATCGCTTCAGCGTCGCGTCTAATTGCAGAACTGAAGGTCGAGTTCCTAGCTCGGCGAGCTTTTTCTTCGCTCGAGCAAGCTTCGGGTTGTTGGCTCGGCGAGACCTTCTTGGCTCGAGCTAGGTTTTCAATGCAGTCGCTCGGCGACCAAGCCTTCGCTGAGCGAGCCTATTTATATCGATTTAAAGCTGATCTAAACTTCACATTTTTAAAACCTATACATCTTCAAACCCTAAATCTGAGTGCCTCTCTGTCTAGACTTGCCTTCTCTCTAAGTAATCATCTCCCTAGAGTGTGTATCTCCCCTAAGTGCTTTGTTAAAAAGATAGAGGGTGACTTGGGTTTCGATCTAATCTGAAAATATTTGGTTTTGGAGCAAGTTGGGTGTTGGGTCTTCATCTCCTTTGAGCTCAAACTTTGAGGTAGGGATATCCTACTCCTCTTTATGGATTTTGTCTTTGAATTTTAGCATTTTGATGTGTTGGAAGTTGTTGAGAAATTTTGAGAAAACTTTGGGCCTTTGTGTAATTTTACAAAAGTTGGGGTTTTATTTATAATGAACCTAGAGGCATGTTTGGTATAAAAACATGGGATTAATGTTGAAACATTGATGAAAACGGAACCTAAGGGTTGAGATGTTAATTATGGAAAATGCCCTAACCACATTGATTAATTAATTGATATGATTAATTATGAGAAATGAGGAATTGAAGTGGAAATGTTGATTTAATATCTATTTTGTGCATTTATTTTCTGTTTAGAAATATCTGCTTTGGGCTATCGGTGGAGGATAGTCTTGATTGTTGTAGACAATGCATGATGATTAGGCAAACTAAAACCAATCATTGAAACGTGTCACTGAGTATGACAGTTGAAGAATACGTTAACTTTATGTATTGATTTGTGATGTGTATAATTATTGTTTATATGCATTGTGTTGTGTTGGAGAAGATAGGAGATGTACTCCACGGTTTAGGGGAAGATAGGATGTACCTCTAAACCGGATGTTGTTTGGGAGAAGATAGGGATGGACTCGTAGATAGAGCTCATATGCTTGTCTAGAAATGTGTTGTGAGCTCATATGCTTGTCTTGGGAATGTGATATAGCTAGTATGCTTATCTGTGGAAGTAATGAAATTGAAAGTGGCTAATATGAGTTATTGTCTCATATGAGTTGTTTGGCCAAGTTCTGAGCCATGAATTATGAATTGAGAATTAAACGAAAATGGAGATTGAATTGAACATAGTCTTGAAAGTTTTGGAATTGTAATGTGTTACGAGAAAGTGTAAAAGTGTTGACCATCTACCAACTGTTAATCTTTTAGTCATTATTCATAATCGGTTTAGTATATTTCTCTGGTGTGGCTCACCCTATATAGAACATCATTTTCAGTATGTAGCACGCCACCTCCAAGGACATAGCTTGGGAGGCTTGAGGTGTGACAGACTTTTTGGTCGCTTTATTTTCTTTTGATGTATTACATGTAAATTCAAGCCAAGGGCTTAAGGTGTAATTGAGCTAGTGCTCTCTTTTTGTAACCAAGTGTTAACTTGAAAGTCAGAAGCCCTTAGGGCATTTGCTTTTGTTGTTAACATGTAATACTTTTGTAATGAAACGTGATAAATAGAAGGATATGAAACTTTTATATATATCAATGCATGTCTTCTTTGTTGGGTCTTATGTTGTTATTTTGAGGCGTTCTGAGCCACAGGAACCGAAAGTTGAAGTTTAGCACAGCTTTTCACCCGCAAACCGATGGGCAAACAGAAAGGACGATTCAGACACTTGAGGATATGCTCAGGCTATGTGTACTAGATTTTCAGGGAAGTTGGGAAGCACATTTACCATTAGTGGAATTCGCTTACAACAACAGTTATCAAGCTAGCATTGGCATGGCACGCATTTAAGCTTTGTATGGAAGGAAGTGCAGATCGCCGATATGTTGGACTGAAGTAGGAGATAAAGTTTTGATCGGCCCTGAACTGATTCAAGTGACAACCAAGAAGATTAAGCTTATTCGACAGAGGATCAAAACTGCCCAGAGTCGGCAGAAGAGCTATGCCGACCAGAGAAGAGAATTGGAATTTGAAGTTGGGGACCATGTATTTCTAAAGATTTCGCCAACGAAAGGAGTTTCCAAATTTGGGAAGAAAGGTAAATTAGCACCTCGTTACATCGGGCCATTTGAAATTCTTGAGAAGATTAACACGACTGCTTACAGACTTGCTTTACCACCAGAATTAAATCAGGTGCACAATGTGTTCCATATCTCGATGTTGAGGAAGTATATTCGGGACCCACTGCATGTAATTGACTATTCCAGGATTGTGATAAATGAAGATTTGGGCTACGAGGAGAAGCCGATAAGAATTCTTGACAGACAAGTGAAACAGTTGAGGAACAAATCTTTATCAATGGTGAAAATTGAATGGAAGGAACATTACGGCAAGGATGCCACATGGGAAATGGAAGAAGAGATGAAAGTTCGATATCCCGAGTTGTTTTCAGATCAAGGTAACTCAAGTTTGGGGACCAAACTTCTTTAAGGAGGGTAGGATGTAACAACCCCCACTCCACCCTAGTCATGCTTGCATGTATTACATGATCTTGTCCCAATGTGTTGCATTTTCATTCCTTGATTTGTTTTGCATAAATGTTACTTGAATGGTGTGTTCCTTATTGGTGTGTATGTGTTTCAGCTGAGGTCATCTTGAGCCTAGGTCACTCCTTTGATACTCTTACACTTAGGACCATCTTGGGATTTCTCTGGTTGACCTCCATTCGCACCCTGACATATTGGCCGAGATATCATTATCTAGGCCGAGGTGTTCATCACCAAGGCCGAGATGTGTACTATCTGGGCCGAGATGTTGCCCTTGAACCCAAGTGATCTAGCCCTAGACCGGTACAACCTAGACCGAGGTGTGGCACATCTAGGCCGAGGTGTGGCACAGCTGGGCCAAGTGTTGACCTTTCTAGCCGAGGTCATTGTCCCTTTGCTGCCGAAGTCTTGTTGTTGGCCGATGTCATTACTTGCCGGAGTCCCTTGCCGCCTAGCTTGTTGAACACGCTTTGTCATAGTCTTGTCTTTTCAATCAGTCACCTTTTTAAGTAGAGCCAACCAACCGTTGCCACGGTCCCGCCGAGTGTTAAGTCACCCAAGCCTAGAATGTATCATTTTGTATCACATCTTTGTTCTTGAGGAGAGAAGCTCTAGAAGGAGAAGGAGGAGTTTTAGAGTGAGAGAGTAGATAGCGAGCTTGATCCTTAGAGTTCGAACCGTTAGATTCGAAAGTATTGAGGTTAGAATCTTGATCAACTCTTGTTGTTTTTATTGATCATCTAGCTGCATTTCATGATTGAATATGTTCTGCACGCCATGCATTGATTTAAAGATTGGTTTTAGAAAGAGAAAGTTAGTGTTCATGAGTTCTCGAAGAAAAGCTTTGTTTGATCCGAAAGCTTGCATTAAAATCCATGCTTTTGTGTTTGTTTTCCGTAAGATCTTCTAGTATGGGTACCCAGGTCTATGTTTTCGAACTAATAGCATGAAATCTTAGATTTTGTAATAACAAGTTATGATCTTTGCATTCATCTTCTTCATGTTCATGTTCTTCATGTTCTTAAGCAGAGGGGGAAACCCAGATTTTTCCCGACTTCATTTCCTTGAAAGTGGTTCTCGACCACACCTCGGCGAGAAGGTGTGGGACCTCGCCAAGACTTGGTTGGTGCCAAAGATGTTTTCCCGAGATGGGAGATGTGTTTTATTTTGATTTGACTGCATCCGAGGAATGCCGAGATCATCTGCATGCATGTGAAACTTATTTGGAAGTACATTCAATAGATTTACGCCATGTGTTTGTAGGACTTGGGCTTGCCTCGACCCGACGCTTGAAGAAATAAGTGAGTGGTATTTTAATAAAGATATGTTATAAAGTTTTGGTAAAACCTTGTTATGCCTTTGTTCGAAATTATTTACAAGCATAAATGATTATTCCTACTTGCAATAAGTACTATATCTTGCTTGATGACATTCTCGAAGTCCGTATGTGCTAGGGGACTATAAGCATTTGTAGCACAAAGTTTGGAAGTCCGTATGTGCTAGGGGACTATAAGCATTTGTAGCACAAAGTTTGGAAGTTCAGATGTGCTAGGGGACTATAAGCATTTGTAGCACAAGTCCTTAGTGTCTGGGGACTATAATGCAACGACACCATTGCTTAGAGATCTCTTGTCTTGTCTTGCCTTGCCACTGACGGTTTTACCGCGTGGGTTTGTTTGTCCGGAATGTCATCTCTTGTATTATATTGATGTTAGTAAGCATCTCTTGAAGCTTTGGAAGATTTGATAGAGGAGTTTGATTTATTCCATGTATTGTTTTGTTAAAAGACCTCGGATATCATTCATGTAAACCCTTTATTATTTATACCATTCACTGAGTATCCAAGCTCACCCTCTCTATATATATGTAGGTGATGAGCAGGGCAGCGGCGACGCCTAGATGTGTTTGCCGATGTGTTTTTGGATTCGTGTTTTGCAACATCTTGAAGATCATGCTTCTTAGTTATTTCATTGTATTTTGTAATTGATGGCTGAGAAGCCTTTTGGTCAAGATGTAATTTTTGTACTCTATTTTGTTGTATTAAAGCTATTATAAGATGTATGTCATCTCATTTAACTTAAGCACTGCTCTTATGGACTACTTAGCTTTTATTTATTGCTTCCGCATTTGTAAGCCCCATATGTTTACTCTGACTTGTGTGTGTGGTCTTGTAAGTGGCCTTTGGTAGTCTCGAATTACTGGCCATCATGGCACCATTCTACTTGGGGCGGGATGGGGTCGTGACACTTCTCCTCCGATGGTCCTCTACAGGCATTGAGTAAAATAATTTGGCGACAAGTCTTTTTATTTGTTTTGAAAAACGTTTTGTTTTCAATTTTATTCCTTAATTTATCTGTTGAATTTTTTTTTTCTATATGTTCAAATTTACATTTAAGTGTTTCATTATTATTTTTTTGTTTATATATTCAACAATCTGGACTATCTGTTCAATTTTTTTTCCTATCTGTGCAAGTTTTTGTCAAGATTTTATTATCAGTTCAATTTTAATCTCTTATCTATTCAAATATCTATCCAAAATTTCTTATCTGTTCAACAAACCAGTCACAATCTTCAATATATTTCCATCTGTTCAATTTTATTATTTGTTGAAATACACCAAACCATGATCTGTCGCAATCTTTCTTTCTCTCTCTCTTGTTCTTTCTCTCCATCTGTTGAAATTCTTTCTCAAATATAATCCAGTATATATATATATATCTGTTCTATTTTTTATTATTATTTTTATCTGCTTAATTTTTAATTTTTTTTTGTTCATTTACAACTATCGGTTATAATTTGTTTCATCATACAACAACAACAAAGATCAACAACTTAAAAAAAAAAAAAAGGAGGAGAAATTGGATCTGTGTGATTGACGAAAAAAAGCTGTCCATAAGGAGCTGGATCAATGGAGTCTTCTCCTCTGATGGTCCTCTGCAGCCATTGAGTAAAATAATTTGGTGTGAGATCTTTTTATTTGTTTTGAAAGTCGTTTTGTTTTCAATTTTACTCCTTAACTTATCTGTTGAATTTTTTTTCCTATTTGTTCAAATTTACATTTAAGTGTTTAATTATTATTTTTTTGTCTATATATTCAAAATCTTGACTATCTGCTCAATTTTTTCCCTATCTCGTGCAAATTTGTTTTTATTTTATTATCGCTCAATTTTAATCTCTTATCTGCTCAAATATCTATCCAAAATTTCTACCCGCTCAACAAACCACCACAATCTTCAATTTATTTCTAATCGCTCAATTTTATTATCTGTTAAAATACATCAAACCAGGCACTGTTGCAATCTTTCTTTCTCTCTCTCTTGTTCTTTTGTAACAACCCTCACTTTGACTTAGTCTTGCTTGCATGCATTGCTCTTTTGTATGATTTTGCCTTGCCAAGGTTGCAATCATATCTTGTTTTGCTTTTGCTTTGTCTATTTGATGCTTGCTTGAATTCGCACCTTGTCTAGAGTATAGCCGAGGTCACTTAGCATAGTTTACCTTTGAGCCCTTGCATTTAAGAACGCTTTTTGAACCTTAGCCGACCTCCACCTTTAACTCGCATATTGGCCGAGATGATTAACATCCGGCCGAGGCGTATCGCCGAGGCCGAGGTGTGTATTATCTAGGCCGAGATGTTACCTTGAACCCAAGTGATCTTGTCTCGAAGTGGTACAACCTAGACCGAGGTGTGGTACATCTAGGCCAAGGTGTGGCATGCTTCGGTTGGGTGTTGTCCTTCCTAGCCGAGATCATTAGTCAAGTCATTGTCCTTTTCTTGCCGAGGTCTTGTTATTGGCCGATGTCATTACTCGCCGGAGTCCCTTGCCGCCTAGCTTGTTGAACACACTTTGTCGTGACTTGTCTTTTCCATCACCACCTTTTGAGTTAAGCCAACCCGTAGCGCCACGTGTCCAAAGGTAGGTTAAACCAAATGCAAGCTTAGAAGTGTATCATTTGTATCATATCTTGTGCTTGAGGAGAGAGAAGCTCTAGGAAGAGTTCTAGAGTGAGAAAGTAGAGTGCAAGCTTGATCCTTGGTGTTTGATCCGTTAGATTCGAGTATTGAGGTTAGAATCTTGATTAACTCTTGTCGCTTTCTATTGATCCTCTAGCTACATTGCATGATTGATTATGTTTTGCATGCCATGCATCGATTCCAAGTTGGTTTTAGAAAGAGAAAGCTAGTGTTCGTAAGTTCTTGTGAAAAGCCTCATTTGATCCGAAAGTTTGCAATAAGTTACATGCATTTGTGTTTGTTCTGCATGGTCTTCTTGTATGGGTATCCGTGTCCATGGTTTTAAACTCATAACATGAAATCTCGTGTCTTATAATCATAAGTTATGATCCTCGATTCATCTCCTTCTTGATCTTCATGTTCATGTTCTTCATGTTCTTGAGCAGAGGGAAACCCAGATTTTTCCCGGCCCATCTCTTTGAAAGTGGCCTCGGACAAAGACCTCGGCGAGGAGGTGTTGGACCTCGCCAAGACCGTTAGTGCCCAAATTTGTTCCCGAGATGAGGGACGGTGTCTGCTTTGATTTGACTTAGCTTTTAGTGGATGCCGAGATCATTTGTGTGCATGTGAAGTCTGCTTAAAAGTGCATTCAATGAACTTGCTATGTGTTTGTAGGACTTGGCTTACCTTGACGCCGACGTCTCAAGAACTATGTGAGTGGTATTTAATAAAGATATGTTATAGTGTTTTGATAAAAGCCTTATTTTTGCCTTTGTTTTGGAAAATATTTGTAGGCATGAATGTTATCCCTATTTTGTATACCAAGTGTTATATCTTGTTTTGATGACATTCTTGGAAGTCCGTGACGCCAGGGGACTTTAAGCATTTGTGGCACTAGTCCCAGATGTGCTAGGGGACTATAAGCATTTGTAGCACAAAGTTTGGAAGTCCGTGACGCGCAGGGACTATAAGCATTTGTGGCACAAGTCCTTAGTGTCCTGGGACTATAATGCAACGACACCATTGTTTTGAGATCTCTCTTGTCTTGTCTTGCTTTTGCCATCACTGCCATCGTGGGCTTGTTTGTCCGAGATGTCATCACTTGTATTATATTGATGTTAGTAAGCATCTCTTGAAGCTTTGAAAGATTTGATAGATGAACTTGATTTGTTTCATGTATTATTTGTTTAAAAGATCTCGGATATCATTCATGTAAACCCTTTATTACTTATGCCATTCATCGAGTATCCAAGCTCACCCTCTCTATATATATGTAGGTGATGAGCAGTCGGCGGTGATGCCTAGTTGTGCTTAGCCGACATGTTTTGCCGATATGTTTTTGGATTCATGTTTTGCAAAGATCTTGAAGATTATGCTTCTTGGTTACTTTATTGTATTTTGTGTTTGATGGCCGAGAAGCCTTTTGATCAAGATGTAATTTGTGTATCGCCATTATTTTGTATTAAAGCTACTATAAGATGTTTGCCATCTCATTTAACTCAAGCACTATCTTATGGACTACTTTACTTTTGATTATTGCTTCCCATTTGTAAGCCCCATATGTTTACTCCGATTTGTGTGTTTTCTTGTAAGTGGCCTTTGGTAATCCCGACCATCGCCATCATGGCACCATTCTACTAGGGGCGGAATGGGGTCGTGACAGATTGGTATCGAGCACAAGTTTCATGTAGTACGTTATTCACACACTTGAGTCCCACAGAGCATAGGAATTTCCTTAAACTTGATACAAGGATTGCATCATATTGCTTGTTACTTGACAATGTGTGCATCATCTCGCATAACTACTTGTTGCTAGCATACATGCTTTGTTGTGCATTTTGTTTTAAAGTCACATTTTGCATACTCATAGCACTATGAGGAGAGAGACCACTGCTGGCCGAGATCGATCCAAGACGATTGGACCGATTAGAAAGGCTAGTAGAAGGGTTAACTCGGGAGTTGAGACAAGTGAGACAACAGAATGCTAGTGCTACAACTACCCAGCCGAACAGACTAATGGCCGACGCAGATCCGCCTCCACCTCCTCCAAGACTAAGTACCTCCACACCAAATTGTATGGAGAGGAACCCCGACTTTGATTAAGGAGTTCAAGAAGATGAACCCGCCGAGATTCCAAGGGGCATAGAGCCGATGAAAGCCAAGCATGGGTCCTAGGAATGGAGAAGCTATTTGAGATCTTTCCCAAAGATGTATGTACAGAAGGTGGCACCGGCCGCATTCACGTTGGACGACGACGCCGAAGATGGTGGATGCCGACCCGAGAAGAAAATCCTGATTTAACTTGGGCCAAATTTTGGAGCTATTTTATAACAAGCACTTTCCCATTAGTGTACGAGACCGTAAGACCACGGAGTTCCAGACTTTGATACAAGGGAACAAAACAAGAGCGTATCACGACCAAGCTTTCACCGAATTGGCGAGGTACGCTACCATATGATCAAGGATGAGTATAGGAAAGCCGTGAAGTTTGTAAAAGACTTTTCAAGGATTGCGGTGCCATTGACGCAGCTTAACTCGTAAGGAGTGACATATGAATGGACCAAAGATAGAGAATCACCTTCCAGAGTTGAAGACGAGGTTAGTTACAAAGACCAGCTTGTACTCCCATCAAGTAATGAAGAATTTCAGATTTACAAAGGATGCTTCACATAAGGGTTTGGGTTGTGTATTAATGCAAGGGGCAAGGTCATAGCATATGCATCTCGCCATTAAAACCTCATGAGAAGAATTATCCTACCCATGATTTGGAGCTAGCACCGTGGTGTTTGCTTTAAAGATTTGGCGCCATTACTTGTATGGAGCTTCTTGCCAAGTTTTCACGATCATAAGAGTTTGAAGTACTTATTCACTCGTATGAACTAAATTTGAGGCAAAGAAGATGGTCGAATTGTTGAAGGACTACGACATGCGATTCAAGACCACCCGTGCAAAGCCAACTCAAGAGTCGATGCATTAAGGAAGTCATTGGGAAGTTTGTCGTGTTTAGCTACAATCTGGCAGAGCCGACCATCATTGAAGAAGTAAAAGCAAAGCAAATGGAGGATAAATTCAAGCGGATAGCCGACGAGATTATCACTAAAGTCGAGGTCAGTTACACCTTTGATAATGGAGTGCTTAAGTTTGGAGGAAGGTTATGCGAGTCGACGCCCCCGAGTTGAAAAGAAAGATTTTACAAGAGTCCCATGGTTCCGTAATTGCTCATCCAGAAACACTAAGATGTATCACGATGTAAAGCGCACCTTTTGGTGGCCAAACATGAAGAGAGAGATAGCCGAGTTTGTATCCCAATGCCTACAATGTCAACAAGTGAAAGCAGAACATCGAGACCAAAGGACTTCTTCAACCTTTGTCAATTCTCGAATGGAAATGGGAACACATCTCCATGGATTTTGTGATTGGTTTGCCGAGGACGCAGAAGGATGGATTCGATCGGGTCATAATCGACAGATTAACTAAGTCAAGACATTTCTTGCTGCTCGCACTACATTCACGTCAATCGACTAGTCAGATTGTATATGAATGAAATTGTGAGACTTCATGGAGTGCCGGTGTCCATTGTTTCAGACCGAGATCCGAAGTTTGTTTGTAGATTTTGGCAGAGTTTACAAAGAGCCTTGGGAACCGAATTGAAGTTCAGCACAGCTTTTCACCCCCAAACCGATGGGCAAACAGAAAGGGCAATTCAGACACTAGAAGATATGCTCAGGCTATGTGTACTAGATTTCCAGGGAAGTTGGGGAGCACATTTACCATTAGTGGAATTTGCTTACAACAACAAGCTTATCAAGCTAGCATTGGCATGGCACCGCATTTAAGCTTTGTATGGAAGGAAGTGTAGATCGCCGATATGTTGGACCAAGTAGGAGATAAAGTTTGATCGCCCCGAACCGATTCAAGTGACAACCGAGAAGATTAAGCTTATCCGAGAGGATCGACCGCCTGAGTCGGCAAAAAGAGCTATGCCGACCAGAGAAGAAGAGAATTGGAGTTTGAAATTGGGACTATGTATTCTCAAAATTTCGCCAACAAAAGGAATTTCCAGATTTGGGAAGAAAGGTGTTAGCACCTCGTTACATCGGCCATTTGAAATTTTGAGAAGATTAACACGATCGCCATGCACTTGCTCTACCACCGTAATTAAGTCAAGTGCACAATGTGTTTCACATCTCGATGTTGAGAAAGTATATTCGGATCCCCGCATGTGATTAGTCATTTTGGGATTGTGGTTGATGAAGAATTAAGCTATGAAGAGAAGCCGATGAGAATTCTTGGATGACAAGTGAAACAAATAAGGAACAAATCTATAGTGATGGTGAAAATTGAGTGGAAGGAACACTTCAAGGATGCCACGTGGGAAATGGAAGAAGAGATGAAAGTTCGATATCCCGAATTGTTTTCAGATCAAGGTAACCTAAGTTTGGGGACCAAACTCCTTTAAGGGGGTAGGATGTAACAACCCTCACTTTGACTTAGTCTTGCTTGCATGCATTGCTCTTTTGTATGATTTTGCCTTGCCAAGGTTGCAATCATATCTTGTTTTGCTTTGCTTTGTCTATTTGATGCTTGCTTGAATTCGCACCTTGTCTAGAGTATAGCCGAGGTCACTTAGCATAGTTTACCTTTGAGCCCTTGCATTTAAGAACGCTTTTGAACCTTAGCCGACCTCCACCTTTAACTCGCATATTGGCCGAGATGATTAACATCTGGGCCGAGGCGGTATCGCCGAGGTGTGTATTATCTAGGCCGAGATGTTACCTTGAACCCAAGTGATCTTGTCCTCGAAGTGGTACAACCTAGACCGAGGTGTGGTACATCTAGGCCAGGCGTGGCATACCTGGGTGTTGTCCTTCCTAGCCGAGATCATTAGTCAAGTCATTGTCCTTTTCTTGCCGAGGTCTTGTTATTGGCCGATGTCATTACTCACCGAGTCCCTTGCCGCCTAGCTTGTTGAACACACTTTGTCGTGACTTGTCTTTTCCATCACCACCTTTTTGAGTTAAGCCAACCCGTAGCGCCACGTGTCCGGAAAGGTAAGGTTAAACCACTGCAAGCTTAGAAGTGTATCATTTGTATCATATCTTGTGCTTGAGGAGAGAGAAGCTCTAGGAAGAGTTCTAGAGTGAGAAAGTAGAGTGCAAGCTTGATCCTTGGTGTTTGATCCGCTAGATTCGAGTATTGAGGTTAGAATCTTGATTAACTCTTGTCGCTTTCTATTGATCCTCTAGCTACATTGCATGATTGATTATGTTTTGCATGCCATGCATCGATTCCAAGTTGGTTTTAGAAAGAGAAAGCTAGTGTTCGTAAGTTCTTGTGAAAAGCCTCATTTGATCCGAAGTTTGCAACAAGTTACATGCATTTGTGTTTGTTCTTGCATGGTCTTCTTGTATGGGTATCCGTGTCCATGGTTTTAAACTCATAACATGAAATCTCGTGTCTTATAATCATAAGTTATGATCCTCGATTCATCTCCTTCTTGATCTTCATGTTCATGTTCTTCATGTTCTTGGAGCAGAGGGAAAACCCAGATTTTTCCCGGCCCATCTCTTTGAAAGTGGCCTCGACAAAGACTCGGCGAGGAGGTGTTGGACCTCGCCAAGACCGTTAGTGCCCAAATTTTGTTCCCCGAGATGAGGGACAAGGTCTGCTTGATTTGACTTAGCTTTAGTGGATGCCGAGATCATTTGTGTGCATGTGAAGTCTGCTTAAAAGTGCATTCAATGAACTTGCCATGTGTTTGTAGGACTTGGGCTTACCTTGACGCCGACGCCCCAAGAACTATGTGAGTGGTATTTTAATAAAGATATGTTATAGTGTTTTGATAAAAGCCTTATTTTTGCCTTGTTTTGGAAAATATTTGTAGGCATGAATGTTATCCCTATTTTGTATACCAAGTGTTATATCTTGTTTTGATGACATTCTTGGAAGTCCGTGACGCTGTGGGACTTTAAGCATTTGTGGCACTAGTCCGTATGTGCTAGGGGACTATAAGCATTTGTAGCACAAAGTTTGGAAGTCCAGACGTGCTGTGACTATAAGCATTTGTGGCACAAGTCCTTAGTGTCCGGGGACTATAATGCAACGACACCATTGTTTTGAGATCTCTCTTGTCTTGTCTTGCTTTGCCATCGACGGTTTATCACGTGGGCTTGTTTGTCCGAGATGTCATCACTTGTATTATATTGATGTTAGTAAGCATCTCTTGAAGCTTTGAAAGATTTGATAGATGAACTTGATTTGTTTCATGTATTATTTGTTTAAAAGATCTCTGATATCATTCATGTAAACCCTTTATTACTTATGCCATTCATCGAGTATCCAAGCTCACCCTCTATATATATGTAGGTGATGAGCAGGTCGGCGGTGATGCCTAGTTGTGCTTAGCCGACATGTTTTGCCGATATGTTTTTGATTCATGTTTTGCAAAGATCTTGAAGATTATGCTTCTTGGTTACTTTATTGTATTTTGTGTTTGATGGCCGAGAAGCCTTTTGATCAAGATGTAATTTGTGTACGCCATTATTTTGTATTAAAGCTACTATAAGATGTTTGCCATCTCATTTAACTCAAGCACGGCTCTAATGGACTACTTTACTTTTGATTATTGCTTCCGCATTTGAAAGCCCCATATGTTTACTCTGTTTTGTGTGCGTTTTCTTGAAAGGGGCCTTTGGGAACCCCGACCATCGCCATCATGGCACCATTCTACTAGGGGCGGAATGGGGTCGTGACATCTCTCTCTCTATGTGTTGAAATTCTTTCCCAAATATAATCCAGTATATATATATATATATTTTGGATATATATATCTGTTCTATTTTTTATTATTATCTTTATCGCCTAATTTTTATTTTTATTTTTTTGGTTCATTTACAACTATCTATTGCAATTTGTTTCATCATACAACAACAACAAAGATCAACAAGTTAAAAAACAAAAAAAAAAAAAAAAAAAAAAAAGGAAGAGAAAGGGGATTTGTGTGCTTGAAGAAAAAAAACTATCCATAAGGAGCTGGTTCAATGGTGTCTTCTCCGATGGTCCTCTCGCAGTATTGAGTAAAATAATTTGGTATGAAATCTTTTATTTGCTTTGAAAGTCGCTTTTGTTTTCAATTTTACTCCTTAACTTATCTGCTCAATTTTTTTTTTCTATATGTTCAAATTTACATTTAAGTGTTTAATTTTTATTTTTTGTCTATATATTCAAAAATCTTGACTATCTGCTCAATTTTTTTCCCTATCTCGTGCAAATTTGTCTTGATTTTATTATCGCTCAATTTTAATCCCTTATCCGCTCAATATCTATCCAAAATTTCTTATCCGCTCAACAAGCCACCACAATCCTCAATTTATTTCTATTTGTTCAATTTTATTATCTCGCTGAAATACACCAAACCAGATCTCAAGGTAATCTTTCTTTCTCTCTCTCGTTTCTTTCCTCTATCTGCTGAAATTCTTTCTCAAATATAATCTAGTATATATATATGTTCTATTTTTTATTATTATTTCTATCTCGCTTAATTTTTAATTTTTTGTTTTATTTACAACAATCTGCTGCAATTTGTTTCATCATACAACAACAACAAAGATCAAGAACTTAAAGAAAAAAAAAAAGAAAAAAAAGAGGAGAAAGTGGATCGGTGTGCTTGAAGAAAAAAATTTGTCCTTAAGGAGCTGGATCAATGGAGTCTTCTCCTCTGATGGTCCTCTCTCAGTATCGAGTAAAATAATTTGGTGAGAAGTCTTTGTATTTGTTTTGAAAGACGCTTTTGTTTTCAATTTTACTCCTTAATTTATCTGCTGAATTTTTTTTTCTATATGTTCAAATTTATATTTAAGTGTTTAATTATTATTTTTTGTCTATATATTCAAAAATCTTGACTATCTGCTCAATTTTTTCCCTATCTCGTGCAAATTTTTGTCTAGATTTTATTATTAGTTTAATTTTAATCTCTTATCTGCTCAAATATCTATGCAAAATTTCTTGTCTGCTCAACAAACCACCACAATCTTCAATATATTTCTATCTATTCAATTTTATGATCTGCTGAAATACACCAAACCGTAATCAAGGTAATCTTTCTTTCTCTCTCTCTTGTTCTTTCTCTCTATCTCTGAAATTCTTTCTCAAATATAATCAAGTGTATATATATATCTCGTTTCTATTTTTTATTATTATTTCTATCTCGCTTAATTTTTAATTTTTTGGGTACATTTACAACTATCTCTGCAATTTGTTTCATCATACAACAACAACAAAGATCAACAACTTAAAAAAAAAAAAAAAAAAAAAAAAAAGAGGAGAAATTGATCTCAGGTGCTTGAAGAAAAAAACTGGCCCATAAGGAGCTAGATCTATGGAGTCTTCCTCTCGATGGTCCTTGCGCATCGAGTAAAATAATTTGGTGTGAAATCTTTTATTTGTTTTGAAAATCGCTTTGTTTTCAATTTTACTCCTTAACTTATCTCTGCTCAATTTTTTTTCCTATTTGTTCAAATTTACATTTAAGTGTTTAATTATTATTTTTTTTGGTCTATATATTCAAAAATCTTGACTATCTGCTCGATTTTTTTCCTATCTGCAAATTTTTGTCTAGATTTTATTATCGGCTCAATTTTAATCACTTTTCTCGTTGAAATATCTATCCAAAATTTCTTATCTGCTCAAAGAAACCCGCCACAATCTTCATTATATTTCTATTTGTTCAATTTTATTATCTTGAAATACACCAAACCGTGATCTGCTGTAATCTTTCTTTCTCTCTCTCTTGGTCTTTCTCTATCTGCTGAAATTCTTTCTCAAATATAATCCAAAGATATATATATATATCTGTTCTATTTTTATTATTATTTCTCTCGCTAAATTTTTGAATTTTTTTGGTTCATTTACAACTATCTGCTGTAATTTGTTTCATCATACAACAACAACAAAGATCAACAACTTAAAAAAAAGGGGGAGAAATTGATCTATGTGCTTGATTTAAAAAAATTGTCCATAAGGAGCCGGATCAATGGAGTCTTCTCCTCCGATGGTCCTCTCGCAACCATTGAGTAAAATAATTTGGTGAGAAGTCTTTTATTTGTTTTGAAAGACGCTTTTGTTTTAAATTTTACTCCTTAATTTATCTGTTGAATTTTTTTTTTCTATGTGTTCAAATTTACATTTCAAGGTTTAATTATTATTTTTTGTCTATATATTCAAAAATCTTGACTATCTGCTCAATTTTTTTCTATCTGTGCAAATTTTTGTCTAGATTATATTATCGCTCAATTCTAATCTCTTGTCTATTCAAATATCTATACAAAATTTCTTATCTGCTCAACAAATCAAGAATAATCTTCAATATATTTATATTTGTTCAATTTTATTATCTGCTGAAATATACCAAATCAGATCTATTGCAATCTTTCTTTCTCTCTCGCTTGTTCTTTTTTCTCTATCTGTTGAAATTCTTTTCAAAAATATAATCCAATATATATATATATATATTTGTTCTATTTTTTTATTATTTCTATCTCGCTTAATTTTTAATTTTTTGGTTCATTTAAAACTCTCTCTGCAATTTGTTTCATCATACAACAACAACAAAGATCAACAACTTAAAAAAAAAAAAAAAGAGGAGAAATTGGATCTGTGCTTGAAGAAAAAATTTGTCCATAAGGAGTCGATCAATGGAGTCTTCTCCTCCGATGGTCGTCGCAGATATCGAGTAAAATAATTTGGTGAGAAAACTTTTTATTTGTTTTGGAAAACGCTTTTATTTTCAATTTTACTCCTTAATTTATCTCAAGGAATTTTTTTTTTTCTATATGTTCAAATTCACATTTAAGTGTTTAATTATTATTTTTAGTCTATATATTCAAAAATCCTCGACTATCTGCTCAATTTTTTTTTCCCTATCTTTACAAATTTTTGTCTAGATTTTATTATCGCTCAATTTTAATCTCTTATCTGCTCAAATATCTATGAATATTTCTTATCTATTCAACAAACCACCACAATCTTCAATATATTTCTATCTGCTCAATTTTATTATCTGCTGAAATACACCAAACCCGGATCTGCTGTAATCTTTATTTCTCTCTCTTGTTCTTTCTCTCTATCTATTGAAATTCTTTCTCAAATATAATCCAAGATATATATATCCGTTTCTATTTTTTATTATTATTTCTATCTTAATTAATTTTAATTTTTTGTTCATTTACAACTAACTGTTGCAATTTGAGTCATCATACTACAACAAGTAAGATCAAAAACTTTTAAAAATATAAAGGAGAAGAAATTGGATCATTTGTCTTGAAGAAAAAAACTGCCCATATGAGTCGATCAATGCGCCTTTCTCGATGGTCCTCTCGCAGTATCGAGTAGAATAATATGGTGAGAATAGTTTTTATTTATTTCGACAGACATTCTGTTTTTAATTTTAGTCCTTAATTTATCTGTTGAATTTTTTTTTCTATACGTTCAAATTCACATTTAAGTGTTTAATAATTATTTTTTGTCTATATATTCAAAAATCTTGACTATCTGTTCAATTTTTTTTCCCTATCTCGTGCAAATTTTGTCTAGATTTTATTATCGCTCAATTTAATCTCCTATCTGTTCAAATATCTATTCAAAATTTCTTATCTGTTCAACAAACCAGTCACAATCTTCAATTTCTTTCTATCTGTTCAATTTTATTATCTGTTGAAATACACCAAACCCGGATCTGTTGCAATCTTTCCTTCTCTCTCTCTTGTTCTTTCTCTATCTGCTGAAATTTTACTCAAATATAATCCAAGATATATATATATATCTGTTCTATTTTTTTTATTATTTCCATCTCGCTTAATTTTTAGTTTTTTTTTGTTCATTTACAACTATCTATTGCAATTTGTTTCATAATACAACAACAACAAAGATAAAACAAATTTTTTTAAAAAAAAGGAGGAGAAATTGATTTGTGTGCTTGAAGAAAAAATTGTCCATAAAGAGTGGATCAATGGGGTCTTCCTTCAAGGTCCTCTCGCAAACAATGAGTAAAATAATTTGACGAGAAGACTTTTTATTTGTTTTGAAAGACGCTTTTGTTTTCAATTTTACCCTTAAATTATCTCTGAATTTTTTTTTCTATATATTCAAATTTACATTTATGTGTTTAATTATTATTTTCTATATATATTCAAAAATCTTGACTATCTGCTCAATTTTTTCCTATCTGCAAATTTTTGTCTAGATTTTATTATCGCTCAATTTTGCTCTCTTTATCTGCTCAAATATCTATCCAAAATTTCTTATCTGCTCAACAAACCTTTCACAATCTTCTAAATAATTCTATCTCGCTCAATTTTATTATCCGCTGAAATACACCAAACCGTGATCTATTGCAATCTTTTCTTTCTCTCTCTTGTTCTTTCTCTCTATCTCTGAAATTCTTTTCTCCAATATAATCCAATATATATATATATATATATGTTCTATTTTTTATTATTATTTCTATCTGCTTAATTTTTAATTTTTTTTGGTTCATTTACAACTATCTGTCACAATTTGTTTCATCATACAACAACAACAAAGATCAACAACTTAAAAAAAAAAAAAAAAAAGGAAGAGAAATTGGATCTGTGTGCTTAAAGAAAAAAGCTGTCCATAAGGAGTTAGATCAATAGTATAGCGATCCCGGGTTTACCCCTTGGTGTACAGTGATTCGGACTTATGTCCGTGGGTGTTAGAGGTTGTTTGTACCTTGGTTGCGCCTTTTAGACTTTGTATTTGGGTTATAGGACGGTTGGCGGTTCGCTTTGGCTTGGTTGTGTTTGGAGCTAAGTGTTGGTGCCTGTAATTTTGCTCCTTCGCCGAGCGAGAGTTGGTCGCCGAGCGAGCGTGGTTTCTGTGTCCGTGGGTCGAAGTTAGGTGGCGCTGCCGAGCGAGCGAGCGATCGCTCTAAGTCGACTGAGAGCTTTGTTTCTTCGCCGAAGCGAAGCCGTCTGCCGCCGAGCGCGGGCTGTTGCGCTTGCAACCTGAAGGCTTGCATTGCATTGCTCGAGCGAGCTTTTTCGCCGAGCGAGCTTCGGTCGTGGTTGGCTCGAGCGAGGATTTTTGGCTCGAGCGGGCGGAGCTTTTGAGGCGGTGTTGATGTTTTTCAGGTTCGTCGCCGAGCGACGGGTTCGCCGAGCGAGCCTGTGTATATCAAGAGGCAATGAGAACTTCATTTTTTTCTTCTCTCCTTTTGAAACCTTAGCAACTGACTCTCTCTCTAAACACATATTCTCTAGGATTTCACCTCCTCTAGTGTAGATCTATCCCGAGTCCTTTGTTAATAAGATAGAGGGTGTTGAGATCTTCGCTTTAATCAAAAAGTTGGGATTTGAGCACTTTGGGTTTTGGTCTTCATCTCCGCTTTGGGCTCAATTTCGAGGTAGGGATATCCTACCTCCTTATGGTCTTTGTCTTTAAATTTTAGCATTTGGATATGTTGGGGGTTGTTGCGTAATTTTTGAGAAACTTTGGGGCCTTTTGTGCAATTTACAAAAGTTGGGGTTTTGTTTAGAAATGAGCCTGATGTATGATTGGCATAGGAAAGGGAGTAAATGACTGATTGTAAATGAAAATGGAGCCTTAGGGTTGTTTTGTGAATTATGGTAATTTGCTAATTGGTTTAATTAATTAATGTATATAATTAATTAAAGAGAATGAGGAATTGATTGAATATGTGGAAATTGAGAATGTACGGGTTAAAGGGTGTAGTTGAATCATGTATTACTCACCGATTGAAATATGGTTATATTATTCATTTGTGCATTTATTTCTTGTTTAGAAATAATCGCTGGCTACCTGGAGGGTAGTGTTGATTGTTGTAGACACGCATGCCGATTAGGCAAACTAAACCTAATCGAGTGGAAATGTCATAGAGTATGACGAGTGATCGAATACATTAACTTTATGTATTGATTGAATGCGATGTGGTTATGTGTTTATATGCATTGTTTGTGTTTGTGTATGGGAGGAGATAGGATGTACTCCACTGCTTAGGGAAGATGGGGATGTACCTCTAAACCTGTTAATCGATGGCTAGTGAAGATGGGGATGTACCTCTAGGCCATTGAAAAATATTGATGTAGCTTATATGCTTGTCCATGGAGAAATATTGGAAATAGCTCATATGCTTTTCCATGGAGATGTGTTGAAGTGTTGTTTGTTGATATGATATAGCACTAAAATGTATATCATTATTGTTTTGGGAAGTATTTAAGTGTATGGATTGATTTGATATAGCACTAAAATGTATATCGTTATCAATTGTGAAGTATAGAAAATGTTTCTATGTTAAGTTGATACAACACCAACATGTGTGTCATAAGTAAAGAATGAAAATGGTTTAGTGTATTTCATCTGGTCATGGCTCACCCTATATGACACCATTTTCAGTATGGAGCACGCCACCTCCAAGGATATCGCTTGAGAGGCTAGAGGCAGCAGATGATCGATTTTGACAGATTTTGTTTTAATTACATGTAATTTCAAGCCAAGGGCTTTTCATGTATTTGAGTTAGTACTCTTCTTTGTAACCAAGTGTTAGCTTGAAAGATGTAAGCCCACGGGCGAATTCTTGATTAACATGTAAAGATGTTTATCCCTTGTAGCAATGTATGTATGAACGGATGGGTTTTCGTTATTATTTTGGGGCGCATAACTTGGTATCGAGCGCACTGTTTGAATACTTTGGTACGCGGAAGTGATTAGGATCACAATGGGTTTGTCTCGCTTTGTTAGAGACTTAGATGTAATGTTATATGCCCGTTCGATAACATGTTTATGTGGCTATTTGGGTATGGGATTTGGTTTCTAGGATGTTGATTGGATCTGGGTTTCGGGAGTCCTGCTGGAAAGGCACCGATCAATGCCGCTTTCTAATCGAACTCTAGTAACGCTTTGGGACCGCTATTATCCGAAATGAAATTGTAGTGCTTATGTGTTTATGTGCTTACGTGAGTGAATTACATTTGTCCATGCATTAGGACGCCAATGTTTAGTTTCAAGATTTATGAATGTGCTAATACCTTTGTTATCTTTACTAGGATGCCAGGCGAGGCAGCCAGATTTCTCCTTCCGCCGGAAGAGTCATGAACAATTTGTATGCGTTACGCCAAGGTACTACACCTTGGCGCAGCTTGAGGATGGTTTGCTAACCTCCGAGGTTTGCTCCAGAGTTGGTTGAGACTAAGAGTTACAAGAAGTGAGTTTGAGAGTGTTGTGTGATGATATCCGTGAGGATTAAGGGTCCCGCATAGGAGTTATAGTGTGCTTGTTGGGCTCATGTAGAGGTCATGTGTTAGCAATGGGGCAGAGGGGAGGAAGCCATTTTCGCACTCCTGACTCAGTGGTGGTAGGCCTTGAAGAGGCAGAGGGTTTAGACCACAGCAGGAGGTTGGCTAGAACTACTCTTCCAAAGGACGGATTTGGGTTTGGGAGCAAGCGAACAGAGGGGTGTTATTTGTTTCAGATGTGGTCTCATGGGCCACAAGGTTTTTGCTTGCCCACGAGTATGGGCAAGGTTAGCATTCAACCAAAGAGTTGTACCATCAGATTGTCTAATCACCGGTTTTACGCCGATCGAAAGTTCAAGGAGGCAATTGTTGAGCTGCTTCGTCAGATTAACCAAGCTCGCACTGGAGCCGCATTTGTTGGGTGTAAGCCGGCCATCTTCGACGCTTTTGTACCTGCAGGGCTTTTAGGACCTGATACTTAGTCGCCTTTCCTTTCGACTAGGCAGGGCAGATTATTTTGAGGGACTAGCAGCGATTCGAGGGCCTCGGAGAGTCGAAGTCGCAAGTTCCAGCCAGAGGTTGATAGTTGTTCTTGTGGCCGAGGGGGCACGCTAGTACTTGTCCGTGGCTGAACTCGTGAGGTTATCTTGTGTTTGGAGATGACCAATTTTGTTGGCCCAAATGAGGGACGATAGTGGTGGTAATACCGAGGATTGGTTCTGCTTTGACCGATCCGCTTTGTAATCCGTGGTTTATCGCTTTGTAATCTTTGGGTTTGGTGTAACCCGTAAGTTGGAGGTTTGTTGTATAACCCAAGTGGTTGGGAATGTTGAAACACTTGAACTATTTGTTTCATCGCCTGCTTGTTGATTTCGGATCGATGCATGTGAACGTGTTATACCAAGAGTGTTATTAATGTAACGAGTTGGGGTGAGACCGAAGGGTAGAAGTTAATACATTTCTGCAGAAACCCGATTTGGGCAAAGTAGGGCTAAGGAGCCATGTTTTCAAAAGTTGTGAACCACCGAGGCGTGTGTGTTAGTCAAGGCACCGGTGGGCAGAGTCGTTTACTTGCCAAGTGTGTAACCCATTTCTCGATTTTGTCGTGGTTAGATCGGTACTTTCGTGGCTGTTAGCATTACCGAGATTGTAGGTACACTAGTATGGTTGTTTTGAGTGAGGGATGTTAGTCCTCAGATTCACCGGTAGTCATGCTAGGAGTGGTATGTGGTGAGTACGGTGCTATGTGTTGGGCAAGGGGAAATAAGAGTTTCCTAAGTTCTTATGTGAATCGAGGGTGATAGATTTGTACCTTAGTTTTGACCAAGTCGAGGTATTGTTAGAAGGGTTGATTGGGTGTATAACCCGAGTCGAGGTGTGACCTGGATAGAGTCACAAGCAGTGTGAGATTGGCGCACCTGTGAATGTCTTAATGACGAGGGGGTGAGGACTTGTACCTCCCGAGAGGTTAGAATGGTGAATAGTGAAAGCCTAGTTGGCGGCGATGTTAAGGCCGGGTTAGTCCATGGTGGTTGTCGGCGATAGCATTGGCTAGTGGTTTGGCACGAGATTGGGTGTCGTGGTTGTACTCGAGGTGGAGGGTGAGACCTCTAAATGAGGGAGCTTTACCTGTGATGCATGATGACGAGTGGTCGATATGTTGTGTTTGGGTGGATAAATCTAGAAAGGAGTTGGACATAGGTGTCCGCCGTCTGTGTCGATATAGTGGTAACACAAGTGAGGTGGTAAGGTTGTGAAGAGTGATCGAGACACTCACGTAACCGGGCCTTGTTTGTTTGTTCCTACTTGTGCGTGGCGAGCACGAGGGTGTATGCCGTTATCCGCTGGGATGTTACGGGTTGGGACTTCCAGTTAGGGGAGTCTCTCTGCGGAATGTGTTGTTGGGAATATCGCGTCATTCCGTGAATTGGCCTTATTGTGACTTGCTTGAGTGTCAAGTGTTGGACACCTTAGCATATGGTTAGCAATGTGGTGTAGAGGACGCTTAACGCCAGAGTGATAGTATGTGCATTACTATTGTTATTGATCTGGTCTATGTGATTAGACCTTTCCATTTGTTGAGGTGTTGTGCAACACAAAGGTAGCGGTTAATCGGAGGGGAGAGAATCGAGCCATTATGGGCATTTATGATATATTATATCTTTAATGTGGTGTGTATATTATAGGTATTGTGGTTTATGGTCATACTGGGTTATACCATGAGCATGTAGTTGTATTTAGCATCGTATATGTTAAATGTGTGGTAGAAATGCATGTTATAGATGGTGGTGGCATATATATATATATATATATATGTGTGAATTGTCTCTTGAATAGGACTGGTAACCAAGAGGGTCCGATTAAATCAGATGAAAATGATTGGGTCATGGCAAAGATCATGTTTTTGAAAAATGTTTACAAAACTCGAAATTGCATGAAGTGCAAAAACTAGATTTCAAAATTTTTATAAATTTCAAAGTTTGATTATTTTTCCGAAAATGCTTTTGAACCAGAGAAATTTTATGTGCTCGTATTAAACCGATATGTTAATTGTTCCATTCAAGATTGTGGTTGTTGAGTTGTTGAGTAGTGACTTAGCTTTAGAGCTAGCCTGCTGTTTTGGTGGTTTATCTCTAAGAGATCGGGTTTTGCTGAAGTTTCGTATGTGGGTGTTGTCTTCTGTTGGGGCATGTGTCCTCGCTTAGTCCTTTCCTAGTGCGGATGAATAGAACTTCAGCTTGAGGGATTGATTTCTTTGTATTGAGGGGTTGGTAGTCATTGGCCTTCGTGTTGGCGCGTGACCTTAATTTCGTGGACGAAATTTTACGTGAGGTTATAGCGATCCCGTTTACCCCTTGGTGTATAAAGTGATTCTGACTTATGTCCGTGGGTGTTAGAGGTTGTTTGAACCTTGGTTGCGCCTTTAGACTTTGTATTTGGGTTATAGGACGGTTACGGGTTCGCTTTGGCTTGGCTGTGTTTGGAGCTAAGGTTGGTGCCTGTAATTTGCTCCTTCGCCGAGCGAGGAGTTGGTCGCCGAGCGAGCGTGGTTTCTTGTGTCCGTGGGTCGAGGTGGTGGCGCTGCCGAGCGAGCGATCGCGCTAAGTCGACCGAGTTTTGTTTTTCACTCGAAGCGAGTCAGTCTGCCGCCGAGCGCCATATTGTTGCGGTAACTCAAGGCTTGCATTATGGCTCGAGCGAAGTTTTTCGCCGAGCGAGCCTGATCGTGGTTGGTTCGAGCGAGGATTTTTGCCTCGAGCGGGAGCTTTTGAGGCGTGTTGATGTTTTCCTGTCGCCGAGCGATCGTTCGCCGAGCGAGCCCGGTGTATATCAAGAGGCGCAGCGAGAACTTCATTTTTTCTTCTTCTCTCCTTTTGTAAACTTAGCACTGCCCTCTCTCTCTAAACACATATTCTCTCTAGGATTTCACCTCCTCTAGTGTAGATCTATCCCGAGTCCTTTGTTAATAAGATAGAGGGTGTTGAGATCTTCGCTTTAATCAAAAAGTTGGGATTTGGAGCACTTTGGGTTTTGGTCTTCATCTCCGCTTGGGCTCGAATTTCGAGGTAGGGATATCCTACCTCCTTATGGTCTTTGTCTTTAAATTTTAGCATTTGGATATGTTGGGGGTTGTTGCGTAATTTTTGAGAAACTTTGGGGCCTTTTGTGCAATTTTACAAAAGTTGGGGTTTTGTTTAGAAATGAGCCCAGATGCATGATTGGCATAGGAAAGTGAGTAAATGACTTGATTGTAAATGAAAATGGAGCCTTAGGGTTGTTTTGTGAATTATGGTAATTTGTTCTAATTGGTTTAATTAATTAATGTATATAATTAATTAAAGAGAATGAGGAATTGATTGAATATGTGGAAATTGAGAATGTACTAGGTTAAAGGGTGTAGTTGAATCATGTATTACTCACCGATTGAAATATGGTTATATTATTCATTTGTGCATTTATTTTGTTTAGAAATAATCGCTGGCTAATGGAGTGTAGTGTTGATTGTTGTAGACACGCATGCCGATTAGGGCAAACTAAACCTAATCGAGTGGAAATGTCATAGAGTATGACGAAAGTGATCGAATACATTAACTTTTATGTATTGATTGAATGCGATGTGGTTATGTGTTTATATGCATTGTTTGTGTTTGTGTATGGGAGGAGATAGGGATGTACTCACTGCTTAGGGAAGATGGGGGATGTACCTCTAAACCTTAACTGATGGCTAGGTAAGAGGGATGTACCTCTAGGCCATTGAAAAATATTCGATGTAGCTTATATGCTTGTCCATGGAGAAATATTGGAAATAGCTCATATGCTTTTCCATGGAGATGTGTTGAAGTGTTGTTTGTTGATATGATATAGCACTAAAATGTATATCATTATTGTTTTCGGAAGTACGGAAGGTATGGATTGATTTGATATAGCACTCAAAATGTATATCGTTATCAATTGTGAAGTATAGAAAATGTTTCTATGTTAAGTTGATACAACACCAACATGTGTGTCATAAGTAAAGAATGAAAATGGTTTAGTGTATTTCACTGGCCGTGGCTCACCCTATACGGGACACCATTTTCAGTACAGTGGAGCACGCCACCTCCAAGGATATCGCTGAGAGGCTAGAGTGTATGACCTGATTTTGACCGATTTTGTTTTAATTACATGTAATTTCTGCCAAGGGCTTTTCATGTATTTGAGTTAGTACTGCTTGTAACCAAGTGTTAGCTTGAAAGATGTAAGCCCATGGGCGAATTTCGTTGATTAACATGTAAAGATGTTTATCCTCGTAGCAATGTATGATGAACTGATGGGTTTTTCAAGTATTATTTTGGGGCGCTATAAATAGAGTCTTCCTCCGATGGTCCTTCGCAGCATTGAGTAAAATAATTTGGTGAAAAGTCTTTTTATTTGTTTTGAAAGACGCTTTTGTTTTCAATTTTACTTAATTTATCTGCTGAATTTTTTTTTTCTATATGTTCAAATTTACATTTAACTGCTTAATTATTTTTTTGTCTATATATTCAAAAATCTTGACTATCTGCTCAATTTTTTTTCCTATCTGCTCAAGTTTTTGTCTTGATTTTATTATCGCTCAATTTTAATCTATTATCTGCTCAAATATCTATCCAAAATTTCTTATCTGCTCAACAAAAAATACAATCTTCAATATATTTTATCTCTGCTCAATTTTATTATCTCAAGGAAATACGCCTAACCATGATCCGTTGTAATCTTTCTTTCTCTCTCTCTTGTTCTTTTTCTATCTCATTGAAATTCTTTTTCAAACATAATCCAAGATATATATATATATATATATCTCTGTTTATTTTTTATTATTATTTCTATCCGCTTAATTTTTAATTTTTTTTGGTTCATTTACAACTATCTGTCACAATTTGTTTCATCATACAACAACAAGAAAGATCAACAACTTAAAAAAAAAAAAAAGAAAAGGAAGAGAAATTGAATCTGTGTGCTTAAAGAATAAAGTCGGCCCATAAGGAGTCAATCAAGGAGTCGCTTCTCCGATGGTCCTCTCGCAGTATCGAGTAAAATAATTTGGTGAAAGTCTTTTTTTTTTGTTTTGAAAGACGCTTTTGTTTTCAATTTTACTTCTTAATTTATCTGCTGAATTTTTTTTCTATATGTTCAAATTTATATTTAACTGCTTAATTATTATTATTTTGTCTATATATTCAAAATCTTGACTATCTCTGCTCAATTTTTTTTTCCTATCTGCTCAAGTTTTTGTCTAGATTTTATTATCAGCTCAATTTTAATCTATTATCCTGCTCAAATATCTATCCAAAATTTCTTATCTGCTCAACAAACCAAGAATAATCTTCAATATATTTCTATCTGCTCAATTTTATTATTCGTTGAAATACAACAAACCATGATCTCAGGCAATCTTTTCTCTCTCTTGTTCTTTTCTATCTCGTTGAAATTTTTTCAAACATAATCCAAGATATATATATATCTCGTTTATTTTTATTATTATTTCTATCCGCTAATTTTTAATTTTTTTTGGTTCATTTACAATTATCTCGCTGTAATTTGTTTCATCATACAACAACAACAAAGATAAACAACTTAAAAAAAAAAAAAAAAAAAGGAAGAGAAATTGATCTCAGGTGTGAAGAAAAAAACTGCCCATAAGGAGTCAATCAAGGGAGTCTGCCTCCATGGTCCTCTCAAGCATTTAGTAAAATAATTTTGTGAGAAGTCTTTTCATTTGTTTGAAAACACTTTGTTTTCAATTTTACTCATTAATTTATCTGCTCAATTTTTTTTTTCTATATGTTCAAATTTACATTTAAGTGTTTAATTATTATTTTTGTCTATATATTAAAAAATCTTAACTATCTGCTCAATTTTTTTCCTTTATCTGCAAATTTTTGTCTAGATTTTACTACCAGCTCAATTTTAATCTCTTATCTGCTCAAATATCTATCCAAAATTTCTTATCCGCTCAACAAACCAGCCATAATCTTCAAATTATTTCTATCTCTGCTCAATTTTATTATCTCGTTGAAATAAACCAAACCCGATCTCAGTAATCTTTTTCTTTTCTTTCTTTGTTCTTTTCTCTCTCTATCTCTGAATTTTTTTCTCAAATATAATCCAAAGATATATATATATGTGTTCTATTTTTTATTATTATTTCTATCTATTTAATTTTAAATTATTTGTTGGCTCATTTACAACTATTTGTTGCAATTTGTTTCATCATACAAACAACAACAAAGATCTACAACTTAAAAAAAAAAAAAAAAAGAAGGAGAAATTGGATCTGTGCTTGAAGAAAAAAAAATTGTCCATAAGGAGTCGGATCAATGGAGTATTTTCCCGATGGTCCTCTCGCAAGCATCGAGTAAAATAATTTGGTGTGAAATCTATTTATTTGTTTTGAAAGTCGCTTTTGTTTTCAATTTACAACATAACTTATATGTTCAATTTTTTTATGTGTTCAAATTTCCAATTCAAGGTTTAATTATTATTTTTGTGTCTATATATTCAAAAATCTTGGCTATTTGTTCGATTTTTTCCTATCCGTGCAAATTTTTGTCTAGATTTTAATATCGCCTCAATTTTATCTTTTCTGCTCAAATATCTATCCAAAATGTCATGACCTCAACCCGCCTTTACAAGAATTACACAAAACCTGTAGTAAATATATGGGCTTACAAATGTGAAGCAAACAAAATTAGATTACCAAAGTGAGAGCAAAGGTCTTTATTAATGAAAATGACATGACATACATCTTCAATAGTTCAAATCAAATACATGAGGTTAACATGCACAAGTACTAGAAAATCTTGGTGAAGGCAAGACAAGAGATGGATTTCAATACAAGAATGTCGCTTTGAGGATCAAATCAAGGCTTTTCTCAAGACACATGAATGTCATGTCATATTCTCTTTCCAAAACCAACTTTAAATCAAAGCATGACATGCAAAAAGCAGTTCAATCATGCAATGCGACTAAGTGATCATCAAGAACAACAAAAAGAAGGTGAAGATTCTAACCTCAAATCACAAACCCAACGGATCAAACACCAAGGATCAAGCTTGCTATCTACCTTCTCTCTCTAGAACTCTTCCTAGAGCTTCTCTCCTCAAGAACAAGATATGATACAAATGAGACATTTAGAGATGTGCTTGTGATATAACACTCGGCTCGGACCGTGGCGCAGATTAGTTGGTTCAACTTAAAAGGTGGTGATTGAAAAGACAAGACTCGATAAGCGTGTTCAAGAAGCTAAACGACAAGGGACTCGCGAAAGTAATGACATCGACTAACAACAAGACTTGACAGCGGGTAACAAAGACGCCGGCTAGGGAGGACAACATTGACTAATTTGTACACACCTCGGCGTGGATGTGCCACACCTCGGTCTAGGTCATACCTTCCTGGGGTCAAAAGTCACTAAGTGTATAACATCTCGGCTAGCGGTAGCACCTCGGCTAACCGTGAGGTGAAGATAAAGCTCGGACAAGCGCTCTAGAGTGGTTCTAGGTACAAGGATTCAAAGGTGAACTAGACTCAAGATAACCTCGGCAACACACACACACTGCCGTAATAACCCTCACCTTTGCCGACCATACTCATATGCATTATATATGATCTTGTTTTGTTGAGCTTGCAATTTTAATCTTGACTTGCTTTGCATCCTTGACTTGTCTTGCATAAGTGATACTTAAGTGTTATGTTCCTTTGGTGTGTGCATGTCTGTGTGTATGTGTAGAGGTTGTCATGAGCCTAGATCACCTTTGAATCCTTGTACTTAGAATCGCTTGTCGGCCTTCCTTCTCACCTCGGCATGTTAGCCGAGATGTCACTACTTAGCGAGATGTTCTACCATAGTGACCTTTGACCCAGGGAAGGTATGACCTAGGTCGAGATGTGGCACACCTGGCCGAGGTGTGGCAAGCTTAGTCAAGTGTTGTCCTCCCTAGCCGATGTCTTTGTTACCTGTTGCGAAGTTTGTCTTTAGCGATGTTATTTCTTGCCGAAGTCTTGTTGTTGGCGATGTCATTGCCACGGAGTTCCTTGCCACCAAGCTTGTTGAACACGCCTTGTCGAGACTTGTCTTTTCAATCAATCATTTTTTAAGTTGAACCAACCAACGCTGGCCCGTGTCCGGAAGTGAATGTTATATCGGTAAGCAAATCTAAAATGTCTCATTTTGTTATAAGTCTTGTTCTTGAGGAGAGAAAGCTCTAGGAGGAGTTCTAGAGTGAGAAAGTGATTAGCAAGCTCGATCCTTGGTGTTGGACCCGTTAGATTCGTGATCCGAGGTTAGAATCTCAATCTCCTTTTGTTGTTCTTGATGATCATCTAGCTGCATTGCATGATTGAAGTCTTGCATATCATGTGTTGATTTAAAGTTGGTTTTGGAAAGAAAATGTGACCTTCATGTGTTCTTGAAGAAAAGCCTTGATTGGATCTCAGCTTGCATTGAAATCCATGCATTTGTGTTTGTTTCACCAAGATATTCTAGTATGGGCGTCGGTCCATGTTTTCAAACTCATTGCATGAGATCTCGATTTTATAAATGATAAGTTATGATCCTTGCATTCATTCCTTCATGTTCTTCATGATCATGTTCTTGATGTTCTTGGCGAGGAAACCCGGGTTTTCCGACTTCATTTGTCCTTGAATGTGGCCTCGGAACCTCACCTCGGCAAGAGGTGTGGAACCTCGCCAAGACACAGTTAGTTGCCCGGCATGTTTTCGAAATAAGCGGTGTTTGCTTTGATTTGACTTAGTCTTGGGGCATGCCGAGATCATTTGCATGCATGTGAAACTTGTTTGTAAAGTGAATTGATGAACTTGCCATGTATTTGTAGGACTTGGACTTGCCTTGACCCGACGTTCGAAGAACTATGTGAGTGGCATTCTTAATAAAGCTATGTTGCTTTGACTTGATAAAAGTATTGTTTTGCCTTGTTTTTGAAAAGTGTTTGTAAGCATGAATGATTAATCCTACCTTGAGTATCAAATGTTATGTCTTGTTTGATGACCATTACGGAAGTAAAATGCGTGCGGGGACTTTAAGCATTTGTGGCACCAAATCGCGTCGTGCTAGGGGACTATAAGCATTTGTAGCACAAGTTTGGAAGTCGTCGTGCGGGGACTTTAAGCATTTGTGGCACAAGTCCTTAGTGTCGGGGACTATAATGCAACGACATCCTTGTTTAGAGATCTCTCTTGTCTTGTCTTGCCTTGCCAGCAGCGGTTTTACGCGTGGGTTTGCTTGTCCAGAATGTCATCACTCGTATTATATTGATGTTAATGAACATCCCTTGAAGCTTTGAAAGATTTGGAAGACAACTTGATTTGTACTATGTATAGTTTTGTTAAAGACCTCGGATATCATTCATGTAAACCCTTTATTGTTTATGCCATTCACTGAGTATCCAAGCTCACCCTCTCTATATATATATGTAGGTGATGAAGCGGTGCGGAGACGCCTAGACTTGTTTGCCGATGTTTTTGCCGACATGTTTTGCATTCGTGTTTTCTGACATCTTGAAGATCATGCTTCTTGGTTATTTCATTGAAATTTTTGTATTTGAAGGCGAGAAGCCTTTTGTCAAGATGTAATTCATGTACTCTATACATTATATTAAAGCCATCAAAGATGTATGTCATTTCATTAAACTTAAACCTTTGCTTTTATGGATTGCTTGTATGTTAATTTATTGCTTCGCATTTGTAAGCCCCACATATTTACTCTGAGTTGTGCGTGAATTCTTGTAAGAGGCCTTTGGTAACCTCGGGTTCTTGGCCATCTCGCCGACCTTGAGGCGAAGGGGGGTTGGGGTCGTGATGATTGGTATCGAGCAAGTTTCTTATAGTCGTTATTCACACACTCGAGTCCTAAAGAGCATAGGATTTCCCTTAGAAAGATCATAGGATTGCATCATGTTGCTTGCTACTTGACAAATGTGTGCATCATCGGCATGATTACTTGTTGCTAGCATGCATACTTGTTCTACATTACATTTTAAAGTCACATTTCGCATACTCATAGCACTATGAGGAGAGGAAGACCACCGGTTGGCGAGATCGATCGGAGGGTGATGGACCGATTAAAAGACTAGTGGAAGGGTTAACTCGAGAGTTAAGACAAGTGAGACAACGAATGTTAGTGCTACAACTACCGGGCGAAAGCAGACGAATGGCGATATCTGATTCCACCTCCACCTCCTCCGAGACCTCAAGTACCCTCACGGCCGACCTTGTATGGAGATGGAACCATGACTTTGATTAAGGAATTCAAGAAGATGAACCGCCCGAGGTTCCAGGGGCATAGAACCAATGAAAGCCGGCGTGGGTTCTAGGAATGGAGAAGTTGTTTGAAATCTTTCCGGCCGCAGATGCTCAAAAGGTGGCATTGGCGCATTTACATTAGATGATGATGCGAAGATGGTGGATGATGACACGAGAAGAAACCTGATTTAACTTGGGCCAAATTTTTGGAACTATTTTATAATAAGCATTTTCCCTTAGTGTCGAGATCGCCAAGATCCACAGTTTGAGACCCTCACACAAGGAAGCAGGCGATGGCGAATCTGATCGTGCCTTCACGAATTGGCGAGGTATGCACCTCATATGGTGATGAGTATAGGAAAGCTAGGAAGTTTGAAAGTGGAATTGCGTGGACCGTCTGAGGATAGAGTTAACATGCTCAACATGCCAACTTCTGTGGAGTCTTGGACAAGGCTATCCTTGCGAAACCAACTTGGCCGATATCGAGAATCACGAGGAGAACGAGAGAAAGAGCGAACTATGACAACCGTGAGCTCCGTTTAATGCTAAGAAAGCGAGCGTGGGAAGCTCCAAGAACTCGAACCGGAAGGTAGTACTAAGCGATGTGTGCAAGTTGTGGGAGGCCGCATTCAGGGGTTTGCCGTTGGGCGTCAGGCGCTTGTTTTGAATGTGGGGAGATGGGTCATCGTGTGAAAGATTGCCCAAAGTCAAGGATTGATGATGGTAGGAAAAGTGGGAGCACCTCGGGCTCTGCACAGGGAAGCAATGTCGGCAGGACACAAATGAGGCAGGGCAGAGTTTTCGCTCTAGTGCCAGGAGACACCCAGAATGCTGAAACAGTAGTGTCAGGTATACTTCCAATCTGCTCTCAAGATGCTTATGTGTTAATTGATTCGGGATCTACGCATTCATTCATATCTGCTAAGTTTGCTGAGAAGTTGAATAGACCACAGGAACCCCTTGGTTATGTGTTATATGTATCTGCTCCATCTGGGAGAACTATGATTGTTGCATCTATTTATAGAGAGTGTGTTGTTGGGATTAAGGGTGTAGAGTTGTTAGTTGATTTGATGCCATTAAGCATGACCCACTTTGATGTTATATTAGGAATGGATTGGTTAGTGATGAATCATGCATCTATTGATTGTGTTTCTAAGGCGTTACTTTGAAACCCCAAGCCAAGCCGAGGTCATTTTCGGGTAGAGGTGTAGTGTCCCCACCTTACTTGATTTCATCCATTAAAGCCTATAAGCTAATTAGGAAAGGATGCCATGGCTACTTGTGTAGTATCTTGAGTGATCGAATGGAAATGCTAAGTTAGCGATATCCCGGTTGTTAGTGAATTCTCCGATGTCTTTCGGATGAATTGCTGGCCACTTAGTCGATAGAAATAGAGTTTCTTGTGGACATCATGTCGAGAACCCGGCCGATCTCAAAACACCTTATAGAATGGCCCGGCCGAACTTAAGGAATTGAAGTGCGATTCTGAGAATTGTTGGATAAGGGTTTTGTTAGGCGAGCACATCACCATGGGGAGCACGGTCTTGTTTGTTAAGAAAAAGGATGGTACACTTCGTCTTTGCATTGACTACAGAGAACTTAATAAAGTAACCATTAAGAATAAGTACCCATTGCCTAGGATTGATGATTTGCTAGATCAACTTCAAGGAGCACGAGTCTTTTCAAGATTGACCTTAGGTGGTTACCATCGACTTAAGGTTAAAAGCGGGGATGTTGAGAAGGCGGCATTTGAACGGATATGGCCACTCTGAGTTTTAGTGATGCCTTTTGGTGTAACCAATGCCCTTTGCATTTATGGACTTAATGAGCGAGTCTTCAAACCGCATTTAGATGAGTTTGTAGTTGTCTTCATTGATGATATCCTAATCTATTCCAAGAGTAAAAGGCGAACATGAAAACCACTTGAGACTTGCCTTCTGATTTTGAGGGCGAGAAGTTGTATGCTAAGTTGAGTAAATGTGAGTTTTGGCTTTCGATGTTCATTCCTAGGGCATGTGATTAATGAAGAAGGTATCTCGGTTGATCCCAAGATTGAAGCCGTGGTAAATTGGCGGCCGACCAACGTGTCAGGGTTCGTAGTTTCCTAGGTTTGGCGGTTACTACTGAAAGTTTGTGAAAGACTTCTCAAGGATTGCGGTGCCTTTGACACGATTAACTTTCGAAGGAGTGGCATCTGAATGGACCAAAGATAGAAATTGACATTTGAGAATTGAAGCGAGGTTGAATTCTGACTCAGTTCTTGTACTTCCATCAAGTAATGAGGAATTTGATTCTGATGATGCTTCACATAAGGGTTTGGGTTGTGTATTAATGCAAAGGGTAAGGTCATAGCATATGCATCTCGTCAGTTGAAACTTCATGAGAAGAACTACCCTACCCATGACTTAGAATTAGCGGTAGTGGTATTTGCCTTGAAGATTTGGCGACATTACTTGTATGGAGCTTCTTGCCGAGTTTTCACGGATCACAAGAGTTTGAAGTATTTATTTACTCGAGAGGAACTAAATTGGAGGCGAGAAGATGGCTGGAATTATTGAAGGACTACGACATGCAAATTCAATATCACCCGGGAAAAGCCAACTCGGCCGATGCATTAAGCGAAGATCAATGGGAAGTTTAGCATGCTTAGCCATAATCTCGTGAGCCGACCATTATTGATGAAGTAAAGTCAAAACAGATGAATGATGAATTCCTCGGAAAGGTTCTTAGGAGATTGATACCAAGCCGAGATCGGGTTACACCTTTGAAGATGGAGTGCTCAAGTTTGAAGGAAGATTGTGTGTGGCGGCGTTCGAGTTGAAAAAGAAGGATTTTGCAGGAATCTCATAGTTCTAGAATTCTTTGTTCATCGAGGAACACTAAGATGTATCAAGATATGAAACAAACCTTTTGGTGGCGAACATGAAGAGAGAAATAGCGAGTTTGTATCTCGATGCTTGCAATGTCAACAAGTGAAAGCGAGAACATCGAGACCAGCGGACTCCTTCAACCTTTGTCGATTCACGAATGGAAATGGGAACATATCTCCATGGACTTTGTGATTGGTTTGCGAAGACACGAAAGGGATGGACTCGATTTGGGTCATAATCGACAGATTAACTAAGTCGACACATTTCTTGCTGTTAGGACTACATTCACTGAGCTAATTTGTCTTGTATATGAATGAGATTGTGAGACTTCATGGAGTCGATGTCAATTGTTTGAGCCAGAGATCGAAGTTTGTTTGCGAGTTTTGGCAAAGTTCTGAGGGCTTTGGGAACCGAGTTGAGGTTTAGCTGACATTTCACCCCAAACCGATGGGCGACGAAGGACAAATCGGACACTTGAAGATATGCTCGGGTTATGTGTATTGGATTTCAAAGGAAGTTGGGAAACACACTTACCATTAGTAGAGTTAAACACAACAACGGTTATCAAGCCGGCATTGGCATGGCACCATCTGAAGCTTTGTATGGAAGGAAGTGCGGTCGCCGATATGTTGGACCGAAGTAGGAGATAAAGTTTTGATCGGCCGGCCGATTCAAGTAACAACCGAGAAGATTAAGCTTATTGACGAGGATCGAGAAGCCCAAAGTCGGCGAAGAGCTATCTTGAGCCAAAGAAGAAGAGAATTGGAATTTGAAGTTGGAGACCATGTATTCTGAAGATTTCCTGTGAAAGGAGTTTTTAGATTTGGGAAGAAGGGCAAATTAGCACCTCGTTACATCGGGCCATTTGAAATTCTTGAGAAGATTAACACCTGCTTCTGAGACTTGCTCTACCACCGGTGAGTCAAGTTCACAATGTATTCCATATTTCAATGTTGAGGATGTAATTTGCAGATCCCCTACATGTGGTTGATCAGTTTGGGATGGTGGTTGATGAAGAATTGAGCGATGAGGAGAGACCAATGCGTATTATTGATAGGCAAGTAAGACAATTGAGAAATAAGGCAATCTGAGATGGTGAAGGTTGAATGGAAGGAACATCATGGCAAGGATGCCACATGGGAGATGGAAGAAGAAATGAGGATTAGACATCGAGGCTGTTCTTAGGATAAGGTAACTCAAGTTTGGGGACCAAACTTCTTTAAGGGAAGGGTGTAATAACCCTCACCTTTGCTTCGACCATACTCATATGCATTATATATGATCTTGTTTTGTTGAGCTTGCAATTTTAATCTTGACTTGCTTTGCATCCTTGACTTGTCTTGCATAAGTGATACTTAAGTGTTATGTTCCTTTGGTGTGTGTGTGTGTGTGTGTATGTGCGAGGTTGTCATGAGCCTAGATCACCTTTGAATCCTTGTACTTAGAATCGCTTATGCGGCCTTCCTTCTCACCTCGGCATGTTAGCCGAGATGTCACTACTTGGCAGAGATGTTCTACCCTTAGTGACCTTTGACCACAGGAAGGTATGACCTAGTAGAGATGTGGCACACCCACTGGCCGAGGTGTGGCAACTTAGTCAAGTGTTGTCCTCCTAGCCGATGTCTTTGTTACCTGTTGCGAAGTTTGTCTTTAGCGATGTTATTTCTTGCGAAGTCTTGTTGTTGGCGATGTCATTGCCATAGGAGTTCCTTGCCACCAAGCTTGTTGAACCGCCTTGTCGAGACTTGTCTTTTCAATCAATCATTTTTTAAGTTGAACCAACCAAGCTGCCTTGCGTGTCCGAAATGAATGTTATATCGGTAGGCAAATCTAAAATGTCTCATTTTGTTATAAGTCTTGTTCTTGAGGAGAAAGCTCTAGGAGGAGTTCTAGAGTGAAAGTGATTAACAAGCTCGATCCTTGGTGTTGGACCCGTTAGATTCGTGATCGAGGTTAGAATCTCAATCTCCTTTTGTTGTTCTTGATGATCATCTAGGCGCATTGCATGATTGAAGCTGTCTTGCATATCATGTGTTGATTTAAAGTTGGTTTTGGAAAGAAAATGTGACCTTCATGTGTTCTTGAAGAAAAGCCTTGATTGGATCTGGCTTGCATTGAAATCCATGCATTTGTGTTTGTTTCACCAAGATATTCTAGTATGGGCGTCGAGGTCCATGTTTTCAAACTCATTGCATGAGATCTCGATTTTATAAATGATAAGTTATGATCCTTGCATTCATTCCTTCATGTTCTTCATGATCATGTTCTTGATGTTCTTGGCGAGAAACCGAGTTTTCCGACTTCATTTAATCTTGAATGTGGCCTCGGAACCTCACCTCGGCAAGGAGGTGTGGAACCTCGCCAAGACACAGTTAGTTACTTGACATGTTTTCGAAATAAGCAGTGTTTGCTTTGATTTGACTTAGTCTTGGGGCATCTGAGATCATTTGCATGCATGTGAAACTTGTTTGTAAGTGAATTGATGAACTTGCCATGTATTTGTAGGACTTGGACTTGCCTTGACCCGACGTTAGAAGAACTATGTGAGTGGCATTCTTAATAAAGCTATGTTGCTTTGACTTGATAAAAGTATTGTTTTGCCTTGTTTTGAAAAGTGTTTGTAAGCATGAATGATTAATCCTACCTTGAGTATCAAATGTTATGTCTTGTTTTGATGACCATTACGGAAGTCCGTCGTGCGTGCGGACTTTAAGCATTTGTGGCACCAGTCCGTCGTGCTAGGGGACTATAAGCATTTGTAGCACAAGTTTGGAAGTCGTCGTGCGGGGGACTTTAAGCATTTGTGGCACAAGTCCTTAGTGTCGGGGACTATAATGCAACGACATCCTTGTTTAGAGATCTCTCTTGTCTTGTCTTGCCTTGCCATTGACGGTTTTTACGCGTGGGTTTGCTTGTCGAATGTCATCACTCGTATTATATTGATGTTAATGAACATCCTTGAAGCTTTGAAAGATTTGGAAGACAACTTGATTTGTACTATGTATAGTTTTGTTAAAGACCTCGGATATCATTCATGTAAACCCTTTATTGTTTATGCCATTCACTTGAGTATCCAAGCTCACCCTCTCTATATATATATGTAGGTGATGGTAGGCGGAGGCAGCCTAGACTTGTTCTTGGATGTTTTTGCCGACATGTTTTGCATTCGTGTTTTGACATCTTGAAGATCATGCTTCTTGGTTATTTCATTGAAATTTTTTGTATTTGAAGGTAGAAGCCTTTTTGTCAAGATGTAATTCATGTACTCTATTACATTATATTAAAGCCATCAAAGATGTATGTCATTTCATTCGACTTAAACCTTTGCTTTTATGAATTTGCTTGTATGTTAATTTATTGCTTCCGCATTTGTAAGCCCCACATATTTACTCTGAGTTGTGCGTGAATTCTTGTAAGAGGCCTTTGGTAACCTCGGGTTACTGGCCATCTCGGCGCCGACCTTCTGGGGGCAGGTTGGGGTCGTGACACACACACACACACCAAAGGAACATAATACTCAAGTATCACTTTATGCAAGACAAGTCAAGAATGCAAAGCAAGTCAAGATTCAAATGCAGCTTAACAAAGCAAAATCATACATAATGCATATGAGTATGATCAAAGCAGTGTGAGGGTTATTACACAAAATTTCTAATCTGTTCAACAAACCAGTCACAATCTTCATTATATTTCTATCTGTTCAATTTTATTATCTGTTGAAATACACCAAACCAGGATCTGTTGCAATCTTTCTTTCTCTCTCTCTTGTTCTTTCTCTCTATCTGTTGAAATTGTTTCTCAAATATAATCCAGTATATATATATATGTTCTATTTTTTATTATTATTTCGATCTGCTTAATTTTTAATTTTTTTTGGGTTCATTTACAACTATCTGGTGCAATTTGTTTCACTATAGAACAACAACAAAGATCAACAACAAAAAAACCGAGGAGAAATTAGATCTGTGTGCTTGAAGAAAAAAATTTGTCCATAAGGAGGTGGAACAATGGACTCTTCTGCTCCGATGGGCCTCTGCAGGCATTGAGTAAAACAATTTGGAGAGAAGTCTTTTTACTTGTTATGAAATACGTATTGTGCTCCATTTTTCTCTTTAATTTATCTGTTGAATTTTTTTTTCTATATGTTCAAATTAACATTTAAGTGTTTAATTATTTTTTTTTTCTATATATTCAAAAATCTTGACTATCTTGTCAATTTTTTCCATATCTCATGCAAATTTTTGTGCGGATTTTATTATCAGTTCAATTTTAATCTCTTATCTGTTCAAATATCTATCCAAAATTTCTTATTCGTTGAACAAACCAGTCACAATCTTCAATATATTTCTATCTGTTCATTTTTATTATCTGTTGAAATACACCGAACCAGGATCTATTGCAATCTATCTTTCTCTCTCTCTTGTTCTTTTTCTCTATCTGTTGAAATTCTTTCTCAAATATAATCCAGTATATATACATATATATATCTGTTCTATTTTTTATTATTATTTCTATCTGCTTAATTTTTAATTTTTTTCGTTCATTTACAACTATCTGTCACAATTTGTTTCATCATACAACAACAACAAAGATCCACAACTTAAAAAAAAAAAAAAGGAAGAGAAATTAGATCTGTGTGCTTGAAGAAAACAAAACTGTCCATAAGGAGCTGGATCAATGGAGTCTTCTCCTCCGATGGTCCTCTGCAGGCTTTGAATAAAATAATTTGGTGAGAAGTCTTTTTATTTGTTTGAAAGACGTTTTGTTTTCAATTATACTCTTTTATTTATCTGTTTAATTTTTTTTTTCTATATGTTCAAATTTACATTTAACTGTTTAATTATTATTTTTTTGTCTATATATTCAAAAATCTTGACTATCTGTTCAATTTTTTCCCCTATCTGTGCAAGTTTTTGTCTAGATTTTATTATCATTTCAATTTTAATCTCTTATCTGTTCAAATATCTATCCAAAATTTCTTATCTGTTCAACAAACCAGTAACAATCTTCAATTTATTTCTATCTGTTCAATTTTATTATATGTTGAAATACACCAAACCAGGATCTGTTGCAATCTTTCCTTCTCTCTCTCTTGTTCTTTCTCTCTATCTGTTGAAATTCTTACTCAAATATAATCCAGTATATATATATATATATACATTCTATTTTTGTTATTATTTCTATCTGCTTAATTTTTAGTTTTTTTTTTTGGTTCATTTACAACTATCTATTGCAATTTGTTTCATAATACAACAACAACAAAGATAAACAAATTTAAAAAAAAAAAAAAAAAAAGGAGGAGAAATTGGATTTGTTTGTTTGAAGAAAAAAAATTGTCCATTAAGAGCTGGATCAATGGGCTCTTCTCCTCCGATGGTCCTCTGCAAACATTGAGTAAAATAATTTGGTGAGAAGTCTTTTTATTTGTTTTGAAAGACGTTTTGTTTTCAATTTTACCCCTTAAATTATCTGTTGAATTTTTTTTTTCTATATGTTCAAATTTACATTTATGTGTTTAATTATTATTTTCTATATATATTCAAAAATCTTGACTATCTGTTCAATTTTTTCCCTATCTGTGCAAATTTTTGTCTAGATTTTATTATCAGTTCAATTTTGCTCTCTTATCTGTTCAAATATCTATCCAAAATTTCTTATACATTCAACAAACCTTTCACAATCTTCTAAATAATTATATCCGTTCAATTTTATTATCTGTTGAAATACACCAAGCCAGGATCTGTTGCAATCTTTCTTACTGTCTCTCTTGTTCTTTCTCTCTATCTATTGAAATTCTTTCTCAAATATAATCCAGTATATATATATCTGTTCTATTTTCTATTATTATTTCTATCTGCTTAATTTTAATTTTTTTACTTCATTTACAACTATCTCATTTGCAATTTGTTTCATCATACAACAACAACAAGATCAACAACAAAATAAAAAAGGAGGAGAAATTGGATCTGTGCTTGAAGAAAAAAAGCATCCATAAGGAAATTGATCAATGGAGTCTTCTCCTCCGATGGTCCTCTCTGAGGCATTCTGCAAAACAATTTGGTGAGAAGTCTTTTTATTTGTTATGAAAGACGTTTTGTTTTCAATATTACTCCTTAATTTATCTGTTGAATTTTATTGTTCTATATGTTCAAATTTGCAGTTAAGTGTTCAACTATTATTTTTTTGTCTATCTATTCAAAAATCTTGACTATCTGTTCAATTTTTTTTCCATATCTGTGCAAATTTTTGTCTAGATTTTATTATCAGTTCAATTTTAATTTCTTATCTGTTCAAATATCTATCCAAAATTTCATATCTGTTCAACAAACCAGTCACAATCTTCAATAGATTTCTATCGGTTCATTTTATTATCTGTTGGAATACACCAAACCAGGATCTATTGCAATCTTTCTTTCTCTCTCTCTTGTTCTTTCTCTCTATCTGTTGAAATTCTTTCTCAAATATAATCCAATATATATATATATGTTTTAATTTTTTTTATTATTTCTATCTGCTTAATTTTTAATTTTTTTTGGTTCATTTACAACTATCTGTCACAATTTGTTTCATCATACAACAACAAGAAAGATCAACAACTTAAAAAAAAAAAAAAAAGGAAGAGAAATTGGATCTGTGTGCTTAAAGAATAAAGCTGTCCATAAGGAGTTAGATCAATGAAGTCTTCTCCTCTGATGGTCCTCTACAGGCATTGAGTAAAATAATTTGGAGATAAGTCTTTTTGGTTGTTTTAAAAAACGTTTTGTTTTCAATTTTACTTCTTAATTTATCTGTTGAATTTTTTCTATATGTTCAAATTTACATTTAAGTGTTTAATTATTAGTTTTTTGTCTATATATTCAAAAATCTTGACTATCTGTTCAATTTTTTTCCTATCTGTTCAAGTTTTTGTCTAGATTTTATTATCAGTTCAATTTTAATCTATTATCAGTTCAAATATCTATCCAAAATTTCTTATCATTCAACAAACCCGGTAACAATCTTCAATATATTTCTATACTTCAATTTTATTATCTGTTGAAATCTGACAAACCATGATACTTGCAATCTTTCTTTCTCTCTCTCTTGTTCTTTTCTCTATCTGTTGAAATTCTTTCTCAAACATAATCGATATATATATATATACTGTTCTATTTTTATTATTATTTCTATCCGCTTAATTTTTAATTTTTTTGGTTCATTTACAATTATCTGTTGCAATTTGTTTCATCATACAACAACAACAAGATAAACAACTTAAAAAAAAAAGAAAAAGGAAGAAATTGGATCTGTGTAAAGAAAAAAAAGCATCCATAAGAATTTGAATCGATGGAGTCTGCTCCTCGATGATCCTCTGAAGCATTTAGTAAAATAATTTTGTGAGAAGTCTTTTCATTTGTTTGAAAAACACTTTGTTTTCAATTTTACTCATTAATTTATCTGTTCAATTTTTTTTCTATATGTTCAAATTTACATTTAAGTGTTTAATTATTATTTTTTATCTATATATTAAAAAATCTTAACTATCTCTGTTCAATTTTTTCCCTATACGTGCAAATTTTTGTCTAGATTTTACTACCGATTCAATTTTAATCTCTTATACATTCAAATATCTATCCAAAATTTCTTATCCGTTCAACAAACCAGTCATAATCTTCAAATTATTTCTATCTGTTCAATTTTATTATCTGTTGAAATAAACCAAACCTGGATCTGTTGCAATCTTTCTTTCTCTTTCTCTTGTTCTTTCTCTCTATCTGTTGAATTTTTTTCTCAAATATAATCCAGTATATATATATATGTGTTCTATTTTTTATTATTATTTCTATCTATTTAATTCTAAATTATTTGTTGGCTCATTTACAACTATTTGTTGCAATTTGTTTCATCATACAACAACAACAAAGATCAACAACTTAAAAAAAAAAAGAAGAAGGAGAAATTGGATCTGTGTGCTTGAAGAAAAAAAAAATTGTCCATAAGGAGCTGGATCAATGGAGTATTCTTTTCCGATGGTCCTCTGCAAGCATTGAGTAAAATAATTTGGTGTGAAATCTATTTATTTGTTTTGAAAGTCGTTTTGTTTTCAATTTTACAACATAACTTATATGTTCAATTTTTTTTTATGTGTTCAAATTTCCAATTCGGTGTTTAATTATTATTTTTGTGTCTATATATTCAAAAATCTTGGCTATTTGTTAGATTTTTTCCATATCTGTGCAAATTTTGTCTAGATTTTAATATCAGTTCAATTTTAATGTCTTTTTACATTCAAATATCTATCCAAAATTTCTAATCATTCAACAAACCGGTCGCAATCTTCATTATATTTCTATCTGTTCAATTTTATTATCTGATCAAATACAGCAAACCAGGATCTCTTCCAATGTTTCTTTCTCTCTCTCTTGTTTTATCTCTCTATCTGTTGAAATTCGTTCTCAAATATAATCCAGTATATATATATATATATATGTTCTATTTTTTATTATTATTTCCATCTGATTAATTTTTAATTTTTTGGGTTCATTTACAACTATCTGGTGCAATTTGTTTCACTATAGAACCACAACAAAGATCAACAACAAAAAAAAAACGAGGAGAAATTGGATCGTGAAGAAGAAAAAATTTGTCCATAAGGAAATTTGGATCGATGGAGTCTTCTCATCCGATGGTCCTCTGCGGGCATTGAGTAAAACAATTTGGTGAGAAGTCTTTTTACTTATTCTGAAAAGACGTTTTGTTTTCAATTTTACTCTTTAATTTATCTGTTGAATTTTTTTTTCTATATGTTCAAATTAACATTTAAGTGTTTAATTATTTTTTTTTTTCTATATATTCAAAAATCTTGACTATCTGGTCAATTTTTTCCTTATCTGTGCAAATTTTTGTCTGGATTTTATTATCAGTTCAATTTTAATCTATTATCTGTTCAAATATCTATCCAAAATTTTTATCTGTTCAACAAACCAGTCACAATCTTCAATATATTTCCATCTGTTCATTTTTATTATCTGTTGAAATACACCGAACCAGGATCTATTGCAATCTATCTTTCTCTCTCTCTTGTTCTTTTTCTCTATCTGTTGAAATTCTTTCTCAAATATAATCCAGTATATATATATATATATATCTGTTCTATTTTTTATTATTATTTCTATCTGCATAATTTTTAATTTTTTTCGTTCATTTACAACTATCTGTCACAATTTGTTTCATCATACAACAACAACAAAGATCAACAACTTAAAAAAAAAAAAAAAAGGGAAGAGAAATTAGATCTGTGTGAAGAAAAAAAAGCATCCATAAGGAAATTTGGATCAATGGAGACTCCTCCTCCGATGGTCCTCTGCAGGCTTTGAGTAAAATAATTTGGTGAGAACTCTTTTTATTTGTTTGAAAGACGTTTTGTTTTCAATTATACTCTTTTATTTATCTGTTGAATTTTTTTTTCTATATGTTCAAATTTACATTTAACTGTTTAATTATTATTTTTTTGTCTATATATTCAAAAATCTTGACTATCTGTTCAATTTTTTTCCCTATCTGTGCAAGTTTTTGTCTAGATTTTATTTTCAGTTCAATTTTAATCTCTTATCTGTTCAAATATCTATCCAAAATTTCTTATCTGTTCAACAAACCAGTAACAATCTTCAATTTATTTCTATCTGTTCAATTTTATTATCTGTTGAAATACACCAAACCAGGATCTGTTGCAATCTTTCCTTCTCTCTCTCTTGTTCTTTCTCTCTATCTGTTGAAATTCTTATTCAAATATAATCAGTATATATATATATAAGTTCTATTTTTATTATTATTTCTATCTGCTTAATTTTTAATTTTTTTGGGTTCATTTACAACTATCTGGTGCAATTTGTTTCACTATAGAACAACAACAAAGATCAACAACTTAAAAAAAAATAAATAAATAAATACAAAATGCAGAAGAAATTGGTCCTGTGTCCATGAAGAAAAACAATTGTCCATAAAGAGTGGGATCAATGGAGTCTTCTTCTCCGATGGTCCTCTGCAGGCATTGAGTAAAACAATTTGGTGAGAAGTCTTTTTACTTGTTATGAAAAGGCGTTTTGTTTTCAATTTTACTCTTTAATTTATCTGTTGAATTTTTTTCTATATGTTCAAATTAACATTTAAGTGTTTAATTATTTTTTTCTATATATTCAAAAATCTTGACTATCTGGTCAATTTTTCCTTATCTGTGCAAATTTTTATGCGGATTTTATTATCGGTTCAATTTTAATCTATTATACTGTTCAAATATCTATCCAAAATTTTTATCTGTTCAACAAACCAGTCACAATCTTCAATATATTTCTATATGTTCATTTTTATTATCTGTTGAAATACACCGAACCTGGGTCTATTGCAATCTGTCTTTCTCTCTCTCTTGTTCTTTCTCTCTATCTGTTGAAATTTTTCTCAAATATAATCCGATATATATATATATATATATCTGTTCTATTTTTATTATTATTTCTATCTGCTTAATTTTTAATTTTTTGGTTCATTTACAACTATCTCACAATTTGTTTCATCATACAATAACAACAATGATCAACAACTTAAAAAAAAAAAAAAAAGGAAGAGAAATTAGATCTGTGCTTGAGGAAAAAAAAGCATCCATAAGGAAATGGATCAATGGAGTCTTCTCCTCAGATGGTCCTCTGCGGGCATTGAGTAAAATAATTTGGTGAGAAGTCTTTTTATTTGTTTGAAAGAGCGTTTTGTTTTCAATTTTACTCTTTTATTTATCTGTTCACTTTTTTTTTCTATCGTTCAAATTTACATTTAAGCGTCTAATTATTATTTTTTGTCTATATATTCAAAAATCTTGACTATCTATTCAATTTTTTTCCCTATCTGTGCAAGTTTTTGTCTAGATTTTATTATCAGTTCAATTTTAATCTCTTATCTGTTCAAATATCTATCCAAAATTTTTTATCTGTTCAATAAACCAGTCACAATCTTCAATATATTTCTATCTGTTCAATTTTATAATCTGTTGAAATACAGCAAACCATGATCTGTTGCAATCTTTTTTTCCCTCTCTCTTGTTCTTTCTCTCTATCTGTTGAAATTCTTTCTCAAACATAATCCAGTATATATAAATCTGTTCTATTTTTTATTATTATTTCTATCCGCTTAATTTTTAATTTTTTTTTGGTTCATTTACAATTATCTGTTGCAATTTGTTTCATCATACAACAAAAACAAAGATAAACAACTTAAAAGAAAAAAAGGAAGAGAAATTGGATCTGTGTGCTTGAAGAAAAAAAACTGTCCATAAGAAGCTGAATCAATGAAGTCTTCTCTTCCGATGGTCCTCTGAAGCATTTAGTAAAATAATTTGGTGAGAAGTCTTTTCATTTGTTTGAAAAACGCTTTGTTTTCAATTTTACTCCTTAATTTATCTGTTTAATTTTTTTTTTCTATATGTTCAAATTTACATTTAAGTGTTTAATTATTATTTTTTTGTCTATATATTCAAAATCTTAATTATCTATTCATTTTTTTCCCTATCTGTGCAAATTTTTGTCTAGACTTTACTATCAGTTCAGTTTTAATCTCTTATCTGTTCAAATATCTATCCAAAATTTCTTATCCGTTCAACAAACCAGTCATAATCTTCAAATTATTTCTATCTGTTCAATTTTATTATCTGTTGAAATACATGAAACCTGGATCTGTAGCAATCTTTCTTTCTCTCTCTCTCTCTTGTTCTTTCTCTCTATCTGTTGAAATTTTTTCTCAAATATAATCCAGTATATATATATATATGTTCTATTTTTTATTATTATTTCTATCTGCTTAATTTTTAATTTTTTGTTGGTTCATTTACAACTATTTGTTGCAATTTGTTTCATCATACAACAACAACAAGGATCAACAACTATATAAAAAAAATAAAAAAAAAAAAGGAGGAGAAATTGGATGTATTGTGAAGAAAAAAAAACTATCCATAAGGAGTTGGATCAATGGAGTCTTCTCCTCAGATGGTCCTCTCTGAGCATTGAGTAAAATAATTTGGTGTGAAATCTTTTTATTTGTTTTGAAAGTCGTTTTGTTTTCAATTTTACTCCTTAACTTATATGTTCAATTTTTTTTTTCTATGTGTTCAAATTTACAATTGAGTGTTTAATTATTATTTTTGTGTCTATATATTCAAAAATCTTGACTATTTGTTCGATTTTTTTTTCCTATCTGTGCAAATTTTGGTCTAGATTTTACTATCAGTTCAATTTTAATCTCTTTTCTGTTCAAATATTTATCCAAAATTTCTTATCTGTTCAACAAACCAGTCACAATCTTCATTATATTTCTATCTGTTCAATTTTATTATCTGTTGAAATACACCGAACCAGGATCTGTTGCAATCTTTCTTTCTCTCTCTCTTGCTCTTTCTCTCTATCTGTTGAAATTCTTTCTCAAATATAATCAAGTATATATATATATATATATGTTCTATTTTTTATTATTATTTCTATCTGCTTAATTTTTAATTTTTTTTAGGTTCATTTACAACCATCTTGTGCAATTTGTTTCATCATAGAACAACAACAAAGATTAACAACTTAAAAAAAAAAAAGAAAAAAAGGAGGAGAAGTTGGATCTGTGTGCTTGAAGAAAAAAAATTGTCAATAAAGAGTGTGATCAATGGAGTCTTCTTCTCCGATGGTCCTCCACAGGCATTGAGTAAAACAATTTGGTAAGAAGTCTTTTTATTTGTTATGAAAGACGTTTTGTTTTCAATTTTACTCCTTAATTTATCTGTTGAATTTTTTTTTTCTATATGTTCAAATTTACATTTAAGTGTTTAATTATTATTATTTTTTTCTATATATTCAAAATCTTGAATATCTGGTCAATTTTTTCCTTATCTGTGCAAATTTTTGTCTAGATTTTATTATCAGTTCAATTTTAATCTATTATCTGTTCGAATATCTATCCAAAATTTTTATCTGTTCAACAAACCAGTCACAATCTTCAATATATTTCTATTTGTTCATTGTTATTATCTGTTGAAATACACCAAACCACGATCTATTGCAATCTTTCTTTCTCTCTCTCTTGTTCTTTTTCTCTATCTGTTGAAATTCTTTCTCAAATATAATCCAATATATATATATATATATATCTGTTCTATTTTTTATTATTATTTCTATCTGCTTAATTTTTATTTTTTTTGGTTCATTTACAACTATCTGTCAAAATTTGTTTCATCATACAACAACAACAAAGATCAACAACTTAAAAAAAAAAAAAAAAAGGAAGAGAAATTATATCTGTGCTTGAAGAAAAAAAGCATCATAAAGAAATTTGGATCAATGGAGTCTTCTCCTCCGATGGTCCTCTGCAGGCTTTGAGTAAAATAATTTGGTGAGAAGTCTTTTTATTTGTTTGAAAGGCGTTTTGTTTTCAATTTTACTCCTTTATTTATCTGTTTTATTTTTTTTTTCTATATGTTCAAATTTACATTTAAGTGTTTAATTATTATTTTTTTGTCTATATATTCACAAATCTTGACTAGCTGTTCAATTTTTTTTCCCTATCTGTGCAACTTTTTGTCTAGATTTTACTATCAGTTCAATTTTAATCTCTTATCCGTTCAAATATCTATCCAAAATTTCTTATCTGTTCAACAAACCAGTCACAATCTTCAATATATTTCTATCTGTTTAATTTTATTATCTGTTGAAATAGACCAAACAGGATACATTGCAATCTTTCTTTCTCTCTCTCTTGTTCTTTCTCTTTATCTGTTGAAATTCTTTTCAAATATAATCCGATATATATATATATATATACATTCTATTTTGTATTATTATTTCTATCTTAATTTTTAATTTTTTTGTTCATTTACAACTATCTGTTGCAATTTTTTATCATACAACAACAGCAAAGATCAACAACTTTAAAAAAAAAAAAAAAAAAAAAAGAGAAGAAAGAAATTGGATCGATATTGAAGAAAAAAAGCATCATAAATTTGGATCAATGGAGTCTTCTCCGATGGTCCTCTGCGGGCATTGAGCAAAATAATTTGGTGTGTAATCTTTTTATTTGTTTTGAAAGTCGTTTTGTTTTCAATTTTACAACAACTTATACATTCAATTTTTTTTCTATTTGTTTAAATTTACATTTAAGTGTTTAATTATTATTTTTTGTCTATATATTCAAAAATCTTGACTATCTGTTCAATTTTTTCCTATCTGTACAAATTTGTCTAGATTTTAATATCGGTTCAATTTTAATCTCTTATCTGTTCAAATATCTATCCAAAATTTCTTATCAGTTAAACAAACCGGTAACAATCTTCAATTTATTTCTATACATTCAATTTTATTATCTGTTGAAATACACCAAACCGGATCTGTTGCAATCTTTCTCTCTCTTTTGTTCTTTCTCTATCAGGTGAAATTCTTTCTCAAATATAATCCGGTATATATATATACATTCTATTTTTATTATTATTTCTATACACTTAATTTTTAATTTTTTTTGGTTCATTTACAACTATCTGTTGAAATGTGTTTCATCATACAACAACAAAAAGATCAACAACAAAAAACAAAAAAAAAAAAAAAGGAGGAGAAATTGGATCGTGTGTGAAGAAAAAAAGCATCCATAAGGAGCTGGATCAATGGAGTCTTCTCATCCGATGATCCTCTGCAGGCATTGAGTAAAATAATTTGGCGAGAAGTCTTTTTATTTGTTTGAAAGACGTTTTGTTTTCAATTTTACTCCTTAATTTATACATTGAATTTTTTTTCAATATGTTCAAATTTATATTTAAGTGTTTAATTATTATTTGTTTTTGTCTATATATTCAAAAATCTTGACCATCTGTTAATTTTTTCCCTATCGTGCAAATTTTTGTCTAAATTTTATTATCAGTTCATATTTAATCTCTTATCTGTTCAAATATCTATCCAAAATTTCTTATCTGTTCAACAAACCAGTCACAATTTTCAATATAATTCTATCTGTTCAATTTTATTATCTGTTGAAATAGGCCAAACCAGGATGCATTGCAATCTTTCTTTTCTCTCTCTTGTTCTTTCTCTCTATCTGTTGAAATTCTTTCTCAAATATAATCCGGTAGATATATATATATATATATATATTTTATTTTTATTATTATTTATATCTGCTTAATTTTTAATTTTTTTCGTTCATTTACAACTATACATTTGAAATTTGTTTCATCATACAAAAACAACAAACATCAACAACTTAAAAACAAACAAAAAAAAAAGTAGAAGAAATTGGATCTGTGTACTTTTAGAAAAAAAAAGCGCCCATAAAATTTGGATCAATGGAGTCTTCTCCTCAGATGGTCCTCTGCGGCATTGAGTAAAAATAATTTGGTGAGAAGTTTTTATTTGTTTGAAAAACGTTTTGTTTTCAATTTTACTTCTTAATTTATCTGTTGAATTTTTTTTTTCTATATGTTCAAATTTACATTTAAGTGTTTAATTATAGCCTCAAAATAAACCCATCATATATATAACATTGACATGTATTACTAAAAGAAAACAATTCATTATCTCATTCATCGAGTATTATTATTGAAAAGCATTACATGTAACATCAAAAGTAAATACCCTATGGGCTTACATCTTTCCAAGCCAACACTTGGACACAAGCGTGAGTACTAACTCAACTACAAATTAAGCCCTTGGCGAATGTTTACATGTAATATCAAATAAAGCAAATAAGCGAAGATAAGCCTTCAAAGTCCAAATCCTTCCTAAGCTAAGTCCTTGGAGGTAGCGAATCACCTGGACCTGAAAATTATGTTCCCTTATAGGGTGAGCCACAGCCCAGTAGAAATATACTAAACCAAATATAAGAATTGACTAAAGCAGTAGCATTCGACAGATGGTTAACTCAAGATAATCAATTACATCATTATACAATTTCATGACACTAATGTCCATGACACATTTCACTTTCCGTTATTTATCCAACTTTGAGTTTGAAAACAAGGCTCAGAACTCTGGCCAAAACATTTGATGAGATTATAATCCCTCACTAAAACACTTTCGAAATTCATTATGGATACACATGTTGGTGTTGTATCAATAACACATAAACCACTTCCGTACTTCACAAAATGATAATGATATACATTTTAGTGCTATATCAAATCAAACAAACAAATACTTCAGTAGATAAGCATATGAGCTGTATCATAATTGCAATGGGAGAGCATATGAGCTGCAACCCTGGGTCCATCCCCTATCTTCTCTTAACCATTAACCGGTTTAGAGGTACATCCCCTATCTTTCCCTAAACCGTGGAGTACATCCCCTATCTCCTCCCATACACAAGTAATGCATATAAACACAGAGTCATATACACAATCAATCAATACATAAAGTTAATGTATTATTCCAACCATTATACTCGACGACCTAACCAATTGATTAGTTTAGGTTTTCCCTAATCCACATGCAATGTCTACAACAATCATGACTATCCTCCACCGATAGCCCAAAAGCAGGTTATTTCTAGCGAGAAATAAATGTATCAACACATATAATCTCAATTTCAAAGATGAGTGGTTAAAATTATCCAACTACATCATTTAATCTCATAACTTCCCAATATTATGAATTAAACCAATTTCCACACCTTTCCCAAAATTAATTATACGAATTAATTTTATTACAACAATTAAGGCTTTTTAAATTATAAACAAACCCTAGCTTTTCTCAAAATTACCAAACAACCCCAACATATCAGAAATATCAAAACTTAGGATCAAAACCTATAAGATGGAGTAGGAAATCCCTACCTCGAAGCAAAGAACTCGAATGGAGAAGATGGAGATGATGACCCAAATCCAAAGTGCTCCAAATCCAAGATTGTTCGGATTAAGCGGAAGCCCTTGACCCACTCTATCTTTTTAATAGGATCTAGGGTAAGTAGATCAAACCCTAAGAGAGAAGGTGTGTAGAGAAGAGTCGGACCTAGGGTTTTGGAATAAAAAGAGGATAAAAAGCATTCAAAAACACGCTGCCTATTTAAACTGATAGGCTCGCTCGGCGAAGACTTAGTCGCTCGGCGACCGGATCTGAAACCTTTGCTCGAGCCAAGAATGCCTCGCTCGAGCCAACAACGAGTCTCGCTTTCGGCGAAGGAAATCTCGCTCGGCGAAGAACTCAAACCTCAGTGCGCAGCCGTATACCTTTCGGCGAGAAGGCTTCGCTCGGCGAAAGGAGAACTCGCTTCCGCTCGGCGAAGAAAAGCTTCGCTCGGCGACCAAACCTTGCTCGGCGACCAACCAAAAAAGCCGGACAGCAACACTTGGTTTAGAACCCAACCAACTTTGAAACAAACACAACACATCCTATAACTCCAAATGAGAAAATAAGGGCGACAACAACAATTATACAATGATAGAATCTCTGGAACCTAAGTCCGGATACAATAATCAAATGGGAAAAAGGCAAGAATGCTATAACCTCCCCATAAAAGAATTTAAGTCCCGAAATTAAGCATAAGTTTTGAAAATAGGTTTTTCTCAAGTTCCAACAACATGACATCACAATAATGAACAACAACCCAATCTGGGGTCATTTCATCTCTTATCAAGAGGCATCTCACAATATATATAAAACAACATATATTTCAACCTGCATCAATATTATGCATTTTTCCTTTCAATTTCAACAGTTTTCAATATCATATTCAATTTCATGATATAACACTAATTCCACAATATATCCAACGTATAACTGTTACACTAAACTTCCATATTGAAGCAAGTTTCAAAATACTATCATTAAACCAAAACATTCTCAATGTTTTCCAACTTAAGACATATATAAAGCTCTCAAGTTCAACAATATTACAAAATCTAAATACAAGATTACAAATCAATAAACATATCCGGATATTTCTCGCGGACTTCCAATTCACGTTCCCAAGTGGCTTCCTCCACTCCGTGATGCCTGGCCAAATTTTTGTCTGGATTTTATTAGCAATTCAATTTTAATCTCTTATGTAACGCCTTCAAAATAATAACATTAACCCATCAATTAAACATGCATTGATATATAAAGTCAAACTTCTTCTTCTATTCATCAAAACATTTCATTACACAGGTATTACATGTTAACAACAAAAGCAAGTGCCTTAAAAGCAACGACTTTCCAAGCTAACACTTGGTTACAAAAGAGAGTTCTAACTCAATTACACATTAAGCCCTTAGCGAATATACATGTAATACATCAAAATAAATATGACAACAAAATTGTGTCCGCCTCTAGCCTCTAGCTATAATGTGTCCTTGGAGGTGGCATGCTCCACACACACATGCACAGAAAATAAGCGTTCCAGCCATATAGGGTGAGCCACAGGACCCAGTAGAAATATACTAAACCCGAGTTATGAATAATGACTAGCTAATTTTGAGCTTGATAGATGGTCAACACTTTTACATTCTTTCATAACATATACTGAATTCCAAGACATTGATAGTCCTATGTTTCCTGTTTCATTTTTCCCTTTTCTTTCCTTTCAATTCCCAATTTAAAATCTTGGCTCGAGAACTGTGGCCAAACAATTCATATAAAGGGCAGTAGCTCATACTAAACAATTTTCATTCTATCTAAAATAAACATATTAGTTATATCACATTTACTTGCGTAATGGTACTCAGCTATATCACATTTTCAGGAACAAGCATATGAAGGCGTATCTATACTTCACCAAAAATAAGCATATGAGTAGCTATCTTCACTTCTCTAGACAAGCATAAGAGTCAAGTGGTTCACTAAGGTTTATCCGCCATCTCCTCCCCGATACTATCCTCAGGTTTAGAGGTGCATCCACGTCTTCCCTAAACGCGAGAATTGCATCCCTATCTCCTCCCCACACATTTATAATGCATATAAACAAATTATTATACGTCAATCAATCACACAAATTAATGCATTCTTTCTGTCATAGTACTCAATGACACGTTCATGAGATTAGTTTTAGTTTGCTCTAATCATAAATGAATTTATTTACAAATGATCAAGGCAACTATCTCCATCTGGCGGAAGCCCAATGACGCTTATTTCTATATAGAAAATAAATGCACAAATGGATATATAATCAACATTTCAATTCGCAGGTGGTGATAAATAACCCTAACTACACCCTTTTTTTTATATACTCCCAATCTCGATATTTCCAAATTCCATTTCTCACAGTTATTTATCTCCGATTAATTAATCGAAAATGTAATTAGGGTATTTTCCATAATTAACATTTCAACCCCTAAGGTTCCATTTTCAACAATGATTCCACATTAATTCCATTATTTTCTCTGCTTTTGAAACATGCATATAGATTCATTTTAAATAAACCCTCAACTTTTATGAGAATTGCATAAAGCCCCCAGACTTCTTTCAAAAAATTACACAATTATCCCCGACATATCAAAATATAAAATTTAAAGACAAAATCCATAACAAAGGAGAGTAGGGTGTCCCTACCTCGAGTAAGAACCGAATGGAGAAGAGACCAAAATCAAAAATGCTCCAAGAACACCGAACTTTTAGGATTAAGCGAGTGCTTGACAATCAACAACTTTTTAGAAGGTAAAAGGCAGTGAGAACACACTCTAACTAGATCAAGCCTAGA
>JANUSC010000461.1:0-140859 GCA_025200525.1 Camellia lanceoleosa
TTTTATATTTCCTTCCAAAATATTAATGAAAATTATTGGAAAAACCATATTAACACCAAATTGAAAAACGTGAGAGAAATGAATAAATTATATCAATAATCTCAATAACTTCTTAAGAATCCTAGTTTAGTTCTTTTAATTTCAACACCATTTTATATTTCTGCTTCAAAATATAACGCACAATTATTGAAAACCATATTAACACCAAAATTGAAAACGTGAGAGAGAAATGAATAAATTATATCAATAACTTTAATAACTTTAAGAATCTCTCTCATTTTTCAAATTTCTCATTCCTCTGCGTTTCCGACATTGATCTCCTCCGCCAACCACTTCCCCAGCCGCCTTCGCTACCATTTCGTGAGGGATTTCTATGTTTTTTCCTTTGTTATGTGCTTGTTTGTAGTAGGTAAAATAATGTCTCTATACTTCTTTACTTCTATCTCTCATTTTTATCGATTCTCATCTCTCAATCATGCCTCGAATTGATCTCCTCCACCTCAAACCACTTTCATGTAAGCGCGCTTTCAGCTACCATTTTAATGAGGATTTAATGTTTTTTTAATTGTTACGCGTTTCGCTTTGTAGTAGAAAATTGTTAGCTTTTGATAAAGCTCTCTAGATTGAACTATTATTTTGTGTTGAATTTAACTTGTATTGATCTTGAATTTTCCCTCTTATTTGATTTCTTTGTCCATAAGCTTGGGAAAATAGCTTCAATATCAAATTTATGAACCCAAGAGAAAATCCTTTCCATTGTGCGGCATTGAACCCAAATCATCATGAACACAAACCCTCCTAATAGGGAAAAATCTAAGATACGTGAAGGCCATGGGCAAGGGTGTATGGTCATTGCTTCAATGTGAACCCAAAATGGTATAACCGTAATTAAATTGTAATGCCCTCAAAATATTATATAAATCAATCATTCATTATATCTATAAACATGATAGAAAAGTTATATTTTCATTCACTAGAGTCTGTATTACAAAAGATATTACATGCATTACATTTTCATAAATATTCATCTTGAAACTATAGCATGTAACCTCTAACTACGCTTGGGGTAACAATAAAATATGTGCCTAGAGATTACATCTTTTTCAAGTTATCACTTGGTTACAACAAAAAAGAGGCCTAGTGAGATTAATGATATAGTTGGCTAGTTTAACTACTCACCTATGAGAATGTTGATTTTACATTCAATGTTGTATTTATTTCTTTTGTTTAGAAATAACTGTTTTGGGCTATCCGTGAGTGATAGTCGTGATTGTTGTAGATCTTGCATGTGGCTTAGTATAATCCGAATTAAGTCACTTATGTTGACCGTTGAATTAATACGTAACATTACTTGTATTGATTATGTGTTGTCTATGGCAATTGTGTGTTTCATTGCATATGCATGTTGTTGGAGAAGATAGGATGAACTCCACCTTAGGGGAAGATAGGATGTAATTCTAATCTGATTTGTTGGGAGGAGATAGATGGACTCCAAGAGCATCACCATATGTGTGCTATTTGTTATTGATATGATACATCATTATAATGGGTATCGCTTGGAAGTATGGAAGGTTGTGGTTTGAGCTTTAGTCTCATTTATTTTTGTGACATCCGATCATTATTATAGTTGGCAAAGTTCCGAGCCATAATGATATAATTGGAAAGTTGAATAAATATTGGAAAGGAAAGGTGTCATAGACATTATGTCATAGACAATGTACACATTCGTGTCATGAAATTGGAAATTGATTATCTTGTGTTAACCATGTATCTAATGCTAACGCTTAGTTAATTCCTATGCTTGGTTTAGTATTTTTCACTGGCCGTGGCTCACCCTATATGGGGAACTTCATTTTCGTGTTCAGTGGTTCACTACCTCCAAGGACTTAGCTTGTGAGGATTTGGACCCAAGGCTTGCTTTATTTTATTTGTTTTATTTGAACAACTTTGTAAACTTTTCAAGCCTAGGGCTTTATTTGTTTTTGAGTTAGAACTCATGAATTGTGTCCAAGTGTTGGCTTATAGCATGTAAGCCCATAGGGCATTTATTATGATGTTTTTATTTCATGGTACTGATGAATGGAATGAGATACTTTATTTCCTTATAATTCCGCATGTCAATATTATGTATTATGGGTTTATTTTTTTGAGGGCTGTGCGGACAACTTGGTATCGAGCTGGCACTGTTTGAATACTTTGGGTACGCGGGGAAGTGATTAGTATCACATCGGGTTCGCTCTGCTTGATAGAGACTTAGTGTAATTTTGCATGCTTATATGATAACATGTTTATGGATTATGTGGGTATGGAATGTAGTTTCTAGGATATTGATTGGACCCTTGAGTTTCGGAAGTCTTGTTGGAAAGGCACTTGATCAATGTTGTTTCCAACCGGAACTTTAGTGACGCCGACCTGCTATTATCCAGAATGAAATTGTAGGTGCTTATGTGATTATGTGCTTACGTGGAATGATTTATTGTTGTCCAATGCATTAGATGTGAGTGTTTAGCTTCGCACATTTATTAATGTGCTAACGCTTTGTTTCCTTTCTAGGATGTCGTCAAGGACGAGGACGATCAGGAGGCCGGTAGGCAGAGGGCCGGGTAGGGCAGGAAGTGCCCGCAGAAGTACTGAAGTACCGTTTCGAGGAGATCCTCGGCAGCAGTGAGGGAGTTGGCTGTTGCCAATGTGGCCGAGCCAAGAGGGCCAAGCAGGTTATGGGCGCTTAGCCCGAGAGATAGCAGGGCATTTAGGGAGTCAAGAGTATTCTCAGAGTCGAGAATCGTGCTCAAAGTTGTTGTTAGATGCAGGCCTTCTTTTTCAAGAAGGAGTTCTTCCTGGCCTAATTCGGACTAATTTGTGGTGATCCCAAAGAGCCACTTAAGGCGTATGAATGGTTCAATGGCATAACTAAAACGCTTTGAGATGCTAGGCATCGAAGACGAGGTATCAAGGTGACCTTGGCATCTTTTCCGTAAGGGGATGGTCAAGGTGGAAGTTCACCAAGAGTCGTGATTGAGGGACTTGGAAGGCTTTTGTTGAGGCTTTCAGAGAAGTTCCCTGCCTCCACTGCTCAGAGAAGTTGAGAGAGCGCTCACAAATGGCAGTCAGCCATCAAGGGCCGAAGCTTGAGGCTACATTCACTAGTTTGTCCGTGTTTGCACTCAATTGGTATGCCCCGAGAACGCCTGTAGATTGAGTTTGAGAAGAAGTTGAGGCGGGCCTCATGCCGAATTGTAGGGTCTATGATTCGGGATTTTGGGCATTAGTTGATGCAACCGCCTACACCGAGATTATGATGCAGAAGAGGAGGAAGGGCGTAAAGGCTCCAAGAGGAGTCGATGGCTGTATGATGGCAAGAGGCGAGAGGTTTCAAACCTCATTCGTGGATAGCTTCAAGGCTCTACTTTTTCCGTGGCCGAAAGTGCTGTTCGGGAGAGGCAACAGGAGACATCACTTGTTTCTGCGGTGGTCACCGGGCCACAAGTCTCCGCTTTGTCCTCAGAGGAGGAGTTCAGAGAGCAAAGATCTTCTTCGCTCGATCTCGCAGCCGAGTCGAGTAGAGGTCACCTACTATCGTGTTATCGCGGGTCAACCAGCACATGAAGAGGTTTTGCCCACGCTTGAGTGGCACACCTGTGCATCCGGTTCGAGGCACTCAGAGTCACCGCTCGCTGGCCGGGCTTCAGCCTCGAGGGCCAATCAGGCTTCTTCGTCCCAATCAGGCAGCAGTTTTATGTCTGAGGGGTGAGCAAAGTTGATCAGAGGTCATCTGGGCGTGTATATGTTACAAGCAGGATCTTGCGCCACTCCATCTGCGGTTGTGAGGTAATTTTTGTTTTGCAACCTCGGTTGCTAATGTTTTGATTGATACGTGTGCATCTCATTCTTTTGTGTCTCTACGATTTGCATCTGCTTTGGAGTTGGAGTTAGCACAATTAGTGTCTCCTATTGGTGTAGTGTCACCTCTTGGGGGTGAATTGATTTTGAAACAAGGTGTTAGGGGTTGTGACATAGAGGTTGATGATCATAGAATCCCTTTCTCTTTTGTAGTTATGCCCATGAAGGGCTTTGATGTTATTTTGGGTATGGACTGGTTGTCGTCATACCGGGCAGTTATTGATTGCTACCGTCAAAGGGTCACTTGTTGTACCGTGAACGGGGAGTGTTTTCGTTTTCTGGGGGACCGGGTTGGTAGTGTTTTGCCACAAGTTATGATCCGCGAAGCGGAGGAGCTTAGTGGTCTACTTGCTAGTCTTTCGATTAGTGAGGGTGATGAAACCCAGACAGTGTTGTCGAGGGTGGTTTCGAGTATTCTGACGCTTTCTCGATGATCTTGTTAGTTTGCCACCTCAAATGGTGAGATTGAAGTTCTCCATTGATTTAGTGACACTCCAAGACGGCCGATTTCTATGGCACCTCACCGCTTTTGCCCTCAATGAAGTTAGTTGAGTTGAAGATTCAAATTTCCAAGAATTGTTAGATAAGGGCTATATCTGCCCTAGTGTTTTCACTGGGGAGCGCCAAATTTTTGTTAAAAAGAAAGGTGGTGCTTTTGAGACTTTGTATAGATTACCTAAGTTGAATCAAGTTACTAAGTAAGAATAAGTATCCTATGCCTCAGATAAATGATTTGTTTGATCGCTAAAGGGTTCTCGTTGTTTTTCTAAGATAGATTTGAGATCAAGTTATCACCGCTTGAGAGTCGTGAGGAGGATATTCCTAAGACGGCATTCCGCACGCTGTATGGTCATTATGAGTTTCTCGTGATGCCGCTTGGGCTCACCAATGCACCGGCAAAGGTTTATGGATTTGATGAACCGGATCTTCCGTGAATTTTTGATCGCTTTGTGGTCGCTCTTTCGTGATCTACATTCTAATTTATTCACCTTCGAGGAGGAGCACGAGAACACTTGAGAGTGGTGCTTGAGTTACTTAGAGCCCATAAGCTTTATGCTAAGTTCTGGAAGTGTGAGTTCGCTAGATGAGGTGAAGTTCTTAGGCCATGTAGTTTCGGGGAAGGGGTGTCATGATACATCCAAGACCGAGGCAAAGGCAAGATTGGGCACCCTAAGAGTGTGTTTGAGATCCGCAGCTCGGGATTAGCTGGTATTACCGCTTGCTTAGAAAGATTTCTCCGTGTTAGCTTCACTGCTGACTAGATTGACTCGAAGGGAGTTAAATTTGTATGGAATGAGACTTCAGAAAAGTCAAGCTTCAGAGTTGAAGGTTAGATCACCACCGCCTCCACTTTGATTATTCCGGAGAGAGGTTGGGTTATGCACTATTGTGACGCCTCACGAGAGGGTCCGGTTGTGTGTTAATGCAAGAAGGGAAAGTGGTTGCTTATGGCTCACGCCGCTTGAAAATTCATGAGAAGAATTACCCACGACGATTTAGAATTAGCAAATTGTGATTTTTGCCTTGAAGATTTGGAGGCATTATCTTTATGGTGAGAAGTCTGAGGTATTCTCGATCATAAGAGTCAAGCATCTTTTGCCACGTAAAGACCAATTTGAGGCAAAGGAGGGGATGGAGTTCGTTGAGGATTATGACTTCGAGTTGCATTATCATCCGGGGAAGGCCAATGTTGTAGCCGATGCCCTTAGTAGGAAATCTGGTGACTTAGCTAGTATAGCCATCCCGAATGGGGAGATGTTGGGTGCTTAGAGTTTGATTTGCATCTGGCGAATCCGTAGAGGTCAAGCGCCTTGTTTTCTATTGTTGCACACCACACTGGACTCGAGTGATAGAGGCTCAGAGGGGTGATCTTGAGGTAGAATCTCTCCGAGAAAAGATTTATCGGGAAGGTTGAGAAGGGTTTGACCGTGTTTCCTAATTCGAGTGTGAGATACCGGCAGACTGGCCTGCTTTGTGCCGAGTCTTGCCGAGAGGAGGTACTCGAGAGTTTCATCATTCGCGCTTTGCAAAGGCATCCGGAGGTACTAAGATATATCAGATTTGGGCCGCCAGTTTTGGTGGCGGGGTATGAAGAGAGATGTGGCAGCTTTCGGATCTAGGTGCCGTATTTGTCAGCAAGTGAAAGCCGAGCATCAGAGGCCAGCGGTTTGTTGCAACCCTTGCCTTTTGCCAAGTGGAAGTGGGAGCATGTCACTATGGACTTCGCTAGGGTCTTCGAGGACCTGGGGTAGTGATGCTATTTGGGTGGTTGTAGACCGGCTGACTAAGTCATCAGACTTCATTCCCATGCTGCAGTTAGAGATTCGGAGATCATCTTGCCGACTTATATATCGTGACATAGTGAGGTTGCATGGGGTCCCGGACGATCGCCCTCAGATAGAGATCCTCGCTTTTAACGCCAAAGTTGTGCAAAATTTGCAGAGTGCTTTAGGCACTAAGTTGACTTTTAGCACGGCTTATCATCCTCGTCGACCGACGCAATTGCCGCATTATTCAGATCCTTGAGGATATGCTTCGGTTGTGTTCTCGACTTTAGTGGGTCGGGAGAGGCATTTTCCATTAGTGGAGTTTGCCTACAACAAGCTACCTAGTATTGGTATGGCACCGCTTGAGGCCTTGTATGGTCGATCGCGGTAGATCTCTGCTTGTTGGGCCGAGGTGGGTGATGCACCTGGGTCCGAGTCGTAAGGGAAACAACTGGAGAAAGTTGAGTCGATTCGTAAGAGGCTTGTTACGTTTCGTAGTCGCCGTAAATCTTATGTCGACCGTAGGAGAGGAGACCTTTGGTGTTTGAGGCGCGTGATCATGTCTTTCGAAGATATCACCCAAACGAGATTTGATGAGGTTTGGGAAGAGTGGAAGTTGTCCCCTCGCTTATTGGGCCTTTGAGATCCTTGAGAGGATTGGCCAGGTCATTATCGCTTAGCTTTGCCACCGCAGCTATCCCGAGTTCATGACGGTTTCATGAGTATGTTAAGTATGGTTTTAGCCGATCCACATGTGTTGGATTGACTGATTTAGTTGTTGATGAGGATGTCTCAGATGAGGAGAGACCGTTCGGTTTTGGATAGCGGATCAAGTTTTATGTGGCAAGACCATCCCTTTGGTGAAAGTTTTGTGGAAGCATCACGAGTGGAGGAGGCCACTGAACGTGAGTCGAAGTCCGTGAGAAATATCCCGATATGTTTATTGATTTGTAATCTTGTATTTAGATTATATAATATTGTGAACTTGAGAATTTTATATATGTCTTAAGTTGGAAAAACATCGAGAATGTTTTCGATTTAATGTTAACATCCTAACTTGCCTTTTTATGGAAGTGAAATATAACATTTTATATTGAATGTGTTGTTTATATCATGAGATTGAATATGATATGGAAATTGTTAACATTGAAGGAAAATGCATAATCTTGATGCAAAGTTGAAATATATATTGTTTTATATATATTGTGAGATGCCTCTTGATAAGAGATGAAGTGACCGGTATTGGGTCAAGTTATTGTTTATTATTTTATAATATCATTGGGAATTGAGAAAACTTGTTTTTACAAACTCATACTTAATTTCGGAAACTAAATTCTTTTAAGGGAGGTTATAATGAATTCCTGCCTTTTCCTTTGATTACCGTATTCGGACTTATGTCTGTGAGATTCTATTGTCTTATTATTATTTGTTGTTGTCCTTGATTCTTTTTTGTTGAGTTATAGGTTGTTTTGGGCAGGTTGATTGCAGATTGGTTGAGTTTAGAAACCAAGTGTTGATGTTCAGTTTTTGGCTTGTCCGCGCGAGGGGGGAGTTTAACGCTCGAGCGGGGACTTGTTGTTCCTTGTCCGGCCGAGCGGGTTTTACGCCGAAAGCGAAAAACACCCATCCAAGATTTCTTATGCAGGTTGTACGCCGAAGTGAGTAGGCCGCCGAGCGGAGTTCAGGAGTGTCCGCTTGCTGGGGTTTGTTCGCCGAAAGCGGGCCCGGGTATAAAAATCGTGTTTTGACGCTTTTAAAATAGTTTTCCAGCCCCTTTCAGTTTATAAAACCCTAGGTTACGAGTTTTCTCTCTCTCAACTCATCTTCTCTCCTAGGATTGATCTAGTTAGGGTGTGTTTTTACCTTAGTTGCTTTACAAAAAAGATAGAGGAGAGTGAGGGCTCTCATTTAATCAACAAACTTGAATTTGGAGCACTTTTGGAATTTGGGCTATCATCTTCGCTTCTTCTTTGGATTCTTTCCTTCGGTAGGGATTTCCTACTCCATTTATACGCTTTTAATCCTAAGTGTTGGTATTTTGGTATGGGGGTAGTTTGGTAATTTTGGGAGAAACCTTAGGGTTTTGGCTTAGATTAATTTGTATAATTAATTCAAAGGAAAATGTGGAATTGGGTTTAATTCATGAAGTTGGGGAAATTGTGAGATTAATGATATAGTTGGGTAGTTTAAATACTCATCTATGAGAATGTTGATTTTACATTCAATGTTGTATTTATTTCTTGTTTAGAAATAACCTGCTTTTGGGCTATCGTGGAGTGATAGTCGTGATTGTTGTAGATCTTGCATGTGGCTTAGGTATAATCGAATTAAGTCACTTATGTTGACTGTTGAATTAATAGTAACATTACTTGTATTGATTATGTGTTGTCTATGGTAATTGTGTGTTTCTATTGCATATGCATGTTGTTTGGAGAAGATAGGGATGAACTCCACGGTTTAGGGAAGATAGGGATGTACCTCTAAACCGGATTTGTTGGGAGGAGATAGGATGGACTCCAAAGAGTATCACTCATATGTGTGTTATTTGTTGTTGATATGATACATCATTATAATGGGTATCGGGCTTGAAGTATGGAAGTGTTGTGGTTTGAGCTTTAGTCTCATTTATTTTTGTGACATCCGGATCACTATTATAGTTGGCTGTGTTCGAGCTTTCATAATGATATAATTGGAAAGTTAAATAAATATTGAAAGTGAAAGGTGTCATAGACATTATGTCATAGGACAATGTACACATTCGTGGTCATGAAATTGAAATTGATTATCTTGTGTTAACCATGTATCGAATGCTAACGCTTTAGTTAATTCTTATGCTTGGTTTAGTATTTTTCATCAACGGGCTCACCCTATATGGGAACTTCATTTTCGTGTTCGTGTGGTTCACTACCTCCAAGGACTTAGCTTAGAGGATTTGGACTCAAGGCTTGCTTTATTTTATTTGTTTTATTTGAACAACTTGTAAACTTTCAAGCCTAGGGCTTTATTTGTTTTTGAGTTAGAGCTCATGGAATTGTGTCCAAGTGTTGGCTTATAAGATGTAAGCCCATAGGGCATTTATTATGATGTTTTATTTCATGGTACTGATGAATGGAATGAGATACTTTATTTCCTTATAATTGTATGTCAATATTATGTATTATGGGTTTATTTTTTTGAGGGTGTGACACTAGCTCTATACATATAAAGCCCTCACTGAATTTACACTTAACACAAAGCAATAGAAAATGGAGCCTTTAGCCCCTAAGCCTCCTAAGCTATGTCTTTGGAAGCAGCATGTCACCTATACCTGAAAATGGTTTCCCAAGTAGGGTGAGCCAAAGCCCAGTAGGGATATGTTAGACAATAAATGGTAATTAACTAAAATATGAGCGTCAGATAAATGTGCAACATTCTTAACCAATATGTATTATTTTCAAGGACATTCAACATAGATAGCCAATATCTCATTTCATTTCCATTCCTCCATGTGGGGTAAATCAATTAATCAAATTCATTATTATCAAAACAACCAATATGAGACTACAACTTAATGGTTCACAATTCAACATATTCATCAATTCAACACTTCTATTTCTTGCTATTCTACTTTAACTACGTCCTAGGGAACCAAAGATTCATAAATATATAAGATTTCGAGAATTTCACCCTGGACACTCCGGCCAACTTAATTCTCAATGGAGTCCATCCCCTATCTCCTCCCAAACAAAGATACATGTACAATGTATTTAAACACGTTGTCATATACAATGACCAATCAAATCACATATTCAATGGTTTAATCCAATCGTCATATTCAATGACATAATCCAATTGATTAGTTTCAATTCACCTAATTCTCATGCAGTTTCTACAACAATCATAGTTATCCTCCACAGATAGCCCAAAGCAGATATTTCTAAACAGATAAATAAATCTAACAAATAGATAATTTACCATATTTTTCATAGGTGAGTGATTTATCAAATCTAACTACACATCTCATTTGTGCATTCTTCTAATTTCATATTTCTATAACAATTTCATTATTTATATCAATAATTTATTTAACTCATATTAGGGCAAATCTTCCCTTTTCAAACATCAACTCCCAAAACTCAATTTCACCACTCATACACAACTAATCCCATTTTCAAGACCTCACATACACATATAGAGCTCAAAATAGAAAACCCTCTTCAAATATCAAACCCTAACCTTAATTTCACCCAAATCTTTCCAAATCCACTATTTATACAAAATGACAAATATCTAGGTTAAAGCTCATATTAAAAAAGTAGAATATCCCTACCTTAAGTGAAGAAGCTCAAAGACGAAGAAGGAGAAACTTGAAGATGCCTAAAACTCAAACTTTTTCGGATCAAGGAAGCCTATGCAAAACTCTATTTTTAACAAAGGAAGTAGGGGAAAGACCCAAGATCATGGAGTATTTATAGAGAGAGGGTGTGTTTAGAGAGAGACAACTAATTAGGTTTTTGAGTGCAAAGGAGACCCAAAAGTGATATAAAATCACGCTTATCAAGGAATCGATATACGATTCCTCGCTGAAGCGAAGGAGTCGCCGCCGAGCATCAGACACAACAATGACCTCGCCGGAAAGCGCAAGAAGCGCCGCCGAGTGTAGAATGCAAGCTTGTCTCCATTAACGAGACACGCCGAAAGCACAAGAAGTCTTGCTCGAGCGAAGAAACAATTTCGGTTCGCCGAGCGAGAAGCCTCGCCGAAAGTGACGACTTTCACCTTCCCGTAAAAAGTTAAGGCCTCAGAGAAAAACCTAAAGACCCTCATTTCTTGCTCTAGTGCAAGAAATCTCGCTCGAGCGAAGAAGCAAACCATACAAGGCTCACTGAAGCGTGAAGCCCGCCGAAAGCAAGAGAGGCCAAAATCCCGCAACAATCATTTGTACCAAAAGACAACCAACTGCTCCAAACTAGCCCAACAAGTCCCAAAGCTCAAATTCAAAGAATTAAAGGGAGGAAACAAGACATAGACAGCAATATACAATCACGGAACCCGAGTCTGGAACACAATAAAGGTCGAGGTAAAACCGAGATCGCTACAACGGCAATGCAACCTAATAATGGTCTTCAAGATTTCTCCTTCTATAAACACTATTATCATATCCATATTAGAACTCAAATGGTAACATATTTGGAATAGTGGGATTAGATGGAATTGGCATTTGAAAATGGAATTTGATTTGGAATTAATAAAATCTTATCTACTCTTGTTACCCAAACTACAGTGCACATCTTTGGTTCTAATCTAATCTTATCTTGTCTTATTGCTTCTTGTAGTGAAGCAAAAGCAAGCACTGAGGAACAGGGAAGTGGGATGCAATAAAACTGACATGCAATAATAATCACATTTCATGATGGGATAGAGTGAATAAAAATTGACATAAAAAGAAATAATAATAATAATCATAATAATAATTACTATATTTGATTTTAGTTTTTTAAATTCAGTTTTTAAAAATTAAAATTTTTCAATGAACATTTTTAAAATTTTAAACACTTTTTTACTTTTTTAGATACACCTTACTTAGATGTATGTAAATAATAAAATATTTGTCAAAAATTATTTTAAAAAATTAATAAATACACAAAAATATGAAAAACATATTGAATTTTCATATATATATATATATATTGTATTTTTAGTATTTAATGAATTGTTTAAAGATTTTTTCACAACTATTATACTTTTTAAGTGTATTTATGTTAGGTGTTTCTAAAAATTAAAAAAAAAAATTGCTTAAAATATTAAAAAAAATTCATTGAAAACAAAAAAAAAAATACGGAGAATAAAAAAATAGAATTTTCTAAAAATCAAAACCAAACAAGCAAGTAATTAATCACACCAAATCTTGACTAGTGATTCTGCCATTTTTGTTTCTCTCACATGCTCTCATCTACTTGATGTAGTATCAAACAATGTTTTATAGTACTCCTTAACTCTCTCTCCTCTCTCTCTAAGATTCGATTCCACTTTTCGATTCATTGATCACTCGCTTCTCATCTCTCAACTGTTCAAAGGATCTTTCATGCTTTTTTTGTTGGTTATTATTTATAGCACTACAAGAAAAGTGGTCTATAACGGCGCTGAACTGAAGACGCTTTTAAAAACGCCAGGTATACCTCAATAGTCAACACGCTTTTTCAAGGCGTGATGTTTGTTGATGGTCTCAATGAGCCAAGTCTGCTTAACTTAATGCACACTTAACCCCATTCCAATTACAAAAGTAACACAATCTCTCTCTCGCGACAATATCGATCTCTCTCACCCTAGCTATTCATCAAACTCGATCTCTCTCTCTCTCTCACGAAATTGCGTATCCAAAATCGAAAAAGAAAGTCGATCTAATCGATCAAAATTAACTCGACCGATCCGATCTCTTGCATTTTGTTAGATCTCGATTTCTCACAAATCGCAGATCCAAATTGAAACATGAAGTCATTTTTATTTTGTTTTTCATTAACAAAATCGGTGTTTGATTTCTTTGTTGATGGCGATGAAGTGTAGAGATCAGTTTCATGAACTTGTAAAGGAAGAGATAGAGAAGAAGGATTCGAGTACGAAGGAGTGGAAGATCGCGATGGAGAGAAGCTTCAATCACATGGACAATGAAGCGATTGTATGGAACGGGTCAGGCGCCGAGAAATATCGACGAAGGATTCGAGGAGAAGAAGGTAGCTTCCCGGTAATATGGTGTCACTGGCGTGGAGCGCAAGGACGCTCAAGCCGCCTCACTTCATAGGAGCACTATTTGCTCTCCAAACCCTAACAAGACAGCATGTGAATTTGTATATTTGTTTATATGTTTCTATGTATATTTGTTTGCATCTGTGGTGTACTTTGGAAATAAAATCATTTCATTTCACCTTTTTGTTCTTCTCTCGAAGTGATGTTCTTTGTGGGACCTTCTCTAATTTTGTGTATTTTTGGTTTTTTTTTTTTTACTAGGCAGAGGCCAAAGCTAAGAAGATAGAGGAGGAGATGTATAGATTGCGTAAGAGCTTAGAGGAGAGAAATGGGCCGCCTAAGCATCAACATCTACTATTGGAAGGTATGATTTTCGCCTGCTTTTCTTTTTTATGCACTTGATTGCATAGCTTTCTCTTGATTTTTATTAAAGTATATATATATATATATTGAATTTGGTTATTAATTCCATGATTGGGCTTTTGCTGATTTTGCATGAGTTTATGTGGTTGATTTGTGTGTGTTTCCAAAGATCTTGTTGTTTGAGGCTTCAACTCTGCTTGACTCATCCGATCCTCATCTTTTTTTTCTTGTTTGTTTTCCTCCGAGGAGAATATTATAAGAATCATGAGATTCATGGTTAGATATTATTGTTTCTCTTTGTGGTTTGATTAGTTCAATAACTGTGACTTTATTTATTGGGTAAAGTTGGGAAAAGAAAGAATTAATCATAAAATTAATTCTATATATTTTTTTATACATGATTTAAGACTGTTTGATATGATAGAATAAAAATGATTATACATGATTTATATTTTTTTTATAAATGATTTAAGACTGTTCTATATATTTTTTTATTGTCAAGATAGTGTAGCAGAATGACATATGCTATTCTTCACATTGAAATTAATAGAACTTCAAAAGAAGGTGAAGCAGATAGAATTTATTGTGAAATACTAGGAATGTACTTCTGGTATGTTTCTTTATTTTGCTCCTTGTTCTTTTCAAAATTTCCAGAGCTTAGCTATGAAAGTTGTAGTCAATGTGTCAGATTGAGTGCATAAATTGATCTCCAAATTACCGCTATGTCAAACACAATATTTTTGCCTCTTAATGTATATATAAGTGGTGGATGTGCAGGCGGATGGGCTTGCAGATGTTGGCTGGATAATCTTTTGTTTGTTCATGTTCGCATAAGTGTATTGCCTCTAATAATCCCAATATGCAGAGGGAAAGAAATCAGTAAACTAACAGATGATTTCTTTTCAATTGCAGAAATTGGCAGACTACATAGGTCTGCCTTGCCGAATAGCTCAAGGTTGTAAGTACTGTGTTGCAGACCATCGGTCTTCTTGTCTCGTTCAAATTGAGGATGACGGGAAACTTCCTAGGTAACATATATTTTTTTCTAGGCTTTTAGGCTTTACAATATCCTCCATTAACTACTATTCAAGTACAATTGCTAAGGTGATGTTTCTACTTGTTTTTTGATTTTTATGTTGCACTAACCTTGAAGTGCTACATGACACTTGGTCAAAAAAAACCAAGTCTGATATATGTGTTAGCTTATACCATAATAGATTTTGCTTCTAGTTTCATGATGGCATTAGAATCCTGAATAAGTTGATTAGAGGATGATCACTGACTTGAAAGTTGTTACATTATACAATAATGTCTTTTGTATGGGGTGGTACTGATGCCTTAGATATTAGAATGCATATGCCATCAGTGATAGAAATAGGATCCACAAAGTCCTTGACCAAACAGTTCTTTTATTATGTATCTCTTATTTTCATTCATTGGTGTTTATAGATGCATATATTTCTTAACAGGGAATATGTAGTTGATCTAGTTAGGGAACCAGGAAATGTCCATGGTCCAGATTCCTCAATCAATAGAGTCAGACTTTCCTCGCTGTCACCATTTCGTATTTCACATCTAAAAGAGTTTCAACAACCTTACATAGATAACGATCACATTGTCGATCCCAAACTCAAAGCACACATGTGCCCCTTCAAAATCCTCTACATTCTGTAAGTCATATTTGCATACCTTGGGCTTGTCATTCAAATTCTTCTCAAGATCACAAAGATCACTGGTCGATGGCGGATGAATCATTCAGGTGAAGATATAAGGATACCTTGAGATGTTCAGATTCAAATAACATAGTTTGCATATTAGAAAAATTAAGGACCAATGTCGAACAAAATCTCCGCAATCAGATATGACTCAGCTTGAAGAATGGTTTAGCAACCGCAAATTAGATAACATGATGTACCTTATACGCTTAGTTATCACACGCCTGGGTATTATTTATTAAAAAGATTGTGTGAATTTTTATTTTATTTTTTATAGCTTTCTAATGCAAATTCACATAGCTCGATTTTTCGCTCCATATTTGCAATTTTATTCTATTGGATACACCGTATACTAGTCATTGATTAACTCTAGAAAATGGATGTGCTAGCGTTGTTTTGTTGATTTCATGGCCATCTAAAGAAGCTTGTTGACCATTCTTTATAGTATGCAAATCCGCAAAAAATGAACCGGATCCAGAGAGATGCTGATTTCACCAAATTCACTTTTGAGTCTGAACTTTTACAGGCATTGGGCAAGTTCATCCAAAGGAGGATATTGGCTTGCATAAAAATCCGAGAGAGACCATGTATAGTCCAAGTGATCAAGGTTGTGGAGGAAGTGAATCACCAGAACGTCTGGATGTTGGTGCTGCCGGAATATCAAGAGAGGAATATTCAATATAAAGACTTCATTTGATTTGTCGTGAAAAAAATTTAAAATTGCATTTTGATAACACAACTTCAACTGATTTAATGTATAACTTTTCAAAGTTATGTTAAACATGACTTCAACTCTAAACGAACACAACTTTATGACATAACTTGGGGTTAAACTGTTTAGATTGGAGAATCAAGTTTCAAAAGAACTTGCATTTGGTATTAAAAAAAAATAAAAATTAAAAAAATTGTGAAAACTAAGCTATCAACATCTGGGGTTTGAATTACCATGCTTGTGTGTGTGTCTGTGTAACGCCCTCAAAATGACAACATAAAACCCAACAATATAGACATGCATTAATATATAAAAGATCCACATTCTTCCATTAACAGAGTTTCATTACAAAAGTATTACATGTTAACAACAAAAGCAAATGCCCTAAGGGCTTACAGCTTTCCAAGTTAACACTTGGTTACAAAAAGGTAGAGTACTAACTCATTTACACATTAAGCCCTTGGCTTGAATTTACATGTAATACATCAAAAGAAAGACAACAAAAGTTCCTCCCGCCCTAGCCTCCCAAGCTATGTCCTTGGAGGTGGCATGCCTGCACCAAAAATGATGTTCCTATATAGGGTGAGCCACAAATACAAAGAGAAATATACTAAACCAATTATGAACAATGACTAAAAGATTAGCAGTTGATAGATGGTCAACACTTTTACACTCTTTCTTAACACATTACAATTCCAAGACCTTCAAGTCTATGTTCATTTCATTTTCCATTTTCAAGTCTATGTTCATTTCATTTTCCATTTCCTTAAATTCTCAACTTAAAATCCATGGCTCAGAACCTGGCCACACAACTCATATGAGACATTAACTCATACTAACCACTTTCAATCTCATCACAGATAAACATTTTAGTTACATCATTACTTCCACAGATAAGCATACTAGCTATATCACACTCCCAAGACATGCATATGAGCTCTGCCAACACATTTCTAGATAAGCATATGAGCTCTATCTACGGAGTCCATCCCCTATCTTCTCCCAAACAACGTCCGGTTTAGAGGTCCATCCTCTATCTTCTCCTAAACCGTGGAGTGCATCCCCTATCTTCTCCAACACAACACAATGCATATAAACAATAACTATACACATCACAGATCAATACATAAAGTTAATGTATTCTTTCAACTGTCATACTCAATGACACATTCTAATGATTAGTTTTAGTTTGCTCTAATCATCATGCATTGTCTACAATAATCAAGACTATCCTCCATCGATAGCCCAAAGCGTATATTTCTAAATGTAAATTAAATGCACAAAATGGATATTGAATCAACATTTCAATTCCTCATTTCTTACAACTAATTATCCCAATTAATTAATCAATGTAATTAGGACATTTTCCATAATTAACATTACAACCCTTAGGTTCTATTTTCATCAATGTTTCAACATTAATTTCATTTCTCTATGCCAAACAAGCATCTAGGTTTATTATAAACAAAACCCCAACTTTTGTAAAATTACATAAAAGCCCCAAACTTTCACAAAATTACCAAACCAACCCCAACATCTCAAAATACTAAAAATTAAAGACAAAACTCATAGAGAGGAGTAGGTTATCCCTACCTCAAAGTTAGAGCTCGAATAGAGAAGAGACCAAAATCAAAACGCTCCAAACACCAAACTTTTTGGATCAAAACGACGCCCCCGACGATCAACCCAATTTTTACAAAGGCCGAAGGGAAGAAAAACACTCTAACTAGATCAAACCCTAGAGAGAAGGGAGTTTCTAGAGAGAGAGGCTCTCAAAAGATCTTTTTAGAAAGTAAGAGAGAGAGAGAGAATGCAAAAAGTGATTCAAAAATGCCTTACAGCCGACTAAAATACGACAGGTCCGCTCGAGCGTAAAACACAACGCTCGAGCGTAAAGAACAAAAATCTGAGTCCGCTCGAGCGCAAGAAGGTCCACTCGAGCTCCAAGACACAGAGATAAAGCACCACCGCTCGAAAGGTGAAAACCAAGTCCGCCGAAAGCACAATTTTCCATCTCCTGTAATCTTACACCAAAGGCAATGCCCGCCGAGCCCAACAATACCGCTGAAGGCATCGCCGAGCGCAGGAAACCCCCTCGAGCGTAGAAATCACACCTGCAGAAGTTTTGCAGGGGCACGAGATACTAGAAGTATGCAATCTCCGCTTGAGCGCTCAAAGTCCCGCTCGAGCGGAAAGACCAAAATACCAAGAAAAAGGAATCTAAACCAAGGCTCCATCCACTCACTCGAGACAAGTCCAACACATCCTAAAATTCAAACAAATGACATTAAAGGATGACAACAAGGTAGACACAACTACCAACTTCACGGAACCGAGTCCTAATAATCAGACAAAGAACGGAATAATGGATCGCTATAGTCCGAAAGTTAGTTTTCCTTTTTCTTATTTTTTTGGCAAGAGGGTGGGGAAGTTTTGAGATGGGTTATGGCGTAAAAGTAGACCCCGAGCCAGTGGAGGTGCAGAAGAACAGATGGGAAGAAATGGAGGTGCTCAAAGGAAGCTCATCCAGACTCCAAGTACGTGGAGAGACACATCAATAGAGGCGACACTGCTCAAGAAAGCCTGTGGAAGTCATTACTACTACTACAACTAACTCCTCTTCAATCCCCCACAACAAACCTAAACTCACGGTGCCGCCGCCACCACCACCTCTATCATCTCCTACTTATCTCCGAAGCTACCCCTTTCTCAATCCTCATTCATCATCTTCTTCTAGACCACCCAGTTTTGTTTTTAACACCTTTGAGTAACACTACCCATGATCTGTTTTTAAACTCGATCATACTCGCATACATAAAGATTACAGGTTTGATTGTAATCAAAGTTTTCACTAGTGGTATCAGTAGATGAATTGGTATATTAGTAAAAGTTTAGCTATAATAAAAGTATTGAGTGATAAATATCGAGAATCAAATGATGCATCTGAATAAGTTGTACTATGAATCGATATGTATCACAAACCAACTGATATACATGGTTTTCATGACCATGTTTATATTGGTTTAAGAAGAAGACTAAAAATCCTGATATATATTGAACAATATTTAAAATTGAAATTGTAAAAAAAATATTATACATAAATGGATTTTTATCATATTTTCTTATCACCCCGACATAAAGTATGTGCAGTAGCGGCATAAGATTTTTGGAAGCCTCAACTAAGCACCAAAATGAGGCTTTTTCTAACTGAGCTTTTGAAAAGATGGAGCCTTCGACAATGAAATTTTTTGAAATTTTCTTTGTGAGCCTTAAGTGACAGCCTAAATAACATAATGGTTGAGCCATCTCTGGCAATATGTTCTACTTGTATTTATTATTGTGGATGCTACTATCTTTTTAGTCATAAGAAAATTGAGAAAAAATAGTTTATGTATGTCAGAATTGTAATACATGTGTAGTTAAATCCTATGCATTTGTGACCGGTTGTTTGAAACAATATGTTCATGGAGTGAGAGATGAGGTGGACTCGAGAGCCCCTTTCCCGTAAGCTTCAGGATGCCTTTGACAACGAAGTTCTTCTAATATCGTTTACTCTCGCTAGACTTTCACAAATTTCACCGGCAAAGGGTAAGTCAAGAGAACAACAACAACAACAACAACAGCATTGTTTTGTTTTAGGTAGTGATTTTAGATCAAGAAAGCCAATGGAAGTGGAGAGAGAGGAAAAACAGAAGCCTTTTCATCACTTCTTCGGAGAATGGCAGGCGAAGAGCAAAGAGTACTCTTCTTGGCTTGATATTGAAGAAGAAGAAAAACCAATCAAGCCATGGAAGCTTCTCAACTACCCACTCAATTTCCATGCCACCATCCACACAAGAGCTTTTTGATCCAAACCCACCTTCCCTACTGTAAATAGACTTGAGATCTCATGGGATGACTTACACATCAAAGAGCGATTTGGTGCCGGGTACTTTTACTAACTATCTATTTCGTAAAGGTTTTCTTGAGGTTTTAAATATTATTTGGAAGCAATTGTGGGAGGTAAAATACTCTTTGTTCCTCTTGCAGTTCTTTTGGGATGCAAAATCGTCAATGGCATGGATCGTTAGTATTTGGACCTTGTTATTTCTCCATTGATTACCTAATCCTGTTAATGCAAGTATGATGCTACATTCATGGTCTTATTTTATTATTGGACCAGAACATAAAATAAAACTTACTGATGAGAATGCTAGTCATGCCTACTGACTTGAGCTAAACCAAGCACTCTTGCAACAAATATGGTTCTATTATGGTCATTGCTTTGGAATTATAATGGTTTCATTACATAGGTAACATGTGGATAGTGTGTTGAACTATCTGTATTTATGTGATGAACGGGAAGTTTGAATATGGTGCTTGCAAGTGGAGGTGAGAGTTTTGAATCTGGCTTGCGATTGATGTGCTAACTTTATTATTGACAATGATTATAATTTGCTAACTTCATTTTTTTTTTTTTTTGGGGTTAGTTTCTTTATTTTTTTTATGACTGATTCCAGTGTTTTTTTTTTTTTTATAGGAGCATTGGCCAGCTTGTTCCTTGAAATAAGCATTGGCCCATGAATGAGTTATCCAATATTTTGATGGTTTTGTAACATTTTTTGGGGTATGGTTTGTGGTTAAATATAAATAGGTAGGAAATATTACAATTTTTCTTCTATTGTTTGTCAAATGTAAAATTTTAGCAATCTGGAAGAGGATGGAAGAGGAATTAAACTTGTTTGGTTTATTTTTAATTTATGTGTTTTTGTATAGAATCCTTGACTTTTAGATTTGACCTTATTTAGCTAGTAGTGCAATTTGACAATTGAATCCTTACTTTGCTGCTTTTTTTCTTCTTTTTTTTTTGAAGCATTATTTTACAGATTTAGTGAGTTCAAATGAAATTTATTTATATTTTTTCTTTCTATAAATAGCAGTGTTATTTTTTGTTTAAAATAAGGAGAAAAGATGGCGTTTTTGAAAAAACGTAATTAAATGTCGTCATATGATGTCAAGGTAATCAGAATTAAAAAGATGGCGTTTCTTCAAAACATCACTAAATGTCGCCATATGACATCAAATTAACTATAACGGTTTTACGTAATCTAATGTTTGAAATTGACGACGTTTTAAAAAGCGCCAGCTAAAGTCATTAGTGACGTTTAATAAACGTTATATACCTAAGACGGCGGCCGTATCCTCAACGCAAATTATAAACGTCACTGTATCCTTTAACGGCGTTTCTATGGCTTATAGTGGCGTTTTTTAAATGTTGCTAATGTCAAAAATTCCTGCAGTGTAGTCAGAGCAATGCAAAATTTTTGCTACTTCAATTCCCATAAAATCTTCATCTTTTGACATAGGTATGAAATTATAAAAATTCAAAATTTAATATAATAGATTTGCATTTAGTTTTTAGTGCCTTTGTTTGTCATATATTTGAGATGGCAAATCAAAATTCCAGTTGATTTGCCGTTTTCGCTCCTTTGAATGTTGCCATAGGTAGATGGTGGATGTGAAATTGATTCTCTTTCAAATGTAAATTTTATTTATTAATATTAGTAGGGCACGTGTGCTACACAAGAGTTGAGAAAAAAAATATATTTATTAAATTAATGTAAGTGTAAATAAAATGTATAAAATAGTTTTTTTTATTAAGTTTAATAACTAAAATATTACTTTTTCGTCAGTTTTACTTAACAAGAATAGGTAACCGATTTAGACTGAAAATAAACTATTGTAAAAGATTAAGATTTAAATTAATAAAATTAAAATTTTAGTATTTATTTTTTTACAAGATTCAAACTATAGCGGTCCCGGGTTTACCCCTTGTTGTATAGTGGTCCGGACATGTGTCCGTGGATGTTGGTAATTGAGTATTGTCTTATTTACGTCCTTTCTTGCTTTGTTTTTGAGTTACAGGATGTGTTGGGCAGGTTTGTCACAAAGTTGGTTGCTTAAAGAACCAAGTCTAGTTGCCTGTGTTTGATCGTCCGCCGAGCGCCATGTTTACGCTCGAGCGAATGGGTTGTTGTTGCTTGTACGCTCGAGCGGAGGTTTTGGCGCCGAGCGAGAATGCACCCTTTCAAGATTTCGTGCACCGCAAAACTTCGCAAGTGTGGTTTATGCGCCGAAGGGTCTTTGTGCGCCGAGCGCATAGATGTTTTTGGTGAGAGTTCGGAGGGAGACCGCGCCGAGCGGCCGATCTACGCCGAGCGACGAACTTTGTGTTCAGGTCTTGGAGCTCGAGCGACAATGTTGCGCCGAGCGAACTCGCTTTTATAGTCTTTACGCCGAGCGGAGTGTCTTACGCCGAGCGACTCGTCAGATAACCGAGTGGGACCTGCATTTTAAATCACTTTTTGACTTATCTTCTTTCCTACTTTACCAAAACGCCATTTTCAGAGCTTCTCACCAAAAACCATAACTTCTCTCTAAGTATTGATCTAGCTAGAGTGTGTTGTTCACCTTTTGTCTTCACAAAAGGGTGTTGATCGTCGAGGGCGCTATTTTGATCCTAATAGTTTGGTGTTTGGAGCATTTTGGTTTTGGGTCCTTCTCCTTGGAGCTCATCTTTTGAGGTAGGGATATCCTACTCCTCTTTATGAGTCTTGTCTTTAAATTTTAGCATTTTGATATGTTGGTAGTTGTTGTGTAATTTTGGGAAACTTTGGGCCATTGTGTAATTTTATAAAAGTTTGGGGTTTTGTCTATAATAAACCTAGAAGCATGTTTGGTATAGAAACATGGAATTAATGTTGAAACATTAGTGAAATTGGAACCTAAGGGTTGTTATGTTATGAATTATAACGATGGATAGAATACATTGATTTTATGTATTGTTATGTGATGTGTATAATTGTTGTTTATATACATTGTGTTGTGTTGGAGGAGATAGGGATGTACTCATGGTTTAGGGAAGATAGGGATGGACCTCTAAACCGGATGTTATTGGGAGGAGATAGGATGAACTCCGTAGATAGAGCATGTATGCTTATCTAGAAATGTATTGACAGAGCGTATATGCTTGTCTTTGGAAGTATGAATATGACTGTTATGTTTATATTTGTTGAAGTGCAATGTGTTGGCATGAGTGCTTGTCTCATGTGAGATGTTTGAGCCAAGGTTATGATATGGCAAGTGAAAGGAAATATAGACTTAAATGTCTTGGAATTGTATTATGTTATGAAAGAATGTAAAGGAGTTGGCCATCTATCAACTGTTAATCTTTTAGTCATTTTTCATAACTGGTTTAGTATTTTTCTACTGGGCTGTGGCTCACCCCATATGGGAACATCATTTTCAGGTACAGGTAGTATGCCACCTCCAAGGACTTAGCTTGGAAGGCTAGTGGCGGACGGACTTTTTGGTTGTCTTTCCTTTTGTAACATTACATGTAAATTCAAGCCAAGGGCTTAATGTGTAAATGAGTTAGCACTCTACTTTCTTGTAACCCAGTGGTAACGTGAAAGTCAGAAGCCCTTAGGGCATTTGCTTTTGTTGTTAACATGTAATACTATTTGTAATAGAACTCTGTTGAATGGAAGGACGTGGATCTTTTATATATCATGGCATGTCAATATTGTTGGGTTTAATGTCATTATTTTGAGGGCGTGACAACTTGGTATCGTGAGCGCATCGGTTCAATACTTTGGGTACGTGGGAAGTGATTAGGATCACAATGGGTTTGTCTCGCTTGATAGAGACTTAGGTGTACCGTTATATGTTTATGTGATAACATGCTTATGTGATTATTTGGGTATGGGATTTAGTTTCTAGGATGTTGATTGGGTCTTTGGGTTTCTGGGAGTCTTGTTGGAAAGGCACTTGATCAATGCTGTTTCTAACCCAGACTCTAGTAACGCCTTGGGACTATCATCATCCTAAATGAAATTGTAAGTGCTATGCGTGTTTATGTGCTTATGTGGAATGAATTACGCTTATCCATGCATTAGGACGTGAGTGTTTAGTTTTGGCACGCTTATAAATGTGCTAACGCTCGTGTTACCTTTATTAGGATGTCGACGAGCAAGAGGTGGTAGGCGTGGTAGGCCTAGGAGGCAGAGTGCCATTACCGGATGAGGTTCCTAGTTCAGAGGGGTTGGTCAGCCAATGTGGCCGAGCCAAGGGTCAAGAAAGTCAGGTGCCTTGGCCCGGAGATAGCAGGGCTTTGGGTATTCTCAGAGCAGAAATCGTGCAACCGAGGCAGACCTTCTTTCTTGAAGAGGGAGTTCTTCCTGCCTAACCCGGAGGAGTTTGTTGGGGATCCTAAGGAGCCATTGAAGGCGCACGAGTGGCTAGAACAAATGAGTAAAACGCTCAAATGCTAGGCATTGAGGACGGAGCATTGAAAGTGACCTTGGCATCCTTCCACCAAGGGAGATGCGGGTCAATGGTGGAAGTATGAGAAAGTTCGTGTGGGTGGTACTTGGGAGGCGCGTGAATGCTTTCCAGAGAGGTTTTATCCGCAGTGGCTAGAGAGAGACCGAGGATCAGCTTACCAAGCTTAAGCAGGAGGGTTTGTCTGGGCCGAAGCTTGAGGCTACATTTATTAGCTTGTCTGTGTTTGCACCTAACTTGTGGCGACAGAGGAGCGCTGCTATGAGTTTGAGCGGAAGTTGAGGTGGGACCTCAAGTTGAAAGTTGGTGGACCTTACATTCGAGAGTACAGCATTTATGGATGCCGCACTCATATGGAGCCGATGATGCAGAGGGAGAAGAGGAGAAACATGGGGCTCCAAGAGGGGCCAAGAGGGACAGATGGGATGGGGAGGCAGAGGGGTTATAACCCTCACCGCCCTGTGGTGGTTTGGCCAGTCGACTTTCCCAATACCGAGTGCAGTTCCTGGAGGGGCAACAAGGAGAGTTCACTGCTACAAGTGTGGCCACCGGTCACAAGGCCAGCTTGCCAGAAGGGCGGGGTCGAGAGTCGCTTTTCGCCACCTAGGCGCAGAGCCGAGTTCGGTAGGGGGCAACTTTGTCGTGTTACTGCAGGGACAACCCGCACATGAAGAGGTATTGCCCACTGCTGAGTGCCACTTCAGAGCTGCCCTGTTCTAGACAGACGCAGGATTTCACCAGGCAGCCTCGAGGGCCAATCCGGGCTTGCTGCCCCAACAAGGCAAAGCAATTCTATGCTCGAGAGGCGAAAGTGTGGATCAGGCCTACACAGGCGGTATGTCGTTATCATCACAGACCTAGTACCGCTCCATCAAGAGTGAGAGGTACCTTTTGTTTTGCAATTCGTTGTTAGTGTGTTGATTGATACGGTGCTGCCTCATTCTTTTGTATCTCACGATTTGCATCTGGTTGGAATTGGAGTTAGCAAAGGTTGGCATCTCCTATTTGTGTAGTGTCACCTATTAGGGGTGAGTTGATTTTGAAACACGTGTAGAGGTTGTGACATAGAAGTTGACGATCATAGGCTTCCGCTTCTTTTGTAGTTATGCCCATGAAGGGCTTTGATGTTATTTTGGGTATGGACTGTTATCGCCATACCGAAGTCAGTATTGATTGCTACCGCCAGAGGGTTACTTGTTGTACCGTGAGCGGGGAGTGTTTTCATTTCTTGTGAGTACGGTTTGGTAGTATAGGGTTTCCAGGGTATGGACCGCTAGGGTTAAATGAGCTTAGTGGTCTACTTGCTAGTGATGAGAGTGGTGAGTGTGATGAGACTCAGATTGTGTTGCCAAGGGTAGTTTGTGAGTACTTGATGTCTTTCCCGAGGACCTTGTCGATTTGCCACCTCACCGAGAGATTGAGTTCTCTATCGATTTAGTGCAAGACGGCGCCGATTTCTATGGCACCTTACCGCTTTTGCTCCAAGAGAGTTGGTTGAGTTGAAAGTTCAACCTGGATTGCTAGATAAGGGTTTTGTTCGCCTCTAGTGTTTCAATCATAGAGCACCCCAAGACTCTTTGCTAAAAAGAAAGGTGGTGCCTTGAGATTGTGTATTGACTACCGAAAGTTGAATCGGCTACGCTAAGAATAAGTACCCTATGCCCGTGATAGATGATTTGTTTGACCGCTTGAAGGGTTCCCGTTGTTTCTAAGATAGATTTGAGATCGTTACCACCGCTAAGGGTCAGGAGGAGGATATTCAAGACGGCATTCCGTGACGCTGTATGGCCATTATGAATTCTCGTAATGCCATTTGGGCTTACTAACGCACCAGCCTTTTATGGACTTGATGAACCGGATCTTCCGGAATTCTTGGATCGCTTTTGTAGTCGTTGTGAGACTACATTCTTATCTATTCACCTTCGTGAGGAGGAGCACGAGGAGCACTTGAGAGTGGTGCTTGAGTTACTTAGAGCCCATAAGTCAGATGCTAAGTTCGAAGTGTGAGTTTTGGCTAGAAGAGGTGAAGTTCTTAGGCCATGTGGTTTCGGGAAGGGGTGTCTGCTGATACATCCAAGATTGAGGCAAAGGCAAGATTGGGCACACCTAAGAGTGTGTTTGAGATTCGCAGCTCGATTAGCTGGTATTACCGCGGTTTGTGAAAGATTTCTCCGTGTTAGCTTCACTGCTGACTAGATTGACTCGAGGGGAGTCACTTTGTATGGGGTGAGACTTGTGAAAAGTCAAGCTTCAGAGTTGAAGGTTAGATTGACCACCGCCTCCGCCTTGATTATTCGAGAGAGGGTTGGGTTATGCACTATTGTGATGCCTCACGAGAGGGTTTGGGTTGTGTGTTAATGCAAGAGGGGAAAGTAGTAGCCTATGGCTCACGCCGCTTGAAAATTCACGAGAAGAATTACCCCACGATGATCTAGAATTAGCGGTCAGGATCTTTGCCTTAAAAACTGGAGGCACTACCTTTATGGTGAGAGATTCGAGGTGTTCTCGATCATAAGAGTCTGAAGTATCTGTTTTCACAGAAAGACTTGAACTTGAGGCAGAGGAGGTGGATGGAGTTTATTGAGGATTACGACTTCGAGTTGCATTATCATCCGGGAAAGGCCAATGTTGTGGCCGATGCCCTTAGCAGAAAATCCGTTAGTAATGTAGCTTGTATAGCTATCCGGAGTGGGGGATGTTGGGGCAATTGGAGAATTTGATTTGCTTCGGGCGAATCCGCCAAGTCGCGCCTTGTTTTCTCGTTGTTGCAACCTACACTAGTGACTAGGGTGTTAGAGGCACGTAGAGGTGACCTTGAGGTAGAATCACTCGAGAGAAGATCTCCAATGGGAAGGTTGAGAAGGGTTTGACGGTGTATCCCGACCGAGTGTGAGATACCGAGACCGCTTTGCTTGTACCGAGGCTTGCCGAGAGGAGGTACTCCGAGAGTTTCATCATTCGCGCTTTGCGGTGCATCCGGAGGTACTAAGATGTATCGATTTGGGTCGCCAGCTTTTGGCGGGTATGAAGAGAGATGTGGCAGCTGTGGTTCAAGTGCCTTACTTGTCGCCAGTGAAGGTCGAGCATCGAGGCCGGGTTTGTTACAACCCTTGCCTATTGCCGAGTGGAAGTGGGAGCATGTCACTATGGACTTCAAGTAGGTCTTCCGAGGACTCACCGGTAGTGACGCTTATTTGGGTGGTTGTAGACCGTTGACCAAGTCGGCGATTTCATTCCGGCGCGTGAGAGATTCAAGAGATCATCTTGCCGACTTATATATTCGGGACATAGTAAGGTTGCACGTGGTCCCAAAGGACGATTGTCTCAGATAGAGATCCTCGCTTTACCGCTAGGTTGTGGCAGTAGTTTGCAGAGTGCTTTAGGTACTAAGTTGACCTTTAGTACATTTATCATCCTCGACCGATGGGCCCGAGCGCACTATCTGATCCTTGAGGATATGCTTCGGTTGTGTCCTTGATTTCTGGGACGGGAGAGGCACTTACTGCTGGTAGAGTTTGCCTACAACAATGCTTTCACCTAGTATCGGTATGTCACCACTTGAGGCCTTGTATGGCCGACCTTGTAGGTCTCCAGCTTGTTGGACGGAGGTGGGCAACTCACGTTGCTTGGGTCCGGAGATGGTTTGGGAGGCGACGGTGAAAGTTGTGCTTATCCGTAGGAGGCTTGTTATGCCTCGTAGTCGCCGAAGTCCTATGTCGACGTGAGGAGGAGACCGTTGAGTTTGAGGTGGGTGATCACGCCTTTTCTCAAGATATCACCTAGGCGGGTTTGTTGAGATTTGGGAAGAGCGGAAGTTATCCTCGGTTTATTGGTCCTTTTGAGATCCTTGAGCGGATTGGCGAGGTTGCTTATCGCTTAGCTTTGCCGCCACAGCTTGGCCAGGAGTTCATGACGGTTTCATGTGAGTATGCTTGAAGTATGAGCCGGATCCATCACACGTGTTGGATTGGACCGACTTAGAGGTAGATGAGGATGCCTCAGATGAGGAGAGACCGTTCAGTCTTGGATAGGCGGATCAAATCTCGCGTGGCAAGACCATCCCTTTGGTTAAGGTTTTGTGGAAACATCACGGAGTGGAGGAGGCCACTTGGGAACGTGAGTTGGGAGTCCGCGAGAAATATCCTGACTTATTTGTTGATGTGTAATCAAGTGTTGCAATTGTGTAATTGTAATGAACTTTAAGAACATTTGAAATGCTTAAGTTGTAAAACATGGAGCATGTTTTGTTAATGAAATGTTGTAGAACTTGCCTTGTTATGGGAGTTGATTATAATATTGCATATGTTGGCCATATTATAGAAATGGAATTGTATCATGATTATTGCTTATGATATGAATTGTGAACCATCTATGTGGGAAATGGTTGAAATGGAAAGAAAATGCATGTTGAAATGTATATATTGTTAAATGCCTCTTGATGAGAGATGGAATGACCGTAATGGGTCGAATTGTGTAATGTTGTGGTATAACATTGTTTAAAGGAGAGGAAAACTTGCCTTTCAAAACTTGTTTTAATTTCGGGACGAAATTCTTTAAGGGGGAGGTTATAGCGGTCCCGGTTTACCCTTGTTAGAGTAGTGGTCCTGACATGTGTCCGTGGATGTTGGTAATTGAGTATTGTCTTATTTACGCCCTTTCTTGCTTTGTTTTTGAGTTACTGGATGTGTTGGGCGTGTTTGTCACTGTTGGTTGCTTAAGAACCAAGTCTAGTTGCCTGTGTTTGATCGTCCGCCGAGCGACATGTTTACGCCGAGCGGATGGGTTGTTGTTTGTACGCCGAAAGCGGAGGTTTTGGCGCCGAGCGAGAATGCACCTTTCAAGATTTCGTGCACCGCAAAACTTCGCAAGTGTGGTTTATGCGCCGAAGCGGTCTTTGTGCGCCGAGCGCATAAAGATGTTTTTGGTGAGAGTTCGAGGGGAGACTCGCGCCGAGCGGCCGATCTACGCCGAGCGACGAACTTTGTGTTCAGGTTCTTGGAGCTCGAGCGACAATGTTGCGCCGAGCGAACTCGCTTTTATGTGTCTTTACGCCGAAGCGAGAGTCTTACGCCGAGCGGACTCGTCAGATAACCGAGTGGGACTGCATTTTAAATCACTTTTGACTTATCTTCTTTCTCCTACTTTACCAAAACGCCATTTTCGTGAGCTTCTCACCAAAAACCATAACTTCTCTAAGTATTGATCTAGCTAGAGTGTGTTGTTCACCTTTTGTCTTCACAAAAAGGGTGTTGATCGTCGAGGGCGCTATTTTGATCCTAATAGTTTGGTGTTTGGAGCATTTTGGTTTTGGGTCCTTCTCCTTTGGGCTTCTCTTTTGAGGTAGGGATATCCTACTCCTCTTTATGAGTCTTGTCTTTAAATTTTAGCATTTTGATATGTTGGTAGTTGTTGTGTAATTTTGGGAAACTTTGGGCCATTGTGTAATTTTATAAAAGTTTGGGGTTTTGTCTATAATAAACCTAGAAGCATGTTTGGTATAGAAACATGGAATTAATGTTGAAACATTAGTGAAATTGGAACCTAAGGGTTGTTATGTTATGAATTATAACGATGGATAGAATACATTGATTTTATGTATTGTTATGTGATGTGTATAATTGTTGTTTATATGCATTGTGTTGTGTTGGAGGAGATAGGGATGTACTCCATGTTTAGGGAAGATAGGGATGGACCTCTAAACCGGATGTTATTGGGAGGAGATAGGATGAACTCAGAGATAGAGCATGTATGCTTATCTAGAAATGTATTGACAGAGCGATATGCTTGTCTTTGGAAGTATGAATATGATCATATGTTTATATTTGTTGAAGTGAAATGTGTTGGCATGAGTGCTTGTCTCATGTGAGATGTTTGAGCCAAGGTTATGATATGGCAAGTGAAAAGGAAATATAGACTTAAACGTCTTGAATTGTATTATGTTATGAAAGAATGTAAAAGAGTTGGCCATCTATCAACTGTTAATCTTTTAGTCATTATTCATAACCGTTTAGTATATTTCTCACTGGCCGTCAGGCTCACCCTATATGGGGAACATCATTTTCGTGCAGTAGTATGCCACCTCCAAGGACTTAGCTTGGGAGGCTAGTGGCGGTCGGACTATTTGGTTGTCTTTCTTTTTGTTGTATTAAAAGTGAATTCAAGCAAAGAGATTAAAGTGTAAAAGAGGTAACACTCTAATTTCTTGTAACCAAGTGTTAACTTGAAAGTCAGAAGCCCTTAGGGCATTTGCTTTTGTTGTTAACATGTAATACTATTTGTAATAGGACTCTGCTGAATAGAAGGACGTGGATCTTTTATATATCATGGCATGTCAATATTGTTGGGTTTAATGTCATTATTTTGAGGGCGTTACAACTTGGTATCAGAGCGTACCGGGTTCGAATACTTTGGGTACGTGGGAAGTGATTAGGATCACAATGGGTTTGTCTCGCTTGATAGAGACTTAGGTGTACTGTTATATGTTTATGTGATAACATGCTTATGTGATTATTTGGGTATGGGATTTAGTTTCTAGGATGTTGACTAGGTCTTTGGGTTTCTGGGAGTCTTGTTGGAAAGGCACTTGATCAATGCCGTTTCTAACCCACTCTAGTAACGCCTTTGGGACTATCATCATCCTAAATGAAATTGTAAGTGCTATGTGTGTTTATGTGCTTACGTGGAATGAATTACGCTTATCCATGCATTAGGACGTGAGTGTTTAGTTTTGGCATCGCTTATAAATGTGCTAACGCTCGGTTACCTTTATTAGGATGTCGACGAGCAAGAGGTGGTAGGCGTGGTAGGCCTAGGAGGCAGAAGTGCCATTACCGGATGAGGTTCCTAGAGTTCAGAGGGGTTGGTCAGCCAATGTGGCCGAGCCGTCAAAGGTCAAGAGTGGGTGCCTTGGCCCGGAGATAGCAGGGCTTTGGGTATTCTCAGAGCAGAAATCGTGCAACCGAGGCAGACCTTCTTTCTTGAAGAGGGAGTTCTTCCTGCCTAACCCGGAGGAGTTTGTTGGGGATCCTAAGGAGCCATTGAAGGCGCACGAGTGGCTAGAACAAATGAGTAAAACGCTCGAGATGCTAGGCATTGAGGACGGAGCATTGAAAGTGACCTTGGCATCCTTCCACCAAGGAGATGCGGGTCAATGGTGGAAGTATGAGAAAGTTCGTGGGTGGTACTTGGGAGGCGCTAGAATGCTTTCCAGAGAGGTTTTTATCCGCAGTGGCTAGAGAGAGACCGAGGGACTGGGCTTACCAAGCTTAAGCAGAGGGTTTGTCTGCGGGTCGAAGTTTGAGGCTACATTTATTAGCTTGTCCAGTTTGCACTGAACTTGTGGCGACAGAGGAGCGCTGCTATGAGTTTGAGCGGAAGTTGAGGTGGGACCTCAAGTTGAAAGTTGGTGGACCTTACATTCGAGAGTACAGCATTTGTGGATGCTGCACCATATGGAGCCGATGATGCAGAGGGAGAAGAGGAGAAACATGGGGCTCCAAGAGGGGCCAAGAGGGACAGGTTGATGGCAGGAGGCAGAGGGTTATAACCCTCAGCCGTCCCAGGGTGGTTTGGCCAGGTCGACTTTCCCAATACCGAGTGCAGTCGAGGGGCAACAGGAGAGTTCACTGCTACAAGTGTGGCCACCGGTCACAAGGTTTCAGCTTGTCTGCAAGGGCGGGGTCGAGAGTCGCTTCTTCACCAGGCCGCAGAGCCAGAGTTCGGTAGGGGCACTTTGTCGTGTTACTGGGCAGGACAACCCGCACATGAAGAGGTATTGCCCACGGTTGAGTGCCACTCAGAGCTGCCTGTTCTAGACAGACGCAGGATTTCACCACCAACAGGCAGCCTCGAGGGCCAATCCGGGCTTGCTGCCCCAACAAGGCAAAGCAATTCTATGCTCCGAGAGGCGAGCAGTGGATCAGGCCTACAGTATGCTGGTATGTCGTTATCACAGACCTAGTACCGCTCCATCAAGAGTGAGAGGTACCTTTTTGTTTTGCAATTCGTTGTTAGTGTGTTGATTGATACGGTGCCTCATTCTTTTGTATCTCACGATTTGCATCTGTGTTGGAATTGGAGTTAGCAAAGGTTGGCATCTCCTATTTGTGTAGTGTCACCTATTGGGGGTGAGTTGATTTTGAAACACCTGTGTAGAGGTTGTGACATAGAAGTTGACGATCATAGGCTTGCGATTCCTTTTGTTGTTATGCCCATGAAGGGCTTTGATGTTATTTTGGGTATGGACCGTTATCGCCATACCGAAATATTGATTGCTACCGCCTGAGGTTTACTTGCTGTACCGTGAGCGGGGAGTGTTTTCATTTCTTGGGGGACCTGGCTGGGAGTATTGTGCCACCGGGGTATGGTCCGCGAGGGCGAAATGAGCTTAGTGGTCTACTTGCTAGCTTTGAGAGTGGTGAGTGTGATGAGACTCAGATTGTGTTGCCAAGGGTAGTTTGTGAGTACTCGGATGTCTTTCCCGAGGACCTTGTCGATTTGCCACCTCACCGAGAGATTGAGTTCTCTATCGATTTAGTGCCCGGCACGGCGCCGATTTCTATGGCACCGTACCGCTTTTGCTCCAAAGAGAGTTGGTTGAGTTGAAAGTTCAACCTGTGGATTGCTAGATAAGGGTTTTGTTCGCCCTAGTGTTTCACTGGGGAGCACCCCAGACTTTTGCTAAAAAGAAAGGTGGTGCCTTGAGATTGTGTATTGACTACCTAAAGTTGAATCGGCTACGCTAAGAATAAGTACCCTATGCCCGTGATAGATGATTTGTTTGACCATTGAAGGGTTCCCGTTGTTTCTCTAAGATAGATTTGAGATCGGGTTACCACCGCTAAGGGTCGTGGAGGAGGATATTCAAGACGGCATTCCGTGACGCTGTATGGCCATTATGAATTCTCGTAATGCCATTTGGGCTACTAACGCACCGGCTTTTTATGGACTTGATGAACCGGATCTTCCTGAATTCTTGGATCGCTTTTGTAGTCGCCAGAGACTACATTCTTATCTATTCACCTTCGAGGAGGAGCACGAGGAGCACTTGAGAGTGGTGCTTGGGTTACTTAGAGCCCATAAGTCAGATGCTAAGTTCGAAGTGTGAGTTTTGGCTAGAAGAGGTGAAGTTCTTAGGCCATGTGGTTTCTGGGGAAGGGGTGTCTGTTGATACATCCAAGATTGAGGCAGTGCAAGATTGGGCACAGCTTAAGAGTGTGTTTGAGATTCGCAGCCTCGATTAGCTGGGTATTACCGGTTTGTGAAAGATTTCTCCGTGTTAGCTTCACTGCTGACTAGATTGACTTGAGGGGAGTCACTTTGTATGGGGTGAGACTTGTGAAAAGTCGCTTCAGAGTTGAAGGTTAGATTGACCACCGCCTCCCTTGATTATTCCGGAGAGAGGGTTGGGTTATGCGCCTATTGTGATGCCTCACGAGAGGGTTTGGGTTGTGTGTTAATGCAAGAGGGGAAAGTAGTAGCCTATGGCTCACGCCGCTTGAAAATTCACGAGAAGAATTACCCCACGATGATCTAGAATTAGCGGTCAGTGATCTTTGCCTTAAAAACTGGAGGCACTACCTTTATGGTGAGAGATTCGAGGTGTTCTCGATCATAAGAGTCTCAAGTATCTGCTTTCACAGAAAGACTTGAACTTGAGGCGAGGAGGTGGATGGAGTTTATTGAGGATTACGACTTCGAGTTGCATTATCATCCCGAAAGGCCAATGTTGTGGCCGATGCCCTTAGCGTAAAATCCGCTAGTAATGTAGCTTGTATAGCTATCCGGAGTGGGGGATGTTGGGCAATTGGAGAATTTGATTTGCTTCGGGCTAATCCGCCAAGTCGCGGCCTTGTTTTCTCGTTGTTGCTAACCTACACTAGTGACTAGGGTGTTAGAGGCACGAGAGGTGACCTTGAGGTAGAATCACCCGAGAGAGGATCTCCATTGGGAAGGTTGAGAAGGGTTTGACGGTGTATCCCGACCTGAGTGTGAGATACCGAGACCGCTTGCTTGTACCGGAGCCTTGTCGAGAGGAGGTACTCCGAGAGTTTCATCATTCGCGCTTTGCGGTGCATCCGGAGGTACTAAGATGTATCGATTTGGGTCGCCTTTTGGTGGCGGGTATGAAGAGAGATGTGGCGCTGTTCAAGTGCCTTACTTGTCGCCAGTGAAGGCCGAGCATCGAGGCCGCCGGTTTGTTACAACCCTTGCCTATTGCCGAGTGGAAGTGGGAGCATGTCACTATGGACTTCGCTGTAGGTCTTCCGAGGACTCAGGTAGTGACGCTTATTTGGGTGGTTGTAGACCGGTTGACCAAGTCGGCGATTTCATTCCGGCGCGCTGAGAGATTCAAGAGATCATCTTGCCGACTTATATATTCGGGACATAGTAAGGTTGCACGGGTCCCAAAGGATTTATTGTCTCGTATAGAGATCCTCGCTTTATCGCTAGGTTGTGGCGTAGTTTGCAGAGTGCTTTAGGTACTAAGTTGACCTTTAGTACAGTTTATCATCCTCGCATCGATGGGCGCCTGAAGGCACTATTCAGATCCTTGAGGATATGCTTCGGGTTGTGTCCTTGATTTCAAGGGGACGTGGAGAGGCACTTACTGCTGGTAGAGTTTGCCTACAACAACAGCTACCTAGTATCGGTATGGCAATCGCTTGAGGCCTTGTATGGCCGACCTTGTAGGTCTCCAGCTTGTTGGGCCGAGGTGGGTGACACACCTTGTTGGGTCCGGAGTTGGTTAGGGAGACGACGGAGAAAGTTGAGCTTATCCGTAGGAGGCTTGTTATGTTCTCGTAGTCGCCGAAGTCCTATGTCGACTGAGGAGGAGACCGTTGAGTTTGAGGTGGGTGATCACGCCTTCAAGATATCACCTAGGCGGGTTTGTTGAGATTTGGGAAGAGGAAGTTATCCCTCGGTTTATTGGTCCTTTTGAGATCCTTGAGCGGATTGGCGAGGTTGCTTATCGCTTAGCTTTGCCGCCACAGCTGGCCGGAGTTCATGACGGTTTCATGTGAGTATGCTTGAAGTATGAGCCGGATCCATCACACGTGTTGGATTGGACCGACTTAGAGGTAGATGAGGATGCCTCAGATGAGGAGAGACCGGTTCAGTCTTGGATAGGCGGATCAAATCTCGCGTGGCAAGACCATCCCTTTGGTTAAGGTTTTGTGGAAACATCACGAGTGGAGGAGGCCACTTGGGAACGTGAGTTGGGAGTCCGCGAGAAATATCCTGACTTATTTGTTGATGTGTAATCAAGTGTTGCAATTGTGTAATTGTAATGAACTTTAAGAACATTTGAAATGCTCTTAAGTTGTAAAACATGGAGCATGTTTTGTTAATGAAATGTTGTAGAACTTGCCTTGTTATGGGAGTTGATTATAATATTGCATATGTTGGCCATATTATAGAAATGGAATTGTATCATGATTATTGCTTATGATATGAATTGTGAACCATCTATGTGGGAAATGGTTGAAATGGAAAGAAAATGCATGTTGAAATGTATATATTGTTAAATGCCTCTTGATGAGAGATGGAATGACCGTAATGGGTCGAATTGTGTAATGTTGTGGTATAACATTGTTTAAAGGAGAGGAAAACTTGCCTTTCAAAACTTGTTTTTAATTTCGGGACCTAAATTTTTAAGGGGAGGTTATAGCGTCCCTGTTTACCCCTTGTTAGATAGTGGTCCTGACATGTGTCCGTGGATGTTGGTAATTGAGTATTGTCTTATTTACGCCCTTTCTTGCTTTGTTTTTGAGTTACGTGATGTGTTAGGGCGTGTTTGTCACAAAGTTGGTTAAGCTTAAGAACCAAGTCTAGTTGCCTGTGTTTGATCGGTCCGCCGAGCGACATGTTTACGCCGAGCGGATGGGTTGTTGTTGCTTGTACGCCGAGCGGAGGTTTTGGCGCCGAGCGAGAATGCACCTTTCAAGATTTCGTGCACCCGCAAAACTTCGCAAGTGTGGTTTATGCGCCGAGCGGTCTTTGTGCGCCGAGCGCATAAAGATGTTTTTGGTGAGAGTTCGGGAGGGAGACCGCGCCGAGCGGCCGATCTACGCCGAGCGATTTAACTTTGTGTTCAGGTCTTGGAGCTCGAGCGACAATGTTGCGCCGAAAGGAACCTGCTTTATAGTCTTTACGCCGAAAGGAGTGTCTTACGCCGAGCGACTCGTCAGATAACCGAGTGGACGGGCATTTTAAATCACTTTTTGACTTATCTTCTTTCTCCTACTTTACCAAAACGCCATTTTCAGAGCTTCTCACTCAAAACCATAACTTCTCTCTAAGTGTTGATCTAGCTAGAGTGTGTTGTTCACCTTTTGTCTTCACAAAAAGGGTGTTGATCGTCGAGGGCGCCATTTTGATCCGAATAGTTTGGTGTTTGGAGCATTTTGGTTTTGGGTCCTTCTCCTTTGGAGCTCATCTTTTGAGGTAGGGATATCCTACTCCTCTTTATGAGTCTTGTCTTTAAATTTTAGCATTTTGATATGTTGGTAGTTGTTGTGTAATTTTGGGAAACTTTGGGCCATTGTGTAATTTTATAAAAGTTTGGGGTTTTGTCTATAATAAACCTAGAAGCATGTTTGGTATAGAAACATGGAATTAATGTTGAAACATTAGTGAAATTGGAACCTAAGGGTTGTTATGTTATGAATTATAACGATGGATAGAATACATTGATTTTATGTATTGTTATGTGATGTGTATAATTGTTGTTTATATACATTGTGTTGTGTTGGAGGAGATAGGGATGTACTCCATGGTTTAGGGAAGATAGGGATGGACCTCTAAACCGGATGTTATTGGGAGGAGATAGGATGAACTCCGAGATAGAGCATGTATGCTTATCTAGAAATGTATTGACAGAGCGATATGCTTGTCTTTGGAAGTATGAATATGACTGTTATGTTTATATTTGTTGAAGTGAAATGTGTTGGCATGAGTGCTTGTCTCATGTGAGATGTTTGAGCCAAGGTTATGATATGGCAAGTGAAAGGAAATATAGACTTAAATGTCTTGGAATTGTATTATGTTATGAAAGAATGTAAAGGAGTTAGCCATCTATCAACTGTTAATCTTTTAGTCATTATTCATAACTGGTTTAGTATTTTTCACTGGTCAGGCTCACCCTATATGGGAACATCATTTTCGTGCATGTGTAGTATGCCACCTCCAAGGACTTAGCTTGGAAGGCTAGTGGCGGACGGACTTTTTGGTTGTCTTTCCTTTTGTAATATTACATGTAAATTCAAGCCAAGGGCTTAATGTGTAAATGAGTTAGCACTCTACTTTCTTGTAACCAAGTGTTAACTTGAAAGTCAGAAGCCCTTAGGGCATTTGCTTTTGTTGTTAACATGTAATACTATTTGTAATAGAACTCTGTTGAATGGAAGGACGTGGATCTTTTATATATCATGGCATGTCAATATTGTTGGGTTTAATGTCATTATTTTGAGGGCGTGACACAAACCTTGAAAATTTTCTTTTATAATTTTTCCAAAATGTTTTGTAGGACACTATATTTTCCAAAATGCACTGATTGTAATCTTTTTGCATTAGATTTTCATATTAAATCACTTTGTTCTATTTTCATATTAAATTTTCCAAAATGTTCTATTTCATCAGATTTTCATATTAAATCACTTTGTTCTATTTATAGCATTATATTTATGTGATTTGCTATCACCGTTGATCTAAAATTGAAATAGTTAATTGACAAGTATTTTTTAAAAGTGAAATTATTTTTAGTGTTTAGCCTATTCACATCTCTTTAGTTTCCAAATTTTATTAACTCAATTTATTTATTTTCATGTTGTCGTATGGTGTTATTTTAAGTCGTGTTCGATTGATGTTTAATGTGAACACTTTCACTTTTAGTTAAAAATAACTTAGCAAGTGTATGGAGAGATCAAATTTTTTTTTCATAAGTTGAATTTTATAAAATTTATCTCTACTAAACAAAATTATTTATAGAATGTTTAATTTTAATTCAATTGCATTTTTCTAATTAAAAAAATTATACCTTATTACTATATATTTTTTACTAGATTCACTCTAAAATATGTAACAAAAAAAATACATATCTTAAATGAAAAAAAAAATATTAGCTTTAATTATTATTTTGCATACTTTTTTATTCAGTTAGATGGAGTTAAATAAAAGATTAAAAAAATGTCATGGCATTTCTTGATGAACATTAAAATATATAACTAGTAATTCTTGTTACTGAGTTGTGTCATACTTAGATTCATGTTGAAAAATAGTCAATCCTAACTGCCCAATTTTATATATTGCTTGAGTTATGTCGAAAATTCTCATCCTTACCCCTAATTAATTTTAGTTATTATAGCATTCGTAAGCTAAAAAATAAAGATTCGATCAACTAATTGAAGTTCAACTATTATATATATATATATGCATATATATATTTGTTATCTAAATTTTGTTAAATTATAATGCAATACAAATAAATTTTTATCATTTTTATTTTGTCCAAAACAATTTTTTTTTAATAATAATATTTGAAGGACCCAATTTTAAAAAAATTTCCTTTAACCCCTAATAATTCAAGATCGGCCTTGCTAATCTGAAATAATTTAAAGATTGTGAGATACCGTGGGTGTTTGGGAAGTTATTATTTTAGTAGGTTATTTTAATTTTTGGCTATTTTAGTAAGCTAAAATTTTTGTATTTGGGAAGATAGATAGATTTTTTTGTAATTAGATGTGATATTTGTAAAAGAAAAAGTAAAATGATTATGAATTTGATGTGACATTTTATCTTATTAACTATTTTAACCTATTTTATCATTTTATAAATTTTATCCCAAAAAAATCAAAAAAAAAATTTTTGTCAAACACCCCCCACAAGTGGGACGTGCATCCGTGGTTATTTTTTATCCCCATGCCCACCTGCATGTGCTCTCCTAGTATTAATACTTTTTTATTTTTTTATTTTTATCGGTTCCGTTTTGTGAAATTTTTGTTTAATTTTCAGACGTTTCTTCGCAACCGACGATCGTTCGAAGGCTAGGGTTCCTGCAACACAACAGCAGTTCCTTTGAAAGAAGTCGACAAGAGTGGTTGGCGATGGCATTGGAAAAAGTGATAGGCCTGGTCATTCCGCAATGATGTGTTGCGTTATCGTTGCCTGTGCTCAGATCGCTCTGATTCCAACGATGTAGAAATAGAAAAGTAGTAGAAGAAGAAGAAGAGAGCGAATTCCGATACAGAAACTGGGGTAAGCCTGAAACACTTTCGATTACATCAATTATTATATACAAATAGAAATAGAAATCATGTTCAGCGTTCATTTTCACCTCTTTTTGACTTAATAATTGATATTCTTCAATAATTTTAATTGTTGCCTAATTTTGTATTATCAACTGCATTTAGTTTATCAGATCCACTGAAACTTTTCAAATTGCTTTACAAGCATTTATTTTTTCCCCAGTTACTGTGAGAGAGAGAGAGAGAGAGAGAGAGAGATATGATGCAGCTCTATGAAGCACGGGTATGAGTACTGGCATGATACGGGAGGTCGATATGGTAAAATCTCAAAAAATTAGGATACGGATGTGGTTTGGTACGTTTGTAAAAAAAAATATTTATTTTTAATTTAGAGTCGCCAAAAAAATTGATTAAATGATTTAATTTGTTAAGATTCAATCTAAAATTAATATTTAATGCTAAAAGTAAAGGTATAAATCAAAATTAAATGTTATTATATTAGATAACTTATAAACCATAGTTTAATTTTAAAATTACGCTAAGCATAAAACTAAAAATAAAAAAGAAGTTTAGTGAAAGGAATTTTATGTCTGTCGTAGAAGAAAATATTATTTTCACTAAGGTACGGTACGGCTTAGGTAATATATTAGGTTCGTTTGGGTACGTAAAAAATTTAGAAGAAAAAATTTGAGTACGTATTTTGTGTACTCGGTACGTATGCAGAAGTACTATACAAAGTACCACACGCCGGTCAGTATCCAGCACGGGTGCGACATGTATTTTGAAGTACCCATGTTTCATAGATGCAACTTAAGTTTGTTGTCAATGTGAAAAAGCATAAATGTAAAGGAAACTTTATATAAAACCTGAATTAAATCTTTTTTTTTTTTGGGTGAATAAGTCATAAAATAAAACACAGAAATTACACATATACAAGGTGTCACGACTCCATCCCGCCCCTAGTAGGATGGTGCCATGATGGCCAGTAATTCGAGACTACCAAAGGCCACTTACAAGATCACACACACACAAATCAGAGTAAACGTATGGGGCTTACAAATGTGGAAGCAATAATTAGAAGCTAAGTAGTCCATAAGAGCAGTGCTTAAGTTAAATGAAATGACATACATCACAACATAGCTTTAGTACAATAAAATGGAGTACAAAAATTACATCTTGACTAAAAGGCTTCTCGGCCATCAATTACAAAATACAAGGAAATAACAAAGAAGCATAATCTTCAAGATGTTGCAAAATACAAATCCAAAACACATCGCCAACACATCTAGGCGCCACCGCCTTGCTCATCACCTACATATATATAGAGAGGGTGAGCTTGGATACTCAAAGGAATGGCATAATTAATAAAGGGTTTACATGAATGATATCCGAGGTCTTTAACAAAATAGTACGAGAATAAATCAAGTTCATCAATCAAATCCTCCGAGCTTCAAGGATGCTTACTAACATCAACATAATACAAGAGATGACATTCGGACAAACAAACCCACGCGGTAAAACCGCTGCTGGCAAGGCAAGACAAGGCAAGAGAGATCTCTAAACAAGGGTGTCGTTGCATTATAGTCCCCGACACTAAGGACTTGTGCTACGAATGCTTATAGTCCCCTAGCACGCACGGACTTCCAAACTTTGTGCTACAAATGCTTATAGTCCCCTAGCACGCATTTGACTTCCAAACTTTGTGCTACAAATGCTTATAGTCCCTAGCACGCACGGACTTCCCGAGAATGTCATCAAAACAAGATATAATACTTATTGCAAGTAGGGATAATCATTCATGCTTGTAAATAATTTAACAAGACAAAACAAGGTTTTATCAAAGCTTTATAACATATCTTTATTAAAATACCACTCACTTATTCCTTCAACGCTTGGTCAAGGCAAGTCCAAGTCCTACAAACACGCGGGCGTAAATATGTTGATTGCACTCTCAAACAATCTTTATATGAATGCAAATGATCTCGGCATCCTACAAGAACTAAGTCAATTCAAAACAAACACTGTCTCCCATCTCGGGGAAACATGCTGGGCACCAATTCAAGTCTTGGCCGAGGTCCCACACCTTCTCGCCGAGGTGTGGTCCCGAGGGCCAAAGAATGAGGTCGGAAAACTCGGTTTTCCCTCCGCCAAGAACATGAAGAACATGAACATGAAGATCATGAAGGAGGTGAATGCAAGGATCATAACTTGTTATTACAAAATCTGAGATTTCATGCTATGAGTTCGAAATCATGAACCTGGGTGCCCATACTAGAAGATCTTTGGAAAAACAAACACAAAAGCATGTAACTTGTTGCAAACTTTCGGATTAAACAAGGCTTTTCCTCAAGAACACAAGAATACCAACTTTCTCTCTCTAAAACCAATCTTTAAATCAATGTATGGCATTCAAAACAGACTCAATCATGCAATGCAACTAGATGATCAATAAGAACAACAAGAGTTAATCAAGATTCTAACCTCAATACTCGAATCCAACGGTTTGAACTCTAAGGATCAAGCTTGCTACCCACTTCTCACTCTAAAATCCCTCCTTCTCCTTCTAGAGCTTCTCTCTTCTCCAAGACAAGAATGTAACAAATGGTGGGTTTCTCTCTCGCCGGTGATTTAACACTCACCGGACACGTGGCAATCGGTTGATTGGTTCTCCTCAAAAACGTGATAGATTGACAAGACAAGTCTATGACAAAGCGTGTTCAACAAGCTAGGCGGCAAGGGACCCCGCCAAGTAATGACATCGCTAACAACAAGACTTCGCAACAAAGGGACAATGATCTCGGCTAGAAGAACAACACTTGACTAAGCTGTACACACCTTGGCCTAGATGTGCCACACCTCGGTCTATGTCATACCACTCCAGACAAGATCACTTGGCACAAGGATAACATCTCGCCCAAATAATACACATCTCGGCCTAGGCGATACACCTCGCCCAGATGATAATCATCTCACCAATATGTCGTGACAAAGGTGGAGGTCAACAAAGAAATCCTAAGATGGTCCTAAGTGTAAAAGCATCAAAAGGGTGACCTATGCTCAAGATGACCTCAATAAACACACACTCTCACCAAGAGACATAGCATTCAAGTAACACTTATGCAAGACAAGTCAAGATTCGAAATGCAAGCTTAACAAGGCAAAATCATGTAAAATGCATATGAGTATGGTTAGGGTAGTGTGAGGGTCATTACACAAGGGGCATGCCCCTGGCCCTAAATGATAAATACAAGAAACAACCTAAAGCAACCAGCCAAAGAAGCTGAAAAACGAGCCAAAACTACCAAAAACACGCAAAGCCTAATGTACTGTCCACACAAAAATCACGGAAAGCAGTACGCTATACAAAGGCACAAAACACCAAAACAAACCCGAGAGTACAATATGTTCATACATCCTATAATAAACATATGGGACATATGAACACAATCGAACAGGTATGGGACCATACAGAACAACTTAACCATGCACAGCCCGCAGGTATAGGCATGAAGCCAGATATAAACCAAGCAACCAGCAGGCTTTAAGTACAAAATAATCTTTGGTTATTTTGAATTAGATCTTTGGTTTTGTTGTGCGCAACTTTTGTAATGGATGACAAGCTACAAAGCACGGATAGGGAGTATCCGTATTGGATTCCAATAATCTTTGGATACTTTCATATATGTATTTCATTACTTCCTAAACTTATATTTATTTTTTTTTTAATTTTGACAAGGGTTGGATACTTTTTTGGTTATTCTAGGGTACTTGATAATAATTATCTTTAATTTGTAGGTCATGTTTCCGAACTATTACAATTCATGAATTGAGATTATAATAATTCTTGCATTGCATTAGAGTAAAATTATTATGATAAATACAAGAATATTTTTTCCCCAATATTTTTCTTATTTCTTATGATAGAAGAAACTAGTGAGATTAGACTAGTACCTTAGTTTTTCAAATTTTATCGTATTAACATATGCTTAACGTGTCATACATGTGTCCTATATCTATATCCGTACTTTGTATAAAGTAAGGATAAAACAAATGTAATGATACTAAAATTACACTAAAATTAGGTTTCAATAATTAAATGAGGAAGTAAATTTGCATATAATATTTTTACATATAACACTTTTAAGGGAGAAAGTAAAATGCACATGGACAATATAAATAGTTTAGGCTTGATATTAAATTGAAATTTTTATAGGACCCGCCGAAAAAAATTGACTACTAACTCTTAAATTAATACCTAATAATACCTAATTCTCATAGAATCAATCTTAACATTCTTTGTGTTTATGTATTATATAATATTATAAATTATAAATTTTTCTAACTTATCTTGGCCATACCTGCATCCATCTTTTTTGGGGTTTTGTTGTATCGCTTCTTTTCTATATTCATATTCATATCCCGTATCCATATACCTTATTGTGTATCCCATATCCATATCCCTATCTGTGCTTCATAGATGACAAGACTATAATATTTCCCAGCTATTAATCAGATTTGTGTGTGACTTCACCTTTCATGAGGGTTGGTACCTAAATAACTTAAGAATTTCTTTGGATGCCAAGATGAATTAATTAACCCCACGAAAGGATTCCCTAGTGCAAGGTCTTTAGATGTAAAATCATGTTCTTGTAGTGGTGGTGTCCTCATCAGCTTGATAGTGTCTGGTTGGATGCAACTGGTTCTATTTAATAAACATACTAGTTAAGATAGCTTCTGTTTTACATATATATGTTTATTTTATTTTGAACTAAAATTTAACTTTCCTAACGAATGCATGTCTAATTAAGTGTCTTCCTTTCAAATTTGATAGAGACTAGGACCATGCCTCGTAAAGTAAATTGTGGAATTGACTATGATGAAGATTATGACGTCTATGAAGATTACGATTATGATTCTGATGTACAAGAAAATTGTAAGTGACCCTGTTAGTTATGGCTTTCTACTTTATCGTCTCAATGGGCTGCAGATTTTACTTCAGTTGGAGCATTCCTTATTACACTTTATTTTGAGATGGTTATAAAGCTTGATTCTGGGCATTGAGTACATGATTAATAATTTGCTACTTTACTGTTTTACTATTTTACGTAACTACATAAGCTAAAAAGCATGGACTCTTTCTACATTTTCTATGTTAAGATGTTTTCAGGATTGTAGGGATGAAATCATTGGGCTTGAGTTAAAACCTTGTTGGCTTGCTGATAAGGGGTTCTTTATATGGTGATACTTATTATTAAGATTCTGAAGGCCTCTAACTAAAATAGCATCATAGGTTAAAGGGAAAGATGAAAAGGGAAGCATTGGAGCATAAATTGTAGTAGAAAACATCTCAGAAAAGCAATTTTATGTCTTTCTTTCTTGTTTCCTTCTCCATCCTATCCGATCTCCCTCGCCTCATTTTTCCATCGCCTTTGTTGTTTGAGTTGACATTCCTTTTTTGGAACCGAAAGTTGTGACTGTTTGATGATGACACTAAAATGGCAGTATTGAATAAACAGATCTGAATGTTTCAAGTTGGTTAATTAATGTACAGGGATAAATTTATCAATTCAAATTTGATGACTACCTTCTAGTTGCTTTTTGTTTTTTTTGTTTTTTTTTTTTTTTTTTTTTTTTTTGATAAATGAAAAGTAGTCTTTTTTATTTGAAATTCAAACCCTCTTTATCAGAACATTCAGCCTTATTAAGTAACATAAAATATATATAACTGAAGTGGTATCAATAATGCCTTATCAAACTCACTTCGTACAATAAGAGGTACTCTAGTTGTAAAGACCTAATGAAACCATCACTAGAATTGAAACTTACATAGAGATAAATGTTAGGGGGACTTACGTGTAGGTTCTAATAGGTGAATTTATTGTCCCATAGGTTCTATGATAATTAATGGCTTTTTCATCAAATACTATTAAAAAAACGTCACTAATTGTTAATTTTCAACGACAATTTGAAAATTGTTACAAAAAATGTCACTAATTATAAGTTTTAGTGACAGTTTAAAAAAATTGTCACAAAAAAAGTTATAAATTTTCAACTTTCAGTGATAGTTTGAAAAATTCATCACAAAAAAAGGTCACTAACTGTAAGTTTTGGCAACAATTTATAAAAACCGTGGCAAAAAACGCACTAATTGTCAAATAGTTTTAGCCATATGCAAAAAATCGTCCCAAAAAATTATTTTTAGTGATGATTTTACTTGGACTTATTTTCAATAGGACTTGATGGGAATTCAATCTAACTATTAGGATCTATTGTTAGTTTACCATAGATATTAAATATCTAAAGTGCCCTTTTGTGTAGTGTATGGATGTTCCAATTAGCCAGTTCCATGATTTGGAAGCTAAGAAACACGAACATAGACAGATGCAGATAGGGACACAGGACACAATGATTTCCAAAAAATAGGGACACAAGCACAATGAGGACATGGAAATAAGTTTTTATTTTTATTTTGCTATGTAGATTAATCTTACATCCACAAACAATCAAAATTAACAAAATCAATCACTAATTCAATATAATAAGAAAAACTCACTCTTAAGGTAACTCATCGTTTATATCATTTTTATAGATCTATTAATTATTTAAATCTAAGCAAAAAATAATGAGCATTCAATATCTTACATCCATCAAAAGAATTAAAGAAGAGGGGGATAAAACTAGTTAGTGTGTCCCCGATGTGTCCCTTGAAAACAAATTAATTAAATAAAGGGACATGCCATGTGTTGGGTCCCCCTGTGTTGTAGCCGTGTCCATGTGTCCAACACTTCTATGACACCTATTTTGAAGTGTTAGTGCTTCATAGTTAGGAACTGTTTGGTCACTTCTCTATGAAGAGGGCATGTAATATATTCAACATCAATTTGGTATTATTATTCAATGTCGTCATGAAATTTTGGATCGGTTACCAACAGGAAACCACTATATTGCCTTTTCTTTTTTCCTGTTTGGTACGGCTTATCTAAGCAATAAAATGTGGGAACGCCATTGCCTCCATTTCATTCCATTCCATCTTAGAATCATTATAAATATTATCAATTAGCTACCACCACTGTTTCTTTCTGTTACCACCCCCTCCCACCCCCGCCACAACTACCACCACCACCACTACCACCACCCTATTGCCACCACTATCACTACCACCACAACCACTACATTATCACCGCTACTGCTCCTGCTACCACCGCCACCGCCACCGCCACCACCAGAATTGCCGCCACACCAAAGATACCACGACCATCTTACTACCACCGTCGCCATTGTCACCACCACTACTGCCACAACCACTGCCATAACCACTACCACTACCTTATCACCACTACCACCACCTTCATCAAAACCGCACCACCACCACCATTATTGCGCCACAACCACCACAACACCGCCATCGCCATTTACCACCACGATGACCTACCGCACATCATCATCCTACTACCACTTCTATCTCCACCATTGATGCCATCGCTGCCACTACAATAACTTAACACATCCACAACTATCAACACTATTACGATCTGTATGAATTTTTAACTTGTTTTTATTAGCTTATTAAATAAATAAATAATAAATAAAAACTTAATCCATTTCATTAGTCTAATCGGTATAACCAAACACGAGAAAGAAAATTATCATTATATTCTTATGTCATTCCATGTATGTGGGCAACCAAACAATGGAATGAGAATGGACATTTCATTCCATTCAACCTTGTATTCCATTCTCACTCTCATTTTATTCCCGCCTTCATTCCATTCATTCGTACCAAACATGCTAAGTTTTTAGTTTTTGGCATTTAGAAGGGGTCATCAAACACTGTAATCTAAGAAGCACGGATATGGATATAGATACGGATGCAGACATGGGACACGACGATTTCAAAAAAATTGGGACACGGACACAGACACAGACACGGACACGGCTGGGACATGGTAATAAAATCTGTTTTTATATATTTTTATTTACTATCTAGATTAGTATTACATCTACAAACAATTAATATTAACAAAACTAACTCAAATTCTATTTTTTAAAATAAAAAAACACTTTTAAATTAACACTTACAGTTTATATATATATTTTTTATGGATAATCTATTAAGTATTTAAATCTAAGAAAAAAATAATATACATTTGACATTCAACAAAAACACTAAAGAAAATAGGGGAAAAGACAAATTGGCATGTCCCTAGTTGTCCTCGAAGTGTCCTCTTTGTGTCTCCTAAAAATAAATTAATTAAATAAGGGGACACACCATTTGGCGTGTCCATACATGTCCCCGCCGTGTCCGCGTGTCTGACATGGATACTACACTTGTTTTGGAGTGTCAGTGTTTCATAGATTGTAACACTTTTGGGCTTCACAAATTACATTGTTACTATGGTTTGGAAAATATTTTTATATTTGTTTTAGGTCCTTAAATTTAATATCTAGTCATATTTGTTGAAAATAATTCCTCCATTATTTCTACAATTAAGAGCATCTCTGATGCAACTGCCATTTGAGCTGCTATATTAAAAAGAGCTCCAATGCAGTGCCATTCAAGTTGCCAAATTTTGGCATTGCTATATCTTGTAATCTGCCAACTCATCAACCAACTACTCCTCATCTATTCTTCTTAGGGGAAAAGAAAAAAACAAACATAACACAATATTTACTATATGCACAATATTTATTATAAGGAGTGGAGAAAAGAGAGAGAAGACTCACATTCACCAACCAAACACTAGACCACCATCATCGAGGATCACTGCCATTGACCACCGTTGACCATTGCACTGTCAATCATTGACCATCGCCAAACCACACTGATTTCTCAGATCCATGAGAGATTGGAAGGGTGTTTCCAGGGATGTGGGATTGGAAGGGGATGAGGTGTGGCAACAAGAATGGTGATTTGTGATGTGGTTTTAACCCATAAATCCAATTTTGTTTTGATTGCTGGTGTGATAATTGTAACGATTGGGAAAAATTTGAACTTTAATTTAATTTAATTGAGTCCTAATGAAGTTTAATTAATTATAATTTAGGTCACGAGTTTCTCTATGCATTTCAATTTAGATCTCTGTTGGTTAATTTTCTGCGCAACCGATCCTCTCAGTTTGCTTGCGTCGATTCCAGAGCCAACTTAGGACTCAAGGGACAGACTCTCTGAGCCTAGTAGAGTGTGGTAATATGATCTTATGGTCAATCTTGTACAAATAGAATTTAATTGCATGTTGAGAGAGGTAGTGCAACAATTGTCTGGATTTGCCTGGACTCGGGCCCGAATTGCTATGAGATTCGAAAGATGGATTCTTTAGGCTTGAGAATTATTAATTTTGCGTTATTTATGTATGTTTTATTTATTGTAGTTATCCCTACGAATTTCATGTTATTCTAATACAGAAATTGTGCATTTTCTGTGTCCGAAACTATACAGTTTTTAGCTAGGGTTTTGGGGAAAGCACAAAACCCTTGAACTAAGGAAATATAATTTTTTTTGGGATCCTAGAGGGCCAGCTGAATATCTCTCTCTCTCCCAATTGTCCTTTTTACCTCAAATAATGCATACAAACACTTGGGTTTTACTTACACCTTTCTCTTTCACCATTTGGGAAATGTAGGCACATGGGCCGTTTGACCGCCTTTTTATATATGTGTATATATATATATGAATATGATTTTTGAATCTAGGGTGCGGATTTGAGGGGTTTTCAAGATTCAATCTTAGACATTAGTACAACTTTGGTTAAGGGTTAACCTAGGGTTAGTTTAGGGTTTTGGGGGTTGAATTAGAGGAGGAGAAGCCCTCATTTCAGCCAATTCATCCCCCAAAACGTTACTCTTCTCTCTCTAGAATTCTCTCACAAAACCCTTGCCTTGATCCTTGTTTGTCTAAATGAGTGAGTGTTCTTGTGTTTTTAGGCTTAGAACCTTATTTTAAGGAGTGATTAGAAGACTTGGAAGTGGTTTTTAGTGTGTTTTGAAGATCAAAGTTGACGGACAAAGCTTGTTCTTTGAACATCTCTCCCTTTTCTACCACATTTCCTCATTATTTGTTTGAAAGCTTCAAATAAAGGTTGGGGTTTTCTCATCTCTTGCTTAGAAAGCATGCTAGGATTTTTATTTCAAAATTTATGACATGATTTTATCTGTGGAAGCATGATTAGCGTGTATTTGTTGTAAATTATGAGTTATTTAGTTGATTTATGCCTTCTTGAGACACTTTTAAGTTAGAGTTCGATTTTTGCATTGAAATCTCTAAAAGTGTTCTTATTATGCAATTTCACGAACTTTGAATACAATATTGTCATACCTGTAGACGCGCCCGTGGGCTTCACTCTACAGTTCGGACTCGATTTGTGTCGGTTCTAAATCTGAACCAAAGAGTCCAACCGCAAATCGCTTTGAGAAAACAGATTTTTTGAAAAGTAGTGCCAAACATGGATCGCTTTGCGACATGAGTCGCCACCTAAATATTTTAATTGGGAAATTTAGGAAACCCCGACTCGGGTCAAGGCCACACGTCCGTCATCACCAAAGTGGTCTTGGCTCGAGCTTGGGTACGATCGGGAAGGTCATTTATGAGCACCCTTTCGCCGGTCAAGACCGCCTCTACTAACCGTGATATCCGTTTTTGAAAACATTATGCGTTCTTATTCCGGTTATTAACCTAGAATTACTATGTGATGCGCACAACACAAAAGTATAGACTAGATCGCCTAACTTGGAAATAAACATTGCATATCCGTTTTGTCTCGAAAAACGCGTTAGATTTCTTTTGCTACTCGCAAGTAGGCTAAAATACGGATTTCAACGAGTTGTTCCAACTCAGGCAATCCAACCTCCACCCACAGGCATTCAAATAGTTTATCATGTAAGCAACTAGCCGCATGGTAAGCCTACTATCATGGTAAACATTCACACGCATGCGATATGCTAAAGCCGTAAACACTTACATCGTACTCCGCACCAAAACAAGAAACTGGTTAGCAAACATGCATGACCTAGTTCATGTTGAGTGGCTAATGCAACACAGTGTAAATGCAATCTAGAGTAGGCTCGCTAACCCTAAACATGGCATGTGAAATGCGCGAGTAGCATGTATTCAATTTGGAAATTGAAAGTTACGATGCGCTTTGTATGATGTACCGAGCCCTGCATGTAAACAAATGCATGAATGCACACATGCATTGCATAAGGTATGCTAAAGTAGACGTGCCTTAATCTACCATAAGGTGTAAATAAAAGGGATAGAAAGAAGTGGGGATTGGAAGACATGCACCCACTCACGCACACTTATTACAATGCCTCGCCGAGGGACCGAAGAATAATATACGTAACCGAATAATTAATTGACTATCCTAGCTAATTAAATATTACAAATCAATTAAATTAAATAAATAAACTAATTAATCTATTTAAGCGATAAATGCCTCGAAGGAGGGTCGACAGGTGCTGCCGGACTCGCTTAAATCGGCTGCAAGTGTGCCTCGCTTTCCTCTGCTTCCTTCTCTGAAAATTCCCAAAACTTCAGAGTGCCTCTCAGAGCATTGGGAACTTCACCGCCGAGGCAGGAGCTACCGGCTAAGGAAGGAAGCCACCGCCCCGATTTCATTATCGGTGCCAAGAGGCAATGGCCAAGACTAAAGAGTGCCGATCGCCCTTTATCCTCGCAGAACTCCAGAATCGACAAAGCAGCAGAGGAAACCAAAGGCAAGGCAATGCAAATCAAAGCATGTATGCACCAAGCACATCCCTCATCATGCTATGGACTCAAGAGGGCATGTGCCTCGATTCTGACCATCAATCGCAAGATTTCCATGCGTGATGATCCTAAGAACCAAGAATGCACCTTCACTTTCAAATGTATGCAAAACACATAGGCAAAAGGGGTACCAAACCTCTATCAAACTCACTTCAAGAGGCTTGGTATGCATGTTAATGTGGTGCAATCCTAAGCATGTCATCTAGGATGCAAGATGGACAATATGATGCATTTATGCAAGCATACAAACAAGCATATAATACAAGCATGCAATCCAATGGAATAATGGACTTAGACATGAATTAGGCAACCCTAAAAGGCCTAAGATCAGTGGCCAACATGCCTAGAAAATGAGACCAAATGCACACACACATATGCAAGTGTTAAGGCCCAAGACTTAGGCAAACCAAAGCAATTCTCATGCATACTTAAAGAGGCCAAACATGGACTAATAGCATGCATTTAAAGCTCTGAAATTCATGTTAATCATGATGCCAAATCATGCAATAGAGCATTCCAAACAAAGCATGCAAATGGCCTAGGCTTAAAGCAAGTCAATAGGGCATTAAACCACACTTAGCACAATCATACATGGCAATATTCAAGCCCTTAAAGACAAAGTTTTAACACATAAAACTAAGCCTAAATGACCACCTAGATGGCATCTAGGAAGCATGGAATCTAAGGCATGCAATAAGGCCTAAACATAGAGCACTTAACACAAGCTCTTAAAGCATTAACAAGGCCACCAAGGCAATCAAACAAGCATGTATGAAGGACTGAATGGCATGCTAGATGGTTCCAACCATCAAAAATAAAGCAAGCATGTCATACTACAAATTCATGCTTTTGAGGCCAACAAGCCAAATACAAAGAGGCTACCAAATACATGCCAAGATTAGCCAAAATAGCTATGGACAGAGCTAAATCATGGCAAAGTAAGCTTACAAGCTTCACAAATCTAAGCTTAAAACATGCTAGAAAATAGGCAAACAACCTAGGCATGTTAAGGCTTAAAAGGGCATTACAAGGCAACTATACTAAGCATGTATAGGAGACCAAAACCGACTTGAAAACATGTTATATCATGGCAATATAAGCATGGAAAACAAGCCAAACATGCTCAACACACACTCAAACATGAAGCTCCTTAAGGAAGCAAAATTTGTCCTTTTCAGGACATCAAGGAGAGGGTGGCCCTCTCCTTCTTGAGACTTCAAGGCATGCTCTTCACCACCGAAATCCTCAAGATTTGGTGAAGAGATCCTAAGACCAAAGTCTCGGATCTCTCCAAAATAGCACAAAAGGGGACCTTTTCCAAGGTCTAAAGGGGTCAAACCTCCCCAAACCACAAAACACTCTTAATATACAATGAAGAGGGTTCAAAATCGAACTTTTTGTGTTATATGCTAAGCTCAAAAACTATTTTAAAGCAAGTAAAAATAGAGTGCAAAAATGGGAATAAAGGGTAGTTTTGCTTACCCTTGTAGCCTTCTTCACAAAGGTTGTGGTTGATGCTTCCTTGAGCTCAAAATCTGTCAAGAACCTCCAAGAAACCTCTAGAACCTCGGGCAAGGAGAGGGTGAAACACTAGGTGTTTTAGTACAATAGTGTGAACTAAACACCTAGTGTACTAAGAGAAAAAGAGAGATATGATATATGTATCTAACTTAACCCTAAAACCAGAGCTCCAAATCTCTAACAATGTCTAATGCTCGAAAAATGCTAACCCTAAATCAAGAGGAGAGCTTTCTCTTATAGAACTTGTAATGACTTACAAGCTAAGCCAAGACTCATCCCTCCATACACGTGTATGGAGGGAAGCAATGCTCAAAAGTCATTCTAAAATATCTCGTAAAGCAAGTGCAAGTGGTCGGCCGGGCAAATTGGTCATTTCGCCCAAAATAGTGCCGACCGGGCACAAAATAGTGCCGACCGACACTATATAGTGCCGGTGACAACTCTGACCAGCCGTGGCCTCTAGCCCCACCGGTGGTGTGTAGGATGCCTCACAAAGCATTCCTCGCCCTTCCAAGCAAAACACAAGTGTTTGGTGCAAACCAAACACAAACGGTCAAGTTCGGAGGTCCCGAGGCGGGCGCGTGGCAGAACTCGAACTCCAAACGAACACAAACATGGATAATCACCGAGTGTTCCAACGGTGACGCCCAAGTCTTGAGGACGGTCAAAATGGGGTGTCTATGATTTGCCCCTCTTGACAGAACTCGAAAGTCATAACAATGACGGAGTGAATGTCAAAGCCCGAGACGACCCATTTTTGACAAGGCCAAGACTCGCAAACATACAAAGTACAAATGGTTGAACTCTTAAGTGCCTACGATCCCTTAAGGAATCAAACCAACAGAAGTTCATGCAGAGGCACACATGCCAAGGACAAGATATAAGCTTGTGGCGGGGCAAAATGCAACCGAAAATGCAAGAAGCCGAGCATAACTTATGATCATGCAAAGAAAGTCGTAATGAAGCACACATGCTAGCTTATAAGCTAACATGCAATAGTCTACACTACAATGTAGAAAGGATGTAAGAGAATTATGCAATTCTCAAAACGCCTCACTCGAAGAGATACAATACGTGCGACTCGTCCGGGTTCCACCGGTAAATGAGTCAGACATACAATATCGTGCTGAAAAGAAAGCAAACTTGACAGTACAATATGATTAGCAACATGCATGTCATATGCAATGTGAATGTGAATGATATGCAATATATACAAAACTATGTATAGATGATGCAAATGAAAATGTAGTGCAATTAAAACTAAATGCAACTACATGCAGGCAATTGAATCATGATTCAATCATGAGCGGTTCAAACCACACAAATGTCAAATAGATTGATGGAGGTGACAAGTCCGCTCTCCCATAGAACGATGTCTCGATCTATGAGTACTTCGCATCGGACAACAAGTATTGGGTGGATTGACATAAGTGGGGTAACGAATTCCGACGAAAGAACAATGATCCTAATGCGGATGCAACAATTACACTACAATGTAATGGAAATGGATAAATGATAATGGATATGGCACGGGCCAAACCAAATCTTGTTTAGGAAAGGCATGCAAGATACAAACCATGTCTAACACGTAAGCGGTGCCGCTACCCTCAAAGCTCGGACACAAAAGCTCGGCTTTGTGTTTTGACACGAAAAATATGGGCACATACCGCATCAAGCTCAACTTGGAAAGGCGCAAGCCATAGGTGGAAGGAGATGCGGTGGATGCATGCAACTAAATGCAATGGAGGTGGATATAATGGATATGGCACGCGGGCCAAACCAAGTCTTGCCTAGGAAAGGCATGTCAAGATACAAACCATGTCTAACATAAGCGGTGCCGCTACCCTCAAGGCTCGGACACAAAAGCTCGACAACCGTGTTTCGACCGAAAAATATGGGCACATACCGCATCAAGCTCAACTTGGAAAGGCGCAAGCCATAGATGGAGGTGATGCAATGGATGCACGCAAGCTAAATGCAATGGAGGTGGATACAATGGATATGGCACGCGGGCCAAACCAAGTCTTGCCTAGGAAAGGCATGTACGCATACAAACCATGTCTAACACAGAAGCGGTGCCGCTACCCTCAAGGCTCGGACACAAAAGCTCGACAACTGTGCTTCGACACGAAAAATATGGGCACATACCAGACCAAGCTCAACTTGGAAAGGCGCAAGCCATAGATGGAGGTGATGCAATGGATGCACGCAAGCTAAATGCAGTAGATGTGGATACAATGGATATGGCACGCGGGCCAAACCAAGTCTTGCCTAGGAAAGGCATGTACGCATACAAACCATGTCTAACACAGAAGCGGTGCCGCTACCCTCAAGGCTCGGACACAAAAGCTCGACTAACCGTAGTCGACCACGAAAAATATGGGCACATACCAGACCAAGCTCAACTTGGAAAGGCGCAAGCCATAGATGGAGGTGATGCAATGGATGCACGCAAGCTAAATGCAGTAGATATGGATATTTACAGAAAATGCATGACATATGCACTATACTACAATGATGATGCACGACATATGCATGTGTGTTGTTTTTTTTTTTTTTTGAAATGCAATGCATGACATATGCAATATTTACAATGATGCAAGACAATGCATGTTGATGCAATGGCTACGATTGCGATTTTCCCTATCTTACCAACCGGGCGATACACTAGGTTGGTTCAGTATCCAGAGTTGAGGCGTAGACACGCCGCCTCAACCTATGGGGCTTCCATACAGATTTCAAGCCGAGGGTTCATCCCCCTGGGTATTTAAACCAGACTTTAGTCTCGGAAATTCCGAACCTTTGCGTTCTAGGCATAAGTCGTTCAAACTCTAGTTTTCACCGTCCCAGTTGGTCTTCTAGGAACTCACCGCAAGCACAGACAGGTGGCTTTACCAGACCACCGAAAGTCGTTCGGGCACGACAAACACCAAAGGAATTGCACCTTCAGAGGATTTAAGGTCTCCTAGACCGGGATGTATGATGTATGCATGACAATGCATGTTTTTTGAAATCTTGGCCAACGCTACGCTTTGAGATGCATGATAATGCAAATGAGCGGGTTTAAGGTCTCCCCGGACCTAGGGGGGCAACCGATGAGGTGCGCTAAACAATGCGATGGAATGCATGCCAAATGCAATGAGGTGCACACCTTAATGCACCGGAGGTCTTTCACCTCCCGAGGATTTAAGGTCTCCTAGACCGTGCGTGTTTAAGGTCTCGCCAGACCGGGGGGCAACTGTTACACAGTACTCAAGTGCATGCAATGCAAATGAGACGTGCGTGTCTCAGAAGATGGAAAATGATGTGCAAAACGAGGCGTACGTGCCTCGAGACGCAATGAAATGCGAAATGAGGCACACGTGCCTCATTTGATGGAAAATGAAGCACAAAACGAGGCGTACATGCCTCGAGATGCAATGAAATGCGAAATGAGGCACACGTACCTCATTTGATGGAAAATGAAGTGCAAAACGAGGTGTACGTGCCTCGAGATGCAATGAAATGTGAAATGAATGTGACGAGGTACACTTTAATGCACCGAAGGTCTTGCACCTCCCGAGGATTTAAGGTCTCCTGGACCGTGCGTGTTTTTGGTCCCGCCGGACCGTGCGTGTTTTCGGTCCCGCCGGACCCGCATGGAAAATGAAATGCAAACGAAGCCGTGGGTAGCACACCTCACGGGACTCAAAATGAAATGCAAAATGAAGCAGTATGACACGCATGCCATATGACAATGCAAAACGGTGCAAGTCGCAAGGGACGTGCAAGATAGCGTGATACGATACGCCGAGAAATGCGATGGATGCGCGTAACGTACACGGGGCAACTTTTGAATCTCTGTAAATGACAAAAGGATACAAAAGGATATAATCTCTGCTTCAATTTGAGTGCCACACACAGAAGACATAGTCCGAAGTCGAAACGGAGGTCGGTTGAACATCGGAGATGCACTTTATTTCTTTCTTGAGCTATGAAGACCCAAAACCCCTCAACTTGACTAAAAATGGCCTTGGGAACACCATCGGCTGGGTGAGGTAATCACCGCCGCCACCGGCCGGTCAGCTCATTAATCGGCACAAAAATGTGCCGACCGCACAAAATAGTGCCGACCGCCAAAATAGTCGATCGGGGCATGACAATTTGCTCGTCTTTTAAAATAGGGTTCCATACCCTATTCTAATCACTTTCTCTCCTCCGAAAATTCTTCCTCTCTCTCTTAGAGTGTTTTCTCACTTTTTCAACGATTTCACGCCTGCTTCGTCGTCCGATTCACAGATACCTTCGCTGAACACTTTGAACCTAATATTTCTCCATTTCGTGTCCTTTCGCTATTTTCGCTTTTCGGACTTGTTCCTCGATTTTCTCTTCATTCTTGTGTCTTTTCACATTCCGACCCTTCCGCCATTTCCGACCCTCTCGGTTGACTTTGTCGGTTGACTTTTCAGATTCCGCCCATTTTTTCATTTTCCGTCATTTTCCACTATCATTATCCATGGCGACGATGTTCCACATGTCGGGACTCCCGGACCATGAGATGGACCCGGTCGAAGCTTCTCCCATTGAGCGGCGCCTATTCGATCCGGCGACCTATCGCCCGATCCACGTGCTACCACCGATGGACTCGCCACTTCAGCGGCTTTGTGAGTTTTGGACCCAGAGCTTTGCCGCCATGAGCCCTCCCACTTGTCTGCTGGCGCCACCGAGGTAACATTCTCGTCTTTTATTTTCCGCAATGTAGGATTTCCTGTCAATTGCCGTAGCTAACTGAACCCCCTTAACTGCTTAGTTCTGATGTACTGTATTGTAGTTGATTGTAGACAAATTCACTACTGATATCTGCTTAGGACCGGCGCACATGCACACACACTACACTAGTCTGAATCACCCAAACACATGGCACACATTGTACTGCCGATTCGCCGACACCCGGCGCTTATTTGATTCTGAAAACTCGCACGCATGCTAGATTTGCACAAAACTATACCAACACGCGGACACATTACACGTTGTAGTTCCATCAAACATACCGAGATCCGCTTCTATTTGAACGTCGAAAAGCACACACACACTTGCTTACACCAATCCTCATAGAACCGGCATGTCACGCATCGTAGCCCACCCACCGGTAGTCAAACCCGATATCTGCTGAATTTGAAAATGTGCACACACGTACCGTGTCTGCATGCTAACCTTCACAAACACACTGACACATCACAGGCAGTAGTCCACCGCGATACACTGAAGCCCGATATCTGCTTGAATCTGAAAAATGTGCACACATGCACCGTGTTTACACTGGAGCATCTAAAACACACTGACGCACCACGGGTTTGTAGTTTACTATGAGCACCGCACCGGTTTCGTTTGAATTTTAAAATTTGCACGCATACAGTTGTACCAACCGCATATCTTCATATGGCTTTGCAATTTCTTGATTACTGGGGATTCCCATACTCTCATGGTATGGGAACATTACCTTCATGAGTGGTACGCCGAAATGCCGTCTTAGTTAGCGCATTGTGGATCGGGCGGCCGGTACCTTCTGCAGGGACTTTCGGACTCTCTACCAGACCTCTTCTTGCTCTGGCAGAGAGGTGGTGGGACACCACCGATTCTTTTCATCTATCAGCGACCGGGGACATGACGATGACCCCTTTCGACTTCTCGATGCTCACTGGCATCGGGGTGGGGGGTGATCCGATCCCCTTTGACACAGACATGGACGAGTGGATCGCCGCTCAGGTTTATTTGCTCGGCGAGGCGCCGCCGCTTGTTCGTCCAGGGTTCGTCCGCTATTCCTGGTTTGAGGTGCGCTTTAGTCACGGACTATCTTTGGTGGGCCGCGGCTCCGATGACCAGAGGCTGGAGAAGGTATGCACGCGGCTTCCTCATGTTTTTGCTAGGGACCACCCTATTCGCCGACCGGGCGAACACCGTGCCTCTCTGCCTCCTCAGCGCACTGGTGGACGTCCGACGGATTGTGCAGTATGACTGGGGTGGCGCGGCTCTGGCCACCCTTTACGGCTACATGAGCTCCGTCTCCCGTGGCGTGAGCGGTTGCTCGGGGCTCTTGGCGAGCAGGAGGTATGTCTTCTTCTCTGCATTTCATTTACATTCGTACTTTCTATACTCGTACATGCACACCTTTGTTGTCAGAGTATCGTACACACGCACACATATACCTTTATCTTGTTGTACCGCTGTTCTGCATCAGACACCTGCCAATACAACTATAACAACATGCTCTGTTATTTCGCTTATTCGTACTCAGCTTTATTCGATAATCGTCTTGACGTCTGCTTTTGCTTGTGGGTGTATGCCTACTTCCCCAGACTGGAGCCAGTACCGGAGACGGAGACCCCTCTGGTCGTCCCCTTCTCTCGCCGTTATGACGGGCGATGTGTCCGGAGGCCCCGGGACACTTTTAGCTTCTTCCGCCATTTCTTTGACACCATCACCCCCACTGAGGTATGTTTTACTTACAGTCCGTTTTAAGCTTCGCTTTCAAACGTACATTTCTATATCAGTAGATAATCAATCTGATTTCATTTCAGTCACTGGCGGTAGTGGGCTCCACTCCCGGCGGTGATACGAGATAGGTATCTTTGGCGCCACGAGACCTCGCCATCGGATTCTCTGGAGGCGATGCTCGGCCTGGTACTGGTGGCGCTTCTTGCGTCGGACCACAGGATTGCCGGGCGAGATAGTTCGATCCAGCCTCCCGAGCACATGAGGGACCGAGAGGTTTTCTGCGGCAGATGGAGGACTATACCCTTTGGGCCGTAGATGTAGATGCCCTCTGGGCGAGGCGACTATTGCGAGTACGTCCCGACCTTCTTGATGCGGCCTCTGGCGGGGCTCTGAGTTGATCCAGTGAGACCATGGCGCCCGGCCAGGGCAGAGGAGTAGGCAGAGCGGGGCCATCACAGAGGGCTCGAGCTCATGGCAGAGGGGTGCAGAGGGCGAGGGATGGCGGCGCTTTGCCTACTATGTTGACATACTGAGGCGAGTGGGGAGACCTACCAGATCCCTTTTGCTCCTCCTCCGGCTGGTCATGAGTTAGCCGGCATTCCCGACTTGCCTCCGGTACGTATCACTTGTATTTCTGCATCTTGCATTTGTTATTTCATTTCAGTTTATTCAGATATCCCACAGAATACTGATATACTTAATACTTTTTGCAGGCTTCTTCCGAGAATACCCGTCAGTCGGTGGGGCTAAATGCCTCCCTGATGGGGATCTTTGCGGCCGGACTCTTGGCCTCTGGCCGTCTGACTTGCCGGTATGCTCTCATCGACCCGCCTCAAATCATACTTTGTTTCGCACAATCTGCTATACGGCACAAGAATCTGATAAACTGCTCACGGCTTTCATACACTGTACTCATACACTGCATTCTACATTGATAAACTGCTCACGGCTTTCACACACTGTACTCATACTGCGCATTCTACTTCCTTAATCGCATTCTACATTGATAAACCGCTCACGGTTTTTCGATGTGTTTGTTCTTCGATTTTCGACCTCCTTTCCCGATCCCTCGATGGGCGACACTACTACTCGGTGGGCCTCTGTCACTACTCGGGATGGCAGGATATTCCCTCGTACCAGAGGGACGCGATCACGTGGGGAAGCGATTCACGAGCTCGATTCGGCGATGGTGAGTCGGGCGGGGGCATCGATTCTTGGAGGAGACTGGATAGCTCGAGCTCGGGCTCCGACATGGGATCCGACGATGCTTTTGTGCTTACGCGGGGAAGAGGGCGAGGACTGATCCTTAGGCATGAGGCCTACTACTGATGATGATGATTTTGCTGCTTCTTTTCTTTATTTCTTTTCTTGTACTTTTCTCCTTTGGTAGATAGAGTACTATGTACTGCCGCAGGCAGGTTTTTGCTTTCCAAAACTATGTACTGGAAAAGATTATATATAAAACAAACTTTTTGTCTAAAAGAGTGTTATATCTGTATGTCTCACAGATACTGCACATTTTATACTTTGCATCGCATCGCATCATACTACACCTCAAATGTAAATGATATTGATTTGTATCTGACAATTGAACACTTGCACTGTGATAATCAAATAACCAACCAACTAAGCAGCAAAACAGCTCATACAAACCATTGCTCAATCCGAACATATAGCCCATACTCTGCTGAGGATTGGGGCTACATACGGCCTGCGATACAATACTCGGTTCATTCTGCCCACAGCAAACCTTAAATGAATAACCCAATCTGACAAAACGGATCACAAAACTGATACGGTTGCAGTTGAAACACCCTCGGATGCCTCAAATCTTCCATTTCCTTTTCTTGCTTTGCACGGATGTAAAGAACGGCACAGCATTCTGAGCACGAGCAATTGCCTTTTGGAAGAGGATGGGTTTTCAACCGGGGTATCGAGCCTACCACAGGACACGACGAGACAGACTCAAACGAAGAAACAAAAGGCACACGACCTAGCACAACGAGACACATTCCGGAAAAGACTCAAAGCCAAAATTGAGACCAACAAATCAAAAGACGCGACACACAGACGTGTTTAAAAGAGACCTCAAATTTCGAGGAGCCAGTTCCTCCGGGTAGGTTTTCCACCCCTTCTGATTTGCGTGATTCTCACATCACTCGACCCTCAGGCTCGGTTTTTCTCACAAAAAAAACCCTTCTCTCACTTTTCTCTCAACTTACTCCTCTCTATTCTTTATTCTCTCGTTTTGCATCCCTCCCCGAGGTGAATGACAGGTGAATAGGAAGTTGCGGATTCATGCCCGACACGACTAGCTCGCGGCTATTTCTTCTGGTAGATCGGGGTGCCTTTCTGGCGAGTGCATGCTGACGGTGGGGAAAGACAGGATACCTGGCTCAACTGTGCCCCTAGTTCATTATTTTGACCATTTTTTGTTTTCTCCTTAAAACAGTTTTGATCAAAATGAGAGTTGGATTAACACACTTATTCAATTTTTGATTTGAAAATCATGCGAATCAGGCTTTGAGCAGAAAATTCTCCTTTTGGGGTCCAAACATGGTCCAATTTTGAAAATGGAATAGTTTTTAGAAAGTAAGTCAACCTCAAATGAAAATTTTTCAAAACTATTTTTGCAAACAAGCGATGCTCAGCACGCAAACTTACCCTCGAGATATGCAACCTCGGATCGGAGGTAATGGAAAATCGCCCCTTGCTTGAAGGGGAATATGGCACGGAAAGTTGCCCTAGTTTGAATGGTAACTTAGGGCAACTTTTGGACACGGATGGCAATGGGTGGCAACGGAAAGTTGCCTTGTTTTGGATGCGCGGCATCAGGCATCACTCCTTATTGATGATCGGACCCTCGGACGCGGAGAAGTCGAAGATGGCTTGAATCAATATATGGACACAATCACAGGAGGTGTTGGTGGTTGGGCTCAAGAGAAAATTGATCATGCAATTCCAGCCGTTATGGCAAGACGTCGGATTAGGAGGCAAGTGACCAAAACCATGACATGGACTAAGACGCTATGAAAGCGTTGGAAATTTGGACTTCAAGACGAAGTTGCCTACGTATCCCAAACATGGGAATCAAGCCTTACGTAGTTCCGGTTAAGGTACTCTCGGGTATTTTAACCTTCACTATTTTTAGGCTCTAATTTTTGCCAAGGTGCCCAATGCGGGTTTTCGACCTTGCGAGCTATGTTTTTCGTTTTCATTCTTTTTCTTTTTCTTTTTTTTCTTTTTTGTTCTTCTTCTTCTTTTTTGTATCTTGTATTGTATCTTTTTTTCTTTTTCTTTTCTCTTTTTTCTTTTTCTTGCTCTAACTTTTGCCTGGGTCGCCCTTTCGGGTTTTCGGCCCAGCGAGCCTCTCAAAGGGTAGAAGTGTTATCAAGTCCATGTCAAATGGTTTTGAGATTGAAGCCTTCCGTATCCGAGAGTGGGCATTGATTTGCAAGAGGACTCATCCTCGGCTCTTGAGCACATCGACATTTTGCCCCTTAGTTCGAGGGTGTTCTGTTCTAGCTTTGCAAGCTTCTTCCACGAGGTCGACCTTCTGATCGACTTTGGTGCCTCATGTTCGAGGGTTGCTTCAAATTGGGCCATCTGAGCGTTTACGATAATTGATTGCTTGGACATTACGAATGAATTCAGTTGAAACAGATAGATTGAACTATAGAGTGAGAACAATCCTAAATTGCACATTCTCAAGAGCAATTCCACAGGTCTTCACAAGTCTGCATAAAACATTTTGTTTTGAAAGTTTTTTTAAAGGCGATAAAATCGCCATGGCCAAGATAGTGTGGAACCGATGCAGGTCGAGCCAGGGTCCTTCTCATACTCCAATGACAAGCGTGATTCCATCCATTAACAGCTTAGCATGCCTCTCTTTCTCTCAAAGTGATCAAAATTTTGCAAAAACTCGAGGAACTCCTTCCTCTTTGTTTTCACCACAGTGTTCGAAAAAAGTTTTGAAAAACTTAAGTCAAAGCAATAATTTTAGGGCACAAGAGAGCGGAATGTGTTGTCACCCCATTGAATTTTCGGCACAACTAGCCCAATACAATCAATAAACATGGAAGCACGGTAGTCATGGCTGCTGTTTCATTCAAGTTTCAGTGTGAAGCGGCTCCCACAATGAGGAGGGACCCAAGAAAACAAAAAGAAGCAATTTACAAAACAAAAGCGGTGAGGCAACAACCGAAGTCACCTAGTATTCTATACAAAGAGGTGACTCATTACAATTAGACAGACCCTTAAGCAAAAGATCGACTCAAAACAATGAGAGGACTCAAGACAAAACACAAAAATGACTCGACACCCAAGTCGGGATTTACAAAATTAGCATTGGCGGTGCTCAAAATGCGCGTAACGCCATATCCAAAAATGTACCAGATATTGCCCGAGCGGTTGAATCTCAATTACATACTCGCGATGTCGGTGTCCTCATTATCTGTGTCCTCACAATCCAAGAACTCGTAGTGGTGACTTGGCAAGTAGGCGGAGGATGACCTTGTTATCAATCAAATCCTGTACCTCATGCGGAGGCGAAAGCAATTATCGATGGCATGGCGATCGTGATGAATGCAGATCGGGTGGCATCATGGCTCTTTGGAAGGGGCTTGGGGGCGGCCTAGGATCGAGGGTGTGAGATGCCCTTTTGGCTAAAATCGGCGCCCTAGACAACGGCATGTAGAGAGGATGGAAGGCCTGCGCCCTCGGGGCAAGTACTTCGGAATCTGAGGACTCTTGCTAGATGCACTAGCGAGCAGGTGCGACCTTGGGTTTCGATCCTTTCCGGATCGTTTGGGAGTGGGAAGAACCTTCTTGGCATGACAGGCCTATCCGGTTCTCTGTTGGACCGAACGCCCTCAGCAGAGCGGAAAACGTCATCCACACTTTTGGTTACAATCGCGGATATCTGTTGTTTGCTCATTCCCCCGGCCTTCAAAGCTGGGATCGCCTGACATTTGTTCCTGAGTCGGCCTCGGCCTTCTCTTTGTCTTTGCCTCTAGCCTCAGCCTGGTGAGAGGTCTGGGTTGGTACTGGTACATCACTGTTGTGGGTGGAGGTCATCTCCGACTGATTGAGCTCGATCACAATCCGCCCGATGTCGGGGCTCTGGGTTCGAAATTCGGCCTCTGGTGCAACCGTGGCGAGTTGACATTAAATGGCGAGATCCGCCACGGACCTCTGGAGCTCGCCTATCATCCCCATTAACTCGAATGTAGTGGGCTCGCGAGCCTGATAGAATTGAGGGGTCCAGATTGGGTGTGCAGCGGGCGACCTAGGCGGGTGCGGCATGTCAACAGTAGCCTCATCTTGTGGGGTGGTTCCTTGACTCAGCGCGGCCGTCATGACCACAATCTCTTCTGAGTTCTGCATTATGTTTGGTCCTGCCTCAGCGAGGAGAAGACACTAGCTGTTCTGACTTGACTCTCTGAATCTCTGAACTGAAACGGTAAACAGCGACATTTCATTTGTCGGATTAAGCGGGTGTAGTCAAACAAGCGCACTCCACTCTTGAACACTTGTTCCCGAAGTCAACATCGAATCTGAATCGATACCCGAGATATAAGCGATTCTCAAAACAACGATCTTGGTGCCCTCGGTAGGATCATGAGACTTCATAAATTGGTATATGCATTCCTGTGAGATATGCTCTAAAAGCACATAGCGGATAAATGAGAGCCAATACACCCCTATGTTGGGGTAGGGTTTCCTGTCCTATTTTGTCGAGCTAGGGTTTCACTATGCCTTGACGGTTTCAAACAACCTAAATCGGGTAAGCAACTGTCCTAGTTTGGAATGGTCACTATGGATTCGACTATGCACTAGGTCGAATGGTCAAAAAGTGCCCGGTAAAAGGTTTGTGTTCCCATCTTGGCGAGCCCATAGCCGGTCGACCTTACGGTCATGCCTTGACAAGACAAGCCTCCGACAAACCGCTCGAGAATAGCGAGATGGCCAACACGGTGTCCTAAGGCGCACCAATGCACATGCAATGCAAAAAACACATAAGTGTAGTCAAAAGCAGGATATCACGAGTTCGAGTCAAGCTCTCTAAAGTCCCCAGCGGAGTCGCCAGAAAGCGACGCGCGTGGGCTTCACTCTCTGATTCGGACTCGATTTGTGTCGGTTCATCGAACCAAAGAGTCCAAATCCGCAAATCGTTTGAGAAAACAGATTTTTTGAAAAGTAGTGCCAAACATGGGCTTTGCGGTCTGAGTCGCCACCTAAATATTTTAATTGGGAAATTTAGAAACCACGACTCGGTCAAGGCCACCGTCAAATCATCACCAAAGTGGTCTTGGCTCGAGCTTGGAGTGCGATCGGGAAGGTCACTATGAGCACCCCCTTTCGCCGGTCGAAGACCGGCCTCTACTAACCGTGATATCCGTTTTTGAAAACATTATCGTTCTTATTCGGTTATTAACCTAGAATTACTATGTGATCGCACAACACAAAAGTATAGACTAGATCGCCTAACTTGAAATAAACATTGCATATCCGTTTTGTCTCGAAAAGCAGCGTTAGATTTCTTTTTGCTACTACTTAAGTAGGCTAAAATCACATTTCAACGAGTTGTTCCAACTCGGGCAATCCAACCTCCACCCACGAGCATTCAAATAGTTTATCATGTAAGCAACTAGCATGGTAAGCCTACTATCATAGTAAACATTCACACGCATGCGATATGCTAAAGCGTAAACACTTACATCGTACTCCGCCAAAACAAGAAGCTGGTTAGCAAACATGCATGACCTAGTTCATGTTGAGTGGCTAATGCAACACGTGTAAATGCAATCTAGAGTAGGCTCGGCTAACCCTAAACATGGCATGTGAAATCGCGAGTAGCATGTATTCAATTTGGAAATTGAAAGTTACGATGCGGTTTGTATGATGTACCGAGCAGGTGCATGTAAACAAATGCATGAATGCACACATGCATTGCATAAGGTATGCTAAAGTAGGCGTGCCTTAATCTACCATAGCGGTAAATAAAAGGGATAGAAAGAAGTGGGGATTGGAAGACATGCACCCACTCACGCACACTTATTATACAGTTGCCCTCGCTCGGAGGGACCAAAGAATAATATCTGAGAACGAATAATTAATTGACTATCCTAGCTAATTAAATATTACAAATCAATTAAATTAAATAAATAAACTAATTAATCTATTTAAGCGATAAATGCCTCGGAAGGAGAAATTTGTTGCCGTGTGCCGGGACTCGCTCGGGCTGCTGTCGTGCAAGTGTGCCTCTGTTTCCTCTGCTCTCCTTCTCTGAAAATTCCCAAAACTTGAGTGCCTCTCGAGCAGGGAACTTCACCGGCCGAGGCGGAGCTCTGGCTAAGGAAGGAAGCCACCGCCTGAATTTCATTATCGGTGCCAAGAGCGCCGTAAGACTAAAGAGTGCCGATCGGCCCTTTATCCTGCGGAACACCTGCAATCGACAATGAGAGGAAACCAAAGGCAAGGCAATGCAAATCAAAGCATGTATGCACCAAGCACATCCTCATCATGCTATGGACTCAAGAGGGCATGTGCCTCGATTCGGACCATCAATCGCATTTCCATGCGTGATGATCCTAAGAACCAGAATGCACCTTCACTTTCAAATGTATGCAAAACACATAGGCACAAAAGGGTACCAAACCTCTATCAAACTCACTTCAAGAGGCTTGGTATGCATGTTAATGTGGTGCAATCCTAAGCATGTCATCTAGGATGCAAGATGGACAATATGATGCATTTATGCAAGCATACAAACAAGCATATAATACAAGCATGCAATCCAATGGAATAATGGACTTAGACATGAATTAGGCAACCCTAAAAGGCCTAAGATCAGTGGCCAGCATGCCTAGAAAATGAGACCAAATGCACACACACATATGCAAGTGTTAAGGCCCAAGACTTAGGCAAACCAAAGCAATTCTCATGCATACTTAAAGAGGCCAAACATGGACTAATAGCATGCATTTAAAGCTCTGAAATTCATGTTAATCATGATGCCAAATCATGCAATAGAGCATTCCAAACAAAGCATGCAAATGGCCTAGGCTAAAAGCAAGAAAATAGGGCATTAAACCACACTTAGCACAATCATACATGGCAATATTCAAGCCCTTAAAGACAAAGTTTTAACACATAAAACTAAGCCTAAATGACCACCTAGATGGCATCTAGGAAGCATGGAATCTAAGGCATGCAATAAGGCCTAAACATAGAGCACTTAACACAAGCTCTTAAAAGATTAACAAGGCCACCAAGGCAATCAAACAAGCATGTATGAAGGACTGAAATGGCATGCTAGATGGTTCCAACCATCAAAAATAAAGCAAGCATGTCATACTACAAATTCATGCTTTTGAGGCCAACAAGCCAAATACAAAGAGGCTACCAAATACATGCCAAGATTAGCCAAAATAGCTATGGACAGAGCTAAATCATGGCAAAGTAAACACAAGCTTCACAAATCTAAGCTTAAAACATGCTAGAAAATAGGGCAAACAACCTAGGCATGTTAAGGCATAAAAGGGCATTACAAGGCAACTATACTAAGCATGTATAGGAGACCAAAACCGACTTGAAAACATGTTATATCATGGCAATATAAGCATGGAAAACAAGCCAAACATGCTCAACACACACTCAAACATGAAGCTCCTTAAGGAAGCAAAATTTGTCCTTTTCAAGGACATCAAGGAGAGGGGGTGGCCCTCTCCTTCTTGAGACTTCAAGGCATGCTCTTCACCACTGAAATCCCTCAAGATTTGGTGGTGAAAAAATCCTAAGACAAAGTCTCGGATCTCTCCAAAAATAGCACAAAAGGGGACCTTTTCCAAGGTCTAAAGGGGTCAAACCTCCCCAAACCACAAAACACTCTTAATATACAATGAAGAGGGTTCAAAATCAGAACTTTTTGTGTTATATGCTAAGCTCAAAAACTATTTTAAAAGCAAGTAAAAATAGAGTGTAAAAATGGGGAATAAAGGGTAGTTTTGCTTACCCTTGTAGCCTTCTTCACAAAGGTTGTGGTTGATGCTTCCTTGAGCTCAAAATCTGTCAAGAACCTCCAAGAACAGCCTCTAGAACCTCAGTTGCAAGGAGAGGGTGAAACACTAGGTGTTTTAGTACAATAGTGTGAACTAAACACCTAGTGTACTAAGAGAAAAGAGAGATATGATATATGTATCTACCTTAACCCTAAAAGCAGGAGCTCCAGCTCTCTAACAATGTCTAATGTTCTGAAAAATGCTAACCCTAAATCAAGAGGGAGAGCTTTCCTCTTATAGGACTTGTAATGACTTACAAGCTAAGCCAACAAGACTCATCCCCTCCATACCCGTGTATGGAGAAGAAGCAATGCTCAAAAGCATGCGAAAATATCTCGAGAAAGCAAGTGCACGATTAAAATTTGGGCAAATTGGTCATTTAAGCCCAAAATAGTGCCGGCCGGCACAAAATAGTGCCGGCAGACACTATATAGTGCGGTGACAACTTCTGACCCGGTGGCCTCTAGCCCCGGTGGTGTGTAGGGATGCCTCACAAAGCATTCCTGCCCTTCCAAGGCAAAACACAAGTGTTTGGTGCAAAACCAAACACAAGCAGTCAAGTTCGGAGGTCTGAGGCGGGCGCGTGGCCGAGAACTCGGGAACTCCAAGCGAACACAAACATGGATAATCACCGAGTGTTCCAGCGGTGGCGTCAAGTCTTGAGGACGGTCAAAAATGGGGTGTCTCTGATTGCCCCTCTTTGTGAACTTCGAAAGTCATAACAATAGCCGGGAGTGAATGTCAAAGCCGAGCGACCCATTTTGACAAGGCGAAGACTCGGACAAACATACAAAGTACAAATGGTTGAACTACTTAAAGGCGCCTCGTATCCCTTAAGGAATCAAACCGGCGTAGTTCATGCGGAGGCACACATGCCAAGGACAAGATATCGCCCGTGGCGGGGGCAAAATGCAATGAAAATGCAAGAAGCGAGCATAACTTATGATCATGCAAAGAAAGGTAATGAAGCACACATGCGAGTTATAAGCTAACATGCAATAGTCTACACTACAATGTAGAAAGGATGTAAGAGAATTATGCAATTCTCAAAAGCGTCTCACTCGAAGAGATACAATACTGCGACTCGTCCGGTTCCACCGGCGGTAAATGTAAATACATACAATATCGTGCTGAAAAGAAAGCAAACTTGCGGTACAATATGATTAACAACATGCATGTCATATGCAATGTGAATCTTGAATGATATGCAATATATACAAAACTATGTATAGATGATGCAAATGAAAATGTAGTGCAATTAAAACTAAATGCAAACTACATGCGGGGCAATTGAATCATGATTCAATCATGGCGGTTGAAACCACACAAATGTCAAATAGATTGATGGAGGTGACAAGTCCGTCTCCCATAGAACGATGTCGATCTATGAGTACTTATACGGACAACAAGTATTGGGTGGATTGACATAAGTGGGGTAACGACCGGTGACGAAAGAACAATGATCCTAATGGGATGCAACAATTACACTACAATGTAATGGAAATGGATAAATGATACAATGGATATGGCACGGGCCAAACCAAATCTTGCCTAGGAAAGGCATGCGCATACAAACCATGTCTAACACGAAGCGGTGCCTACCCTCAAAGCTCGGACACAAAAGCTCGTATTTGTGTTTTGACCACGAAAAATATGGGCACATACCAGACCAAGCTCAACTTGGAAAGGCGCAAGCCATAGGTGGAAGGAGATCACGGTGGATGCATGCAACTAAATGCAATGGAGGTGGATACAATGGATATGGCACGGGCCAAACCAAGTCTTGCCTAGGAAAGGCATGTCGCATACAAACCATGTCTAACACTGAAGCGGTGCCGCTACCCTCAAGGCTCGGACACAAAAAGCTCGACAAGCTGTAGCCCGACCACGAAAAATATGGGCACATACCAGACCAAGCTCAACTTGGAAAGGCGCAAGCCATAGATGGAGGTGATGCAATGGATGCACGCAAGCTAAATGCAATGGAGGTGGATACAATGGATATGGCACGCGGGCCAAACCAAGTCTTGCCTAGGAAAGGCATGTACGCATACAAACCATGTCTAACACAGAAGCGGTGCCGCTACCCTCAAGGCTCGGACACAAAAGCTCGACAAGCGTAGCCCGACCACGAAAAATATGGGCACATACCGGACCAAGCTCAACTTGGAAAGCAAGCCATAGATGGAGGTGATGCAATGGATGCACGCATAAGCTAAATCACGATAGATGTGGATACAATGGATATGCAGCGGGCCAAACCAAGTCTTGCCTAGGAAGGCATGTCGCGCTACAAACCATGTCTAACACGAAGCGGTGCCGCTACCCTCAAGGCTCGGACACAAAAGCTCGACAAGCTGTGGCCGACACGAAAAATATGGGCACATACCGGACCAAGCTCAACTTGGAAAGGCAGCCATAGATGGAGGTGATGGGATGCAATGCACGCAAGCTAAACAAGGATATGGATATTTCTGAAAATGCATGACATATGCACTATACTACAATGATGATGCGACATATGCATGTGTGTTGTTTTTTTTGAAATGCAATGCATGACATATGCAATATTTACAATGATGCAAGACAATGCATGTTGATGCAATGGCTACGATTGCGATTTTCCTATCTTACCAACGGGCGATACACTAGGTTGGTTCGATATCGAGTTGGCGTGAACACGCCGCCTCAACCTATGGGGCTTCCATACAGATTTCAAGCCGGGGGTTCATCCCCCTGGGTATTTAAACCAGACTTTAGTCTCGGAAATTCCGAACCTTTGCGTTCTAGGCATAAGTCGTTCAAACTCCTGTTTTCACCGTCAGTTGGTCTTCTAGGAACTCACATAACGCAGACGGTGGCTTTACGAGACCACGAAAGTCGTTTTGACGACAAACACCAAAGGAATTGCACCTTCAGAGGATTTAAGGTCTCCTAGGCAGGATGTATGATGTATGCATGACAATGCATGTTTTTTGAAATCTTGGCCAACGCGGCTTTGAATGCATGATAATGCAAATGGCGGGTTTAAGGTCTCCCCGGGACCTAGGGGCAACCGATGAGGTCGCTAAACAATGCGATGGAATGCATGCCAAATGCAATGAGGTGCACACCTTAATGCCGGAGGTCTTTCACCTCCCGAGGATTTAAGGTCTCCTAGACGTCGTGTTTAAGGTCTCGCCCGGACCGGGGCAAGTTACCGATACTCAAGTGCATGCAATGCAAATGAGGCGTCGCGTGTCTCGAAGATGGAAAATGATGTGCAAAGCGAGGCGTGCGTGCCTCGAGGCGCAATGAAATGCGAAATGAGGCACCGTGCCTCATTTGATGGAAAATGAAGCACAAAAGGAGGCGTCCATGCCCCGAGATGCAATGAAATGCGAAATGAGGCTCACGTTCCTCATTTGATGGAAAATGAAGTGCAAAACGAGGTGTACGTGCCTCGAGATGCAATGAAATGTGAAATGAATGTGACGAGGTACACTTTAATGCAGAAGGTCTTACCTCAGGATTTAAGGTCTCTGGACGTCGTGTTTTGGTCGCGGACCGTGCGTGTTCGGTCCCCGGACCCGCATGGAAAATGAAATGCAAAACGAAGCACGTAAGGTAGCACACCTCACGGGACTCAAAATGAAATGCAAAATGAAGCAGTATGACACGCATGCCATATGACAATGCAAAACGGTGCAAGTCGCAAGGGACGTGCAAGATAGCGTGATACGATACGCCGAGAAATGCGATGGATGCGTAGCGTAACGCAGGGGCAACTTTTGAATCTCTGTAAATGACAAAAGGATACAAAAGGATATAATCTCTGCTTCAATTTGAGTGCCACACACAGAAGACATAGTCCGAAGTCGAAACGGAGGTCGGTTGAACATCGGAGATGCACTTTATTTCTTTCTTGAGCTATGAAGACCCAAATCCCCTTAACTTGACTAAAAATGGCCTTGGGGAGACCATCGGTGGGTGAGGTAATCACTTACGCCACCGGTGGTGAGCTCGATGTCGGCACAAAATGTGCCGAAGGCACAAAATAGTGCCGTAGGCCAAAAATAGCTGATCGGGGGCAGTTTTGACAATTTGCCTCGGGTCTTTTAAAATAGGGTTCCAAACCCTATTCTAATCACTTTCCCTCCGCCGAAAATTCTTCCTCTCTCTCTCTTAGAGTGTTTTCTCTCACTTTTTCAACGATTTCCGCGCGTTTCACGCCCGTTTCGTCGTCCGATTCGCGTATACCTTCGCGTTTCGAACACTTTGAACCGAATATTTCTCCATTTCGGTGTCCCTTTCGCTATTTTCGCCTTTTCGGGACTTGTTCCCCTCGATTTTCTCTTCATTCTTGTGTCTTTTCACATTCCGACCCTTCCGGCCATTTCCGACCCTCTCGGGGTTGACTTTGTCGGTTGACTTTTCGTATTCCGGCCCATTTTTTCATTTTCCGGTCATTTTCCACTATCATTATCCATGGCAGACGATGTTCCACATGTCGGGACTCCCCCGGACCATGAGATGGACCCCGGGGTCGAGCTTCTCCCATTGAGCGAGCGCCCATTCGATCCGGCGACCTATCGCCCGGCCATCCACGTGCTACCACCGATGGACTCCGCCACTTCATGGCTTTGTGAGTTTTGGACCCGAGCTTTTTCTTCTGCGGCAACCTCCCACTTGTCTGCTGGCGCCACCGAGGTAACATTCTCGTCTTTTATTTTCCGCAATGTAGGATTTCCTGTCAATTGCCGTAGCTAACTGAACCCCCTTAACTGCTTAGTTCTGATGTACTGTATTGTAGTTGATTGTAGACAAATTCACTCTTGATATCTTAGGACGGCGCACATGCACACACTACACTAGTCTGAATCACCCAAACACATGGCACACATTGTCGCCGATTCATGACACCGGCGCTTATTTGATCTGGCTTCGCCGCGCATGCTAGATTTGCACAAAACTATACCAACAGCGGACACATTACGTTGTAGTTCTTGAAACATACCGAGATCGGCTTCTATTTGAGCGTCGAAAAGCACACACCATTTGTTTACACCAATCCTCATAGAACCGGCATGTCACTGACCGTAGCCCACCCCTTGGTAAGCTGAAACCGATATCTGCTTGAATTTGAAAAATGTGCACACGTGCCGTGTCGCATGCTAACCTTCACAAACACTGTGACACATCACAGGCGATAGTCCACCGCGATACTGCTGAAGCCCGATATCTTGAATCTGAAAAATGTGCACACATGCAGTGTTTACCTGGAGCATCTAAAACCTGTGGCCGCTGCGGGTTTGTAGTTTACTATGAGCACCGCACCGGTTCTGTTTGAATTTTAAAATTTGCCGCATATGCAGTTGTACCAAGCGCATATCTTCATATGGCTTTGCAATTTCTTGATTCTGAGGATTCCCATACTCTCATGGTATGGGAACATTACGCTTCATGAGTGAATGCCGCCATTGCCGATGCCGTTAAGCGCATTGTGGATCGGGCCCGGTACCTTTCTGCGAGGACTTTCGGACTCTCTACTGCAGACCTCTTCTTGCCGCTCTGGCGAGAGGTGGTGGGACACCACCGATTCTTTTCATCTATCGGCGACGGGGACATAGCGATGACCCTTTCGACTTCTCGATGCTCGCGGCATCGGGGTGAAGTGATCCGATCCCCTTTGACCTGAACATGGGCCAGTGGATCGCCCGCTCGAGGTTTATTTGCTCGGCGGCGCCGCGCTTGTTCGTCGAGGTTAAATCCGCTATTCTGGTTTGAGGTGCGATTTAGTCACGGACTATCTTTGGTGGGCCAGCTCAAATGACCCGAGGCTGGCGAGAGGTATGCCGCGGCTTCCTCATGTTTTGCTAAGGACCACCCTATTCGTGGCCGAGGCGAACTGCCGTGCCTCTCTGCCTCCTCGGCCGCGGTGGGCGTCCAGCCGGATTGTCTTGATATGGTAGGGGTGGCGCGGCTCTGGCCACCCTTCTGGCTACATGAGCTCCGTCTCCGTGGCGTGGCGGTTGCTCGAGACTCTTGGCGAGCACAGGAGGTATGTCTTCTTCTCTGCATTTCATTTTACATTCCGTACTTTCTATACTCTGTACCTGCACCTTGTTGTGCGTATCTTTGTACACAGCACACATATACATACCTTTATCTTGTTGTACTGCTGTTCTGCTGTACACCCTGCTCAATACCTTGTACAACCTGACTCTGTTATTTACGCTTTATTACGATAATAAATCGTCTTGGCGTCTGTTTTTGCGGTGTGGGTGTATGCCTACTTCCCAGTGGGCGATCTGGGAGACGGAGACCCCTCTGGTGTCCCCTTCTCTCGCCGTTATGACGGGCGATGTGTCCGGAGGCCGCGGGACACTTTAGCTTCTTCCGCCATTTCTTTGACACCATCACCCCTACTGAGGTATGTTTTACTTACAGTCCGTTTTAAGCTTAAGCTTTCAAGCGTACATTTCTATATCGATGAATAATCAAGCGTATTTCATTTGGTCACTGGCGGTAGTGGGCTCCACTCCGGTGATCTGAGATAGGTATCTTTGGCGCCACCGAGACCTCGCTCTGGGATTCTCTGGAGGGCGGTCTGTCGGGACTGGTACTGGTGGCGCTTCTTGCGTCGAACCACAGGATTGCGGGCGGATAGTTCGATCCGACCTCCGACATGAGGGACAGAGAGGTTTTCGCGGCAGATGGAGGACTATACCCTTGGTGGCCGTAGATGTAGATGCCTCTCTGAGGCGAGGCGACTAATGCGAAATGCGTCCAGGACCTTCTTGATGCGACCTCTGGCGGGGGCTCCGAGTTGATCGAGTGAGACCATGGCGCCCAGTATCCGGCGAAACGAGTAGGGCGGGGCCATCACAGAGGGCTCGAGCTCATGGCGGAGAAGTGCGAGAGGGGCGAGGGGCGGTGGCCCGCTTGCCTACTATGTTGACATCTGAGGCGAGTGGGGAGACCTACAGATCCTTTGCTCCTCCTCCCATTTGGTCATGAGTTAGCGGCATTCGACTTGCCTCCGCGTATCACTTGTATTTACGCATCTTGCATTTGTTATTTCATTTCGGTTTATTCGGATATCCCACAAAATCTTGATATACTTAATACTTTTTGCGAGCTTCTTCGAGTATACCCGTCGATCGGTGGGTGAATGCCTCCACGATGGGGATCTTTGCGGCGGACTCTTGGCCTTCTGCCGTCTCACTTGCGGTATGCTCTCTTGACCACGATCTCAAATCATACTTTGTTTCGCTGTCTGCTATCGGCACAAGAATCGATGAAGCGCTCACGGCTTTCGCCTTTGTACTCATACTGCTTGCATTCTACATTGATAAAGCGCTCACGGCTTTCACACTTTGTACTCATACTGCTGCATTCTGCTGATTCACTTTGTTCACCGCACTCACATTGTACTCGCATGCTGCATTCTACATTGATAAGCGCTCACGGTTTTCGATGTGTTGTTCTTCGTATTTTGACCTCCTTTCGATCCCTCGATTGGCGACACTACTCAGTGGGCCTCTGTCTCTACTCGGGATGGCAGGATATTCCCTCGTACCAGAGGGAGACGCGGTCACGTGGGGAGGCAGTTCACGAGCTCCAGTTCCAGGCGATGGTGAGTCGGAGGCGGGGGAGTCGATTCTGGAGAGGCAGGATAGCTTCGAGCTCGGGCTCCGGCGATGGCGATCCGACGATGCTTTTATTATACGCGGGGAAGAGGGCGAGGACTGACCCTTAGGCATGAGGCCTACTGCTGATGATGATGATTTTTGCTGCTTCTTTTCCTTATTTCTTTTCTTGTACTTTTCTCTTTTTGGTAGATAGAGTACTATGTACTGCCGCAGGCAGGTTTTTTGCTTTCCAAAACTATGTACTGGAAAAGATTATATATGAAACAAACTTTTTGTCTAAAAGAGTGTTATATCTGTATGTCTGCGTATACCTGCACATTTCATACTTTGCATCGCATTGCATCATACTACACCTCAAATGTAAATGATATTGATTTGTATCTGACAATTGAACACTTACCTTTGTGATAATCAAATAACCAACCAACTAAGCGAAAGCAGCTCATACAAACCATTGCTCAATCGAACATATAGCCCATACTCTGGCGAGGATTGGGGCTACACTCTGACTGCGATACAATACTCGGTTCATTACGCCCCTGACAAACCTTAAATGAATAACCCAATCGACAAAAGCGGATCACAAAAGCGTCACGGTTGCGGTTAAACACCCTCGGATGCCTCAAATCTTCCATTTCCTTTTCTTGCTTTGCACGGATGTAAAGAAACGGCCTGACATTACGAGCACGAGCAATTGCCTTTTGGAAGAGGATGGGTTTTCAACGGGTATCGAGCCTACCACGGAGACACGGCGAGGCAGACTCAAGCGAAGAAACAAAAGGCACTGCGACCTAGCACAACGAGACACATTAGGAAAAGACTCAAAGCCAAAATTGAGACCAACAAATCAAAAGACGCGACACCTGAGCGTGTTTAAAAGAGACCTCAAATTTCGAGGCAGTTCCTCGGGTAGGTTTTCCACCCCTTGATTTGCGTGATTCTCACATCACTTTCGACCCTCGGGCTCGGTTTTCTCACAAAAACCCTTCTCTCACTTTTCTCTCAACTTACTCCTCTCTATTCTTTATTCTCTCGTTTTGCATCCCTCCCGAGGTGAATGCAATTGAATAGGAAGTTCTTGATTCATGCCGACCACGACTAGCTCATGACTATTTCTTACAGTAGATCGGGGTGCCTTTACAGTGCATCTTGTGATGGGGAAAAACGGGATACTGGCTCAGCTGTGCCCCTAGTTAGTTATTTTGACCATTTTTGTTTTCTCCTTAAAGCAGTTTTGATCAAAATGAGAGTTGGATTAACACACTTATTCAATTTTTGATTTGAAAATCATGCGAATCGGGCTTTGAGCGAAAATTCTCCTTTTGGGGTCCAAACATGGTCCAATTTTGAAAATGGAATAGTTTTAGAAAGTAAGTCAACCTCGTGAAAATTTTTCAAAAACTATTTTTGCAAACAAAGCGATGCTCAACGAGCCGAAACTTACCCTCGAGATATGCAACCTCGGATCGGAGGTAATGGAAAATCGCCCTTGCTTGAAGGGAATATAGCGGAAAGTTGCCCCTAGTTTGAATGGTAACTTAGGGCAACTTTTGGACACGGATGGCAATGGGTGGCAGCGGAAAGTTGCCCTTGTTTGGATGATGCAGCGGCATCTTGTGCATCACTCTTATTGATGACGATCGGACCCTCGGGCGGAGAAGTCGAAGATGGCTTGAATCAATATATGGACACAATCACAGGAGGTGTTGGTGGTTGGGCTCAGAGAAAATTGATCATGCAATTCGGCCGTTGTAACCGAGGCGTCGGATTAGGAGGCAAGTGACCAAAACCATGACATGGACTAAGGCGCTATAAGCGTTGAAATTTGGACTTCAAGGCGAAGTTGCCTCGTATCCCAAACATGGGAATCAAGCCTTCACGTAGTTCGGTTAAGGTACTCTCGGGTATTTTAACCTTCACTATTTTAGGCTCTAATTTTTGCCAAGGTGCCCAATGCGGGTTTTCGACCTTCGAGCTATGTTTTCGTTTTCATTCTTTTCTTTTTCTTTTTTTTCTTTTTGTTCTTCTTCTTCTTTTTGTATCTTGTATTGTATCTTTTTTTCTTTTCTTTTCTCTTTTTCTTTTCCTTTGCTCTAACTTTTGCCTGGGTCTCCCTTTCGGGTTTTCGGCCCAGCGAGCCTCTCAAAGGGTAGAAGTGTTATCAAGTCCATGTCAAATGGTTTTGAGATTGAAGCCTTCCGTATCCAGGAGAGTGGCTGTTGATTTGCAAGAGGACTCATCCTCGGCTCTTCGAGCACATCGACATTTTGCCCCTTAGTTAGAGGTGTTCTGTTCTAACTTTGCAAGCTTCTTGACAGTCGACCTTCTGATCGACTTTGGTGCCTCATGTTAAGTGCTTCAAATTGGGCCATCTGAGCGTTTACGATAATTGATTGCTTGGACATTGCAGATGAATTCAGTTCGAACGAATAGATTGAACTATAAGTGAGAACAATCCTAAATTGCACATTCTCAAAGCAATTCCACAGGTCTTCACAAGTCTGCGCCAAAACATTTTGTTTTGAAAGTTTTTTTTAAAGAGGCGATAAAATCGCTTCATGGCGAAGATAGTGTGGAACCGATGCAGGTCGGCCGGGTCCTTCTCGGTACTGTGGCGACAAGCGTGATTCCATCCATTAATGACTTAGCATGCCTCTCTTTCTCTCAAAGTGATCAAAATTTTGCAAAAACCGAGGAATTCCTTCCTCTTTGTTTTCTACAGTGTTAGAAAAAAAGTTTTGAAAAACTTAAGTCAAAGCAATAATTTTTAGGGCACAAGAAGCGGTGAATGTGTTGTCACCCATTCGAATTTTACGCACAACTAGCCCAATACAATCAATAAACATGGAAGCTTGGTAGCCAGCATTGTTTCATTCAAGTTTCCAGTGTGACGGCTCCACAATGGAGGGGACCCAAGAAAACAAAAAGCAATTTACAAAACAAAAGCGTGCACGAGGCAACAACCCGAAGTCACCTAGTATTCTATACAAAGAGGGACCGACTCATTACAATTAAACCGAGACCCTTAAGCAAAAGGCCGACTCAAAACAATGAGACAGACTCAAGACAAAACACAAAAAATGACTCGACACCCAAGTCGGGATTTACAAAATTAGCGATGGCGGTGCTCAAAAATCTTGTAACGCCATATCAAAAATGTACGGATATTGCCCATGACGGTTGAATCTCAATTACATACTTTGATGTCGGTGTCCTCGGTCTCTGTGTCCTCACAATCCAAGAACTCTGTAGTGACTGACTTGGCCGAAGTAGGCGGGAGGATGACCTTGTTATCAATCAAATCTCCACATGCCTCATACGGAGGCGAAAGCAATTGTCGATGGCATGGCGGTGGTGATGGTGCAGCCAGATCTTGAGTGGCATCATAACTCTTTGGAAGGGGCTTGGGGGCGGCCTAGGATCGAGGGTGTGAGATGCCCCTTTTGGCTAAAATCGAAGTGCCCTGAACAGCGGCATGTAGAGAGGATGGAAGGCCTGCGCCCTCGGGGCAAATGCTTGAATCGAGGACTCTTGCTAGATGCACTAGCGAGCAGATTCGGCGGTGGTCGACCTTGGGTTTCTGATCCTTTCAGGATCTTGAGTGGGAGTGGGAAGAACCTTCTTGGCATGACAGGGCCTATCCCGGTTCTCTGACTGACTGGAACTGCCCTCAGGCAGAGCGGGGAAAACGTCATCCACACTTTTGGTTACAATCGCGGATATCTGTTGTTTGCTCATTCCCCCGGCCTTCAAAGCCTGGACTGCCCACAGCATTTGTTCCACAGGGTCGGCCTCGGCCTTCTCTTTGTCTTTGCCTCTAGCCTCAGCCTGGTGAGAGGTTTGGGTTGGTACTGGTACATCACTGTTGTGGGTGGAGGTCATCTCCGACTGATTGAGCTCGATCACAATCCGCCCGATGTCGGGGCTCTGGGGTTCGAAATTTCCGGCCTCTGATTGCAGCCGGTGGCGAGGTTGACATTAAATGGCGAGATCCGCCACGGACCTCTGGAGCTCGCCTATCATCCCCATTAACTTCGAATGTAGTGGGCTCGCGAGCTGATAGAATTGAGGGTCAGATTGGGTGTCGTGAGCGACCTAGGCGGGTGCGGCATGTCATGATAGCCTCATCTTGTGGGGTGGTTCCTTGACTCGGCCAGCGGCGTCATGACCACAATCTCTTCGAGTTACGCATTATGTTTGGTCTGCCTCGGCGAGGAAGACACTAAACATTACGACTTGACTCTCTGAATCTCTGGTGAAGCGGAAAACAATGACATTTCATTGTCGGATTAAGCACGGGTGTAGTCAAACAAGCGCACTCCACTCTTGAACTCTTGTTCCCCGAAGTCAGCATCCGAATCTGAATCGATACCCGGATATAAGCGATTCTCAAAAACAATCTTGGTGCCCTCGGGCGGATCTGTGAGACTTCATAAATTGGTATATGCATTCCTGTGAGATATGCTCTAAAAGCACATAGCGGATAAATGAGCCAATACACCCCTATGTTGGGGTAGGGTTTCCTGTCCTATTTTGTCGAGCTAGGGTTTCACTATACGCATGCGGTTTCAAACAACCTAAATCGGGTAAGCAACTTTGTCCTAGTTTGGAATGGTCACTATGGATTCGACTATGCACTAGGTCGAATGGTCAAAAAGGGTGCCCGATAAAAGCGGGTTTGTGTTCCCATCTTGGCGAGAGCATAACCGTCGACCTTACGGTCATGCCTTGACAAGACAAGCCTCCGACAAACCGCTCGAGGAATAGCAGATGGCCAACCACGGTGTCCTAAGCGCACCAATGCACATGCAATGCAAAGAAACACATAAGTGTAGTCAAAAGCAGGATATCACGAGTTAGTCAAGCTCTCTAAAGTCCCAGCCGAGTGGCCAGAAGCGTAGGCGGTGGGCTTCACTCTCTGATTCGGACTCGATTTGTGTCGGTTCATCTGAACCAAAGAGTCCAAATCCGCAAATCGTTTGAAAAGCGATTTTTGAAAAGTAGTGCCAAACATGGTGCTTTGCGGTTCTGAGTCGCCACCTAAATATTTTTAATTGGGAAATTTAGGAAACCACGACTCGGTGCGAAATACACGTCCGTCATCACCAAAGTGGTCTTGGCTCGGGAGCTTAGGTACGATCGGGAAGGTCGACTATGAGCACCCCCTTTCGCCGATCGAAGACCGACCTCTACTAGCAACCGTGATATCCGTTTTTGAAAACATTATGCGTTCTTATTCCGGTTATTAACCTAGAATTACTATGTGATCGCGCACAAAAGTATAGACTAGATCGCCTAACTTGAAATAAACATTGCATATCCGTTTTGTCTCGAAAAACGCGTTAGATTTCTTTTGCTACTTTCATAGTAGGCTAAAATACAGTTCAGCGAGTTGTTCCAACTCGAGCAATCCAACCTCCACCCATAGGCATTCAAATAGTTTATCATGTAAGCAACTAGCCGCATGGTAAGCCTACTATCATAGTAAACATTCACCGCATGCGATATGCTAAAAGCGTAAACACTTACATCGTACTCCGCCAAAACAAAAGCGGTTAGCAAACATGCATGACCTAGTTCATGTTGAGTGGCTAATGCAACCGCAATAATGCAATCTAGAGTAGGCTCGGCTAACCCTAAACATGGCATGTGAAATCTTGTGAGTAGCATGTATTCAATTTGGAAATTGAAAGTTACGATGCGATTTGTATGATGTCGAGGCAGATGCATGTAAACAAATGCATGAATGCACACATGCATTGCATAAGGTATGCTAAAGTAGGCGTGCCTTAATCTACCATAGCGGTAAATAAAGGGATAGAAAGAAGTGGGGATTGGAAGACATGCACCCACTCACGCACACTTATTACGATTCGCCCTCGCTCGGAGGACGAAAGAATAATATCTGAGAACGAATAATTAATTGACTATCCTAGCTAATTAAATATTACAAATCAATTAAATTAAATAAATAAACTAATTAATCTATTTAGCGATAAATGCCTCGGAAGGAGGGTGCAGCGTGTGCCGGGACTCGCTCGGGCCTTTGTAGTGCAAGTGTGCCTCTGTTTCCTCTGCTCTCCTTCTCTGAAAATTCCCAAAACTTGAGTGCCTCTCGAGCAGCAGGGGAACTTCACCGGCCGAGGCGAGCTACCGCTAAGGAAGGAAGCCACCGGCCACGAATTTCATTATCGGTAAAGAGGCGACGGTAGGCCTAAAGAGTGCCGATCGGCCCTTTATCCTGCAGACACCTGGCAGCGGCCGAGAGGGAAACCAAAGGCAAGGCAATGCAAATCAAAGCATGTATGCACCAAGCACATCCCTCATCATGCTATGGACTCAAGAGGGCATGTGCCTCGATTCCGGACCATCAATCGCGCATTTCCATGCGTGATGATCCTAGAACCAAGAATGCACCTTCACTTTCAAATGTATGCAAAACACATAGGCACAAAAGGGTGCCAAACCTCTATCAAACTCACTTCAAGAAGCTTGGTATGCATGTTAATGTGGTGCAATCCTAAGCATGTCATCTAGGATGCAAGATGGACAATATGATGCATTTATGCAAGCATACAAACAAGCATATAATACAAGCATGCAATCCAATGGAATAATGGACTTAGACATGAATTAGGCAACCCTAAAAGGCCTAAGATCGTGGCCAACATGCCTAGAAAATGAGACCAAATGCACACACACATATGCAAGTGTTAAGGCCCAAGACTTAGGCAAACCAAAGCAATTCTCATGCATACTTAAAGAGGCCAAACATGGACTAATAGCATGCATTTAAAGCTCTGAAATTCATGTTAATCATGATGCCAAATCATGCAATAGAGCATTCCAAACAAAGCATGCAAATGGCCTGGAAGCTTAAAAGCAAGTCAATAGGGCATTAAACCACACTTAGCACAATCATACATGGCAATATTCAAGCCCTTAAAGACAAAGTTTTAACACATAAAACTAAGCCTAAATGACCACCTAGATGGCATCTAGGAAGCATGGAATCTAAGGCATGCAATAAGGCCTAAACATAGAGCACTTAACACAAGCTCTTAAAAGCATTAACAAGGCCACCAAGGCAATCAAACAAGCATGTATGAAGGACTGAAATGGCATGCTAGATGGTTCCAACCATCAAAAAAAATAAAGCAAGCATGTCATACTACAAATTCATGCTTTTGAGGCCAACAAGCCAAATACAAAGAGGCTACCAAATACATGCCAAGATTAGCCAAAATAGCTATGGACAGAGCTAAATCATGGCAAAAGCTTACAAGCTTCACAAATCTAAGCTTAAAACATGCTAGAAAATAGGGCAAACAACCTAGGCATGTTAAGGCATAAAAGGGCATTACAAGGCAACTATACTAAGCATGTATAGGAGACCAAAACCGACTTGAAAACATGTTATATCATGGCAATATAAGCATGGAAAACAAGCCAAACATGCTCAACACACACTCAAACATGAAGCTCCTTAAGGAAGCAAAATTTGTCCTTTTCAAGGACATCAAGGAGAGGGGGTGGCCCTCTCCTTCTTGAGACTTCAAGGCATGCTCTTCACTGAAATCCCTCAAGATTTCAGTGGTGAAAAATCTAAGACCAAAGTCTGGGATCTCTCCAAAATAGCACAAAAGGGGACCTTTTCCAAGGTCTAAAGGAGGTCACACCTCCCCAAACCACAAAACACTCTTAATATACAATGAAGAGGGTTCAAAATCAGAACTTTTTTGTGTTATATGCTAAGCTCAAAAACTATTTTAAAGCAAGTAAAAATAGAGTGCAAAAATGGGGAATAAAGGGGAGTTTTGCTTACTCTTGTAGCCTTCTTCACAAAGGTTGTGGTTGATGCTTCCTTGAGCTCAAAATCTGTCAAGAACCTCCAAGAACAGCCTCTAGAACCTCGGTTGCAAGGAGAGGGTGAAACACTAGGTGTTTTAGTACAATAGTGTGAACTAAACACCTAGTGTACTAAGAAAAAAGAGAGATATGATATATGTATCTAACTTAACCCTAAAACCGAGCTCCGGCTCTCTAACAATGTCTAATGCTCAAAAATGCTAACCCTAAATCAAGAGGAGAGCTTTCCTCTTATAGAACTTGTAATGACTTACAAGCTAAGCCAACAAGACTCATCCCTCCATACACGTGTATGGAGGGAAGCAATCTCAAAAGCATGCGAAAATATCTCGAAAGCAAGTGCAGTGATCATTTGGGCAAATTGGTCATTTCGCCCAAAATAGTGCCCGTAGGCACAAAATAGTGCCGACCGGCACTATATAGTGCAGTGACAACTCTGACCAGCCGGTGGCCTCTAGCCCCCGGTGGTGTGTGGGATGCCTCACAAAGCATTCCTGCCCTTCCAAGGCAAAACACAAGTGTTTGGTGCAAACCAAACACAAGCAGTCAAGATCGGAGGTCTTGAGGCGGGCGCGTGGCCGAGAACTCGGGAACTCAAGCGAACACAAACATGGATAATCACCGAGTGTTCCAGCGGTGGCGTCAAGTCTTGAGGGCGGTCAAAAATGGGGTGTCTACAATACCTATCTTGAAATCATGAAAAGTATTATTTCATTAATTTAGGGCTTTTTGTTCAAACCTCAAAAAGTGTAATCTATGGCATGTTTGATGACTTACGGTATAAAGGACATGTGATTTGGACAACTTTGAATTTTTGAGAAATATTTTATGTGTTGAAAATGGGAAAATGAATCACGGGTTAAAATGAGTTAGTCTAAAAGATGGTGTGATTTAGTGTTGATTTACTATTTTCCCCATGATTGTTACCCTAGTTTTGCTTACTAGTTTCTTAAAAATATATGTTTCCCTGACTATTTTATTATTCTAGATGCGTTTATGAGTTATTTGGATTATTTGATGAATTTGGGACTTATAATGGCAAAAAGGTAATTTTGACTCTTTGGGGGTAAAATAGTCATTTGGGTGTATTTTGGATTATTTGATTGAAATTTGCCACAGGAAATTAACTTGGGATTAATGAAGGGTAAATTGCTAATCTCATGCTTGAAGGCATTTTGGTAATCAGTACTTTACGGGTAATTTGGTGAAATTATGCCGTAGGGGTATATTGGTCATTTCACGCTAAGAGTATTATTACTATTATAGCCCTAGGGGCAAACAGGTAAAATTGGCTAGAAAGAGCATTATTGACAAAAAAAATGGTAAGTGTTGGATATTACTAAGTATGGCATAGTCGGAATCTAAGTAAGTATTAAATAACCAGTGTTGGTATTTACTATACTTAGTTGTTTTTTGGGTGTGTCCCGGTATTATTGATTTTACGGGCTTGGCCCAGGTTATAGGCTTATAGCCAATATTGTGGTCTAGTACGCTTGAGGAGATAATGGATCCAACTATCTACAGGTTAGAATCACGGACACTGCACAGTTTAAAGGAGTAGTAGCCTCTGGTGGTTGAGGATGGAGTTTCTTTCTAAGATGCAGCTTGGAGGGAGTTTGGGGTGTGATCAGGGTAGGACCGATTATGTACTTATTTATGGCTTGGGTAAGGTATTTTTTTGGTCATATACAACTGTAGACACCCCATTTTTGACCGTCCTCAAGACTTGGACATCACCGCTTGAACACCCGGTGATTATCCATGTTTGTGTTCGTTTTGAGTCCGGAGGTCCGGCTGTTGTGCCTCGGGATCTCTTAACGGTTTGTTACATGCTTGGTTTTCCACCAAGGCTTGTGTGTGTTGCATTTGAGGGTAGGGAAGGCTTGTTAGCCATCCCTAGAACCCATTTGCCTCATACCTCCACCGGCTCTCCCTTGTATCCATCGGCACTATTTTATTCAACTCCTTGGCCGATCGGCACTGTATGATGCCGGTCGGCACAATTTTGTGCCGGTGGCTGTTTTTGGCGGCCGGGGGCCCTTCTGAACCTCTCTGAGGATGGTGCAAGCCTGCCGTACCAGCTGGATTACACCATCACTCCTCCCCGTGCATAACATTGCCCCCGTTGCACCATTGCACCCTTAAAGCTCCTAGAAGGGTGACCCCTTTTGGCCAAGCTTCTTGGAGAAGCAGCGATATCTTAACTTCCTTAGAAGCTAGGAACCCTTGCACCCCTTGACCCCTTTGCTCTTACTTAGTCATTAAGCTTAGAGCCCTTTTTGTTGCCTATTTAAGCTTGTATTCATCTCCTTTGTAGAGGGTTAGCAATTTTAGGTCAAAACCGGAGATTATACATACATTCTCTGATATACATCCATATATATCTATATTTCCCTCTCTCTCCTCTTGTGTGTGTGTTTTAGGCCCCAAATAGTGTGTTTTACCTCACTTTTGCACCATTACACACACTATTACACCTAGCTCCGAGATTGGGAGGCTTGGAGGTTTGTTTTGTGTGATCTTGGATTGATTTTGATCACTAGGAGAGAATTTGGACCACTGTTCTTCATTGGATCTTCAAGGGTGAGCTTTTTACTTTAGTTTCCCCATTCTTGCAACCTATTTCTACCCTCTTTACTTTGTGATTTTGAGTTTGTGTTTAAGATAAAAAGTCTTGTTTTACTTGTTCTTGAACCTTCATTAAGGTCATTTTATGGTTTGAGTTAAGCCTCATCACTTTGAGCCTTGTTTGGCCATCTTTGGTGCCTTTTCTTAGGCCTTCTTGTTTTGGTGTTCTTTGGTCTTCTCACCACTGAAAACCAGTGGGTTTTCATGGTGAGGATGATATTCGAGCCTCATTTGGGAGAGACACCCCTCTCCCTTTGGTCCTTTGTTTGCCTTTGTTTTGGGCTCATAGCATAGCATGTGTGCATGTTTGCATTTGGCTTCATTTCAAGAATTTTGGGCTGTTTTAGGTCATGTTTGATCTCTGTTTTTGGTTGGAATTGTAGCCTCTAACATGCCTCTCATACTTCCTTTGAAATGCTCTCTTGTGCCTAAAAGAATGCCATGTTTTGAGCCATGATTTTTGCATGTTTTGGCTTAGTTTCATGAAGATACTAGCATTGTTTTGCCGTGTTAGAGGGCTGTGAGCCCTTGATTTTGTCATGTTTGGTATGCTTGAAGTGGTTGTCTTGCATATCGGCTTAGGCCTTACTTGTATGGGGTGCTAGCATGCTTAACTTGTCTTTATCTCATGATTTGGCATCATATTAGACCCTATTTCAGTCCATTAGTCATGTTTGTATGTTGGCATATGTGGCTTAGTTCATGTCTTAAAGGTGTGCTCTTGTATGCTTTAGGTAGGCCTTTGCATGCTTACATGTTTAGTGCATTTTTGGGGATGCCATAGGGATTTGGGCTCATTTTGCGTGCTAGAAATCTGTTCTTGCTTGTGATATATACCATGCTTGGTCTTGTTAAGGGTAGCAAGGTGTGCTCCTTTTGGTGCCTTAAACTTGGCCTTATTTGGTTCGCATATTGGCATGCTCATTGGTCACTATTTTAGGCTTGTTTTGCTCTTGTTTAGGGAGTCTTGAGGGCTGCCTCGTTGAGCTTAGTCCATCTTTGCATGCTCATATCATGGTTGTTGCATGTTTAATTGATGAAACCTAGTAGACATGCTAGTTCTATGCATTAATTAGTCCATGTTGCATGATATTTTGTACCTTGCATACTTAGCTCTTTGCATGCCTAACATGATAGGTTGCATTGCATTTGAGCCATATTGCATGAGTTGCATTCCATGGTTTGGTTTGGGGTTGTCAAACCAAACATGAAGATGAAGGAGTTCACACTTGAGTGGTGAAACTTGTCTCTATCCTCAAGTCTCTAAGGCCCTTGATCTCCATATGATAGGGACTTAGCCCTCATTTGTTTGTGTTGCATGCATTTTCATATCAAAAGAGCAATCTTGATCCCTTAGGCTATCATGCATCAAATGCATAATTGGTGGCCCTAGAACCAAGAGCCACACCCCCTTGAGTCCCTAAACATGATAGGAGATGTTGGACATGCTCACATTTGCCCAAAAACCATGCCTATGCATTCTTTGTCTTCTCTTCTTTGTCATCTGTCTGGTGAACTTTATGCTTTATGCCGGCATAAAATATCGCCGACCGGCACTATTTTGTGCCGATAATTATCAAGTCAATCTGACCGGTGGCCCTTTGGAAGAAGCCGATGACTTCTGCTTGCCGGTGGATCATTTGAGCCTCTTGGAAGGTAATACGAAGTTTTGAGAATTTTGGAAAGCGAGCGATAAGCGAGGCGATGGTGCCAAGGTGTGGGCTTTTTGCAAGGTGGGCATCGGGCATGCATCATTCAGCGCATCCAAGGCGGGGCGAGGCCCCATTCATTTCACTTAGATGCTTTAATTTGACTTAGAAATTTGTAATAATTTATTTATTCATTTATTCTTGATGCGTATTATTTATTTATTTGGTCCCTCCGGCGAGGCGAAAATGTAATAAGTGTGTGTGAGTGGGTGTATGTCTTCCAATCCCCATTTCTTTCTTCCCTTTTATTTACCTTATGATGGTAGATTAGATGCGTTTAATTTTAGCATACCTTATGCTATGCATGCGTGCATTCATGCATTTGTTTACATGCATCGGGCTCGGTGCATCATACAAAGCGACATCGTACTTTCAATTCCAAATTGAATCGTGTTATTTGTAGCATTCCATATTCCATGTTTAGGATAGCGAACTGCCTAGATTACATCTTTGCATGTGTTGCATTAGACATTTCAGTATGCTTAGGTCCATGCATGGATTTCTAATAAGCTTCTGTTTTGGCTTGGAGTACTAGGTGAGCTTTTATGCTTTAGCATATCACATGTGTGTGAGTGTTGACGTAATAGCATGACTACCATGAGGCTAAGTGCTTATGTGATATAACTGCTTGAATGCCTGTGGATGGAGGTCGAATTACCTAAATTGGGACAACACATTAAAACTGTGAGTTTTAAAGCCCACTAGATAGTGGCAAAACCGTCTTTTCTAAAAGCCCGCTTGAGAGTGGCAAAACTTGCATTTTAGCCTACTTATGAGTAGCAAATCATTTTTCAAAACAAACACGTAATGTTTTGTTCCAACTTAGGCGATTTGGTCTATACTTGTTTCTTCGCATAACATAGTAAATCTAGGCTAATAACCGAATAAGAACACGTAATGTTTTCAAAATCGGATATCACGGTTAGTAGAGGCGGTCTTCGGACCGGCGAGAGGAGTGCTCATAGTGACCTTCCCGATCGTACCCAAGCTCGAGCCAAGTCAACTTTGGTTATAGCCGGACCGTGGCCTTGACATAGAGTCAGGGTTTCCTAAATTTCCCATTTTAAAAAATATTTAGGTGGCGACTCTGTAATCTGGCAAAGCAGTCCATGTTTGGCACTTCTTTTCAAAAATCAATTTTTCTCAAAACGATTTGCCAGAGTTGGACTCTTTGGTTCAGATTTAGAACCGTGACACAAATCGAGTCCGAACTGTAGAGTAAAGCCCACGGGCGCGTCTACAACAACGGAGACCAATAGAAGTAGTAGTAAAGAGATGCGATATAGTGACAGTAGAAGGAAGTGTTAGGGGAAGGGGCAAAACTAGATTGACGTGGGCTAGTGTAGTAAATAGAGATATGAATCCTCTTAATTTGACTAACCAAATGGCCTTTGATAGAGTAGAGTGGAGAAGAAGGATTTATGTAGCCGACCCTATTTGATGGGACTTAAAGTTTGGTTTTGTTTGGTTTGGTATAAGGTATGTGTTGGCGAGACCGGGTTAATTGCCCTGTTGGCGGTTATTGATTTGGGATTATTTCTTTTATTTAATTGTCCTAGTGTGAGTTAATTAAATAAGATGGACTTAATAAGATTAAGTAAGTTAATCTGAAAATTGGACATTTCATTTTATAATTTTATTTGTTATGATACTACCATGTTTACTTAGTAAGAATGACATCATTGTCGGGTGAGTGTCAATACTCACGGCCCCTACATTTTGTGGGTACCGATGGACACCCACCGACATGAGCGGCAGGACATGGTTTATTTTTTTAGTAATAGTATAGACCCTAGGTTAATTTGGGCGTGTGTACCTTTACACCTTTTCGTCAGATTATTGTATTAATTAATTTAGGACCTATTAACTTAAATATTTATTTCCATTATTGCATGACGTACTTTATTTTATGGGTTTGTGCGCCAAGTGATGATGTGTTTTGTATCTGAGACAACACTGGAGTTTTTGAACTTAAAGAATGAATTATTTCAAAAGCTATCAAAGGGCGCGTTTCTCAATACAAGCCGAATTTTATCAAAAACACCTTGTTTTGTCACCTAAAGTTAAGTTAGGTTCAATAAGGAAAAAATGGACATGTTTTCCAACCTCATCTAATCTAAGGTCACTGGGCACGTTTTACAAGGCAAACCTAATTTTGAGTATTTAATGAGAATTGACTAAGGAAAGTGATTTCGAGTATGAACTAAATAATAAAGAGAGTTTTACTTAAAAAGCTCACACTTAGGTTAATTAGTTTCCGCCTAATTGATCTTTGAAAAATCAAGGCATGACAATAATAGATAGAATGAATGTGTGATAAAGAGTTCTAGATCCTTCTTGCACGTGACAGTGCAATACTCTCTTTTTTTTATTTTTTATGATTATCTTAAGCAAAGCTCCTACTTGAAGAAACAAGTCTTCATTTTTATTTATTTTTATTCTTTTAAAGGAACGGTCCAATAGCAATTGTTCAATTTCATAGTGTGCAATCAGTCCAATTTTGAAGAGATAAATTAAAAATGTGTTGGTGGTTAGAAGAATAGTGGTTAAAATGAGAAAATATGGAGGAAAAGGTTGTTGTGCCAAAATATAGCACTTGTAGCATTGGAGCAAGTTTGTCAAAATTTGACATTTTTGTAATGTAGCATTGCCAAATTTTGACAATGGCATGTCAAATTTAACAATTAGCATTTTAGATGCTCTAAGGCTTCATTTGGCAGAGCTAAAAAGCTAAGCATATTGGCTTATCTAGCCCACAAGAAACCACCGTAAGCCAAGTTCATGAATCAATAATACATGTGTTAAAACATGTGCTGGAGGGTCTTTTGTATTATCTTGGAAATGTGGGCTTGGAAATGATTCATGAAAATCGTAACTTTGACCATCCATTTATTGATTTGTTCTTCAGTTCTTTTGTCTCTTGAATACTATTTCTCCATAATGTTACTTCCATGTGGTTTCTGTCATGATGTATGGCAACTTCTTGCTCTTTATTTATTTTTTTTTTTTGTTAAGCTTAAAACTTTATGTTTTGAGGAACAATATCAACAAACATGGCTTGAAACCTAGCTGCATGTAGGGAAGTAGTGTTTTGTTGATATGACGAGGTGTGAAACCCATGCCAATATATCTGTTGAGTTGTCTCACTGAAAATGCTCTTTGGTTTGTGAAGCGTTTTGCATCTTATATGTTGACTTCTTGATGGGTACTTCATTGCAACAGCTGAAGGACCTGAGACAAAACAGGAAAACATTACACTGGGTGTTTGGTGTTGCTCCATTTGTACATTTGATAATGAAGAGGGTATGTCTGCATGCAATATTTGCGGGGTTCTTCGTACTCCTTTGGGTAATGCTTGCAGCAATGGAAATAAGAACACAGGTAAGAGTTATCTTGTTATTTTTCTATCACTATTTTGATGCATAGTTTCTTAAATTTGGAGAAGTTAGATGCTTCATGGATTAGCCCTTGTCCACATTTTATGTGATGATCACTCTTCTCCTTGCATTTTCCACCCTTTGTCACATCAATACATATGTGTTAGTCATGTTTCATTTCCACCCGCTTTTTTGAAGTGGATATACAGGCAGCTCACATCTATTTTAGGTATGGACTCCTTAGTGGCATGATGCATCCTTGTAATGTAGGTTTCGTCTCATGTACATGGGCCCTTTATAGAGTAGATCTTTTTCATGCAGTTGATGGCATGTGCAAAGATTCTGGAGCATCCATAATGGCCAGGTCTCTTTTTGCATCATTGTCGTGCCTGACACCCAACAAGCCTAAAACTTCTCAGCAACGGAATGACAATTTTTTGATGGAAGAGTGCAATAGCTTCTGTAAGCTTGGCAATATCCAAGGACATTTGTAACAATGCCCGCGGGGGACCTCGCTACAGTTCGGACTCGATTTTGTTGCGGTTCCAAATCTTGAACCAAAGAGTCCAAATCCGGCAAATCGTTTTGAAGAAAAACAGATTTTTTTTGAAAGAAGTGCCAAACATGGACTGCTTTGCGGATAACGAGTCGCCACCTAAATATTTTTAAATGGGAAATTTAGGAAACCACGACTCGGTGCCGAAAGGCCACGTGTCCGTCATCACCAAAGTTGGCTCGGGAACTTGGAGTACGATTAGGAAGGTCACATCGTGAGCACCTCTCGCCGTCAAAGACCGGCCTCTACTAACCATGATATCTGTTTTTGAAAACTTTGTGAGTTCTTATTCCGGTTATTAGCCTAGATTACTATGTGATGCTCGCAGCAAACAAGTATAGACTGAGCCGTCTGAATTGGAACAAAACATTTCATGTTTGTTTGTTTGAAAATGGTGTGAAGGTGCTACCCGAGTAGGCTAAAATCTTGGATTTGCCACCCTCAGGTGGGCTTAGAAAACATGATTTTGCCACTATCTAGTGGGCTTAAAACAAACAGTCAACGCATTGTCCCAATTCAAATAACTCAACCTCCACCCACAGGCATTCAAGGCAGTTATATCACATAAGCACATAGCTTCATGGCAAGCATGCTGTCATGGCAACACTCACGCGCATGCAAGGATGCTAAAGCATAAAACTTACCGAGTACTCCAAGCCAAAACAGAAAACTGATTAGAAATCATGCATGATCCTAAGTATACTGTAATGCCTAATGCAACACATGCAAAGATGCAATTATAGCAGGCTCGGCTATTCTAAACATGGTATGTGAAATGCTACAGCTAACATGTATTCAACTCGGAATTGAAATACGATGCAGTTTGTATGATGCGCCGAGCAGTGCATGCAAAAGGATGAATGATGCAAACATCTTTGTCATCTTGTTATGCTAATTGAAATATGCCCTATATCTAACCATCGTAGCGAGGTAAATAAAAGGAGAAAGAAATGGGGTTGGAAGACATACATCACACTCACACACCCTTATTACATGCCCTACATGAGGGTCCGAATAAATAATATCTGACCCGAATAAAAGAATATTCTGATTTCTAATTAATGTCAGATTAAACTAAGAAAATTGTAAAAGCATGCAAGCCAGCATCTTTTACGATGAATGATGTATGCTAGGCTGCTTGGCGTAGAAATCCACTGGGATGCCCCAATTAGCCTCTGTTTGCAGTATTTCTCGAAATGCGCGCCGGACTCCGAAAAATTGTTGATCCTTAATTTTGCTGCAACAGAGAGCAGGAAAAGGACATAGCAATGTATTTTCACAAATATATGCATGCCTCGATCCTCGTGCCACCAATCACGCATACCGATGCATGATGGCCGAGGAGTCGGATTGCACAACTCAATATGGGATGAATGCAGATAAATGCTACAACAAAGCCTAACTCCTTCATGGGTAATCCGATTATCGGTGACTTGGGAATTGAGGCGCCTCCACTCGAGTACGGAATGTACCTCGTTTCCCGCGCAATATGCATGATATGCATGAAATGCAACTAATATACAACCTAGCCTGCGCAATGCTATGAAAGAGAGATGAAAATGAGATGCCTCGGCGTGCCGCAGCGGGCCCGCAAATCGAGGCGATGATATAACGAAGTGCCTCGAAATCGAATGCGTGCACGAGACGCAAACCGAGGCGATGCTGTGAAATGTAAATCGGATAAAACCAAAGTGCCTCAAAATGCGTGCTCACGGGCACGCAAACCGAGGTGATGATGTGAGATGCAAAATCGGATAAAACCGAAGTGCCTCGAAATACGTGCACACGGGCACGCAAACCGAGGCGATGACGTGAAATGCAAAATCGAATAAAACCGAAGTGCCTCGAAATGCGTGCACACAGGCATGCAAGCCGAGGCGATGACAAAATACAAATCGGGTAAAACCGAAGTGCCTCGAAATACGTGCACACGGGCACGCAAACCGAGGCGATGATGAAATGGAATGAAATGGCATACGGAATGCCACGATGGGCTTACACCAACATGGGAGAGCCTCAGCTCACTCACATAGGAGGCCGTCGGATAAAAATGAAGTGCCTCGAAATGCGTGCACACGGGCACGCAAACCGAGGCAATGGCATACAAGCATGAAAATGCAAATTGGGCTTCCGCCAACATGAGAGGGCCTCAACCACACTCACATAGGCTGCCGTCGGATAAAAAGTCCTCGAAATGCGCAGCACACCGCACGCAAACCGAAGCGATCTTGAATGACATCTGAAATGCAAACCGGGCTTATACCAACATGAGAGGGCCTCAGCCGCACTCACATGGGATCTTGGATGAATAAGCGGAGCGCCTCGAAGTGCGTGCCCGCGGGCACGCAAACCGAGGCAATGACAAAAAGGCACAAAATGGCATGGAAATGATATGCAAGCATGCAAACTAAATTCCAGCAACTAAATGAAGGGAAAACAGCCTCAAAATGATGATAAAAATGCACCCGATGCCCAGAATGTTCCCGAAATGTGACATTTAGCCCCCGAAATGGCCTACAGCTATGCTATACATGCAAAATTGACACATGAAAGCAAAAACAGTAGCAAGGAAGCCCCAAAAATAGCATCTTTCCAGTACAAAACATGGCCAAATTGTAAGCATAGATATGACAACAATAGCTTGCAAAAATACGGAAAAAGAGAGGATTTACAAAGCAAGTGATATCTAAAATGCTCAAACCCAAAAAATCAGTTCTGCAAAAATAGAGAGGGACTAAAAATATGCATTTTTACAGAAGATGAGATCCCCAAATTCAGTGTGTAGATGTACTAAAGATAGCATGCAAAAATTTGGGACAAAAGAGGCTATAAAGAGAGGTACCACAAGCAATGACCAAATAGCTTAAGACCCTTAATAAAACTTGAAGAACAGACCAAAACAAGACATTTCCTAAGCCTGATGGAGGCTGAAATCCGAAGCTAAGCAAGCCTAACAAAGCATGCAATTTTACGGAAAAAAAGGAGGAATACAAAGGAAGTGCCAAAAAAAATCATCAAATGGCCTAAGACCCTTAATAAAACATGAAGAGGAGGCCATTTTAAGACTATTTTCAAGCCTGATGAAGGCCGAAAACAGAAGACAAATAAGCCTAACAAAGCATGCAAAATAATGAACCAAAGAGAGGTCTTGAGACAAGTAGTATATAGAAAATTCAAACAGCAAAATTTCCTTCTACAACATTGAAGAGGATCCCAAAATATGCATATTTACAGTAGATGTCAGCCTCAAAATCAGAATACTCATGAGTCAAAGAAAGCTTGCAAAAACAATGGCATATGATGAGATATTGAAACAAGCATTAGATAGGGACCCCAAATGATGTTGAGACCTTAAACAAACATGAAGAACACCTCAAAATAGTGACATTTCCAGTTAATCTCGGAACTCAAAACCACAAGCAAATAGGTCTAAGAAATGAGCCAAAATAGGGCTAGAAAAGAGGGAAAGAGGACTTACCCTTGTAGACAACTTCTTGGCTGCCTTTTGCTTGAAGAATGGATGTTTCCTAGCTGCTGGAATTCTTCCCTTGCTGCTGGAAATGGTATGGTGATGATAGAGCTTGGAGTTGATGAAGAAATGGTGCCAAGACTTGGATGTTTGAAGCTTTTTGGAAGAGAGGAATGGAGGAGATGTATATGCAAGGCTCAAAGGATTTTTTTTCTAACCTTCCCACCAGCTGGAAGCTGCTGGTTTTTATGGCCAAAAGGGTGGAAATATCTTTCCCCAAATATCTAGATATTTTGCGGGCAAAATATCAAGGTATTTTGTGGGCAAACAAAAAAGATTTTCTTCGGCCACGAAGGGGGCATCTGGGGCCGCAGTGGTCCCTGGAATGATGAAACAGTACTGCCAAAATTGAACAAAAACTAATGCAAAAGCAGCTCGGGGACCAAAACCGCGGGGTCCCGAAAATGGGCCGGGCACCTAAGTGGTGTTCGTCATGCGAAGGGTCTCGGAGACCCGGTGTTCCTCGGAAGGACCAAACAGAGGTGTCTACCAAAAATGAGCAGAACATCGATGCAAAATGAATGCTCGGGGCAAAACCATGGCGGTTGGGATCCCGAAAATTCACCGAACCTAAGTGGTGTTCGCTAAGTGGGTTTCGAGACCCGTGTCCCTTGGAAGGACCAAGCAAGGTGTCCGCCAAAAATGAGCAGACATCGATGCAAAATGAATGCTCGAGGCCAAAACCGCGGTTCGGGATCGAAAAAGTGCCGGCACCAAGTGGTGTTCGAAGTGGGTCTCAGAGACCCGTGTCCCTCGGAAGGACCAAGCGAGGTGTCGCCAAAAATGAGCAGACATCGATGCAAAATGAATGCTCGGGCCAAAACCGCGGTTCGGGATCCCGAAAAATGAAGGTGGCACCGGAAGTGGTGTTCGGTCGAAGTGGGTCTCAGAGACGGTGTCCTTGGAAGGACCAAGCAGGTGTGCCAAAATGAGCAGACATCGATGCAAAATGAATGCTCGGGGCCAAAACCGCGGTTCGATCCGAAATGGGTCAACACCGGAGTGGTGTTCGTTGCCAGTGGGTTTCGAGACCAGTGTCCCTTAAATGGGAGTAAATGAGATGCATGCCAAAAACCGAGAAATCGGAGATGGTTGGCGGTCCCAAGAGGCACACCCCTAACTCGGCAAAACCGAACCTGCTCAAATGGGAAAAATGGCCTCTGACCACGAAAAGTAGCCCACGGCCATTGAGAGATAGTCTACGGACCACTCCTCCCTCGGGAAAACAGAGAAAAACGAGCTGGTTCGCAAACCGAGACGAGGCACGTAAGAGAGTTCTGGTCAGGAGGCGGGCGCCTACCGACTCTGAGACTTCTGAACGAGCACAGTATGCAACATCACCAAGCGCTCAATCGGTGACGTCTGAGTCTTAAGGTCGGTCAAAAATGGGGTGTCTACAACATTCTAATGAATTGCATAGGGCTTTTAGCTTACAAAAACATTACCATTTCAATATATGTCTGCACATATTCTGATACAGGATGCTGATATGTAGAGATAAAATGTCAATGTGCTCATATTAGGGAACGTTTCTTGACCTAACAGTGCATAATTTATCTATTTTATCTAGTCTTTTTCTGTAATCATTTTCTAACCTTACCTCTGTTGATGATAACAGGGCCTTTGAAGTTTGATGTCCCATCTCCATATGATTTGGTATTAAAAGGATTGCGTTTGTCCAAAGTGGGTTCAAAAGGTACCATTTTAATGTTTTAATCTTGAGTTTGTGGCTGGCTTCTTACTTAGATATACGGTTTTTGGAATTTTCATTATATTTAGCTCTGGAAAGAGAGTATCAATTTGCTCTCAGTTGGAACTATTTTAGCTTTTGAGTAATGTATATATTGTTTCTCAATTTGTTTAGCAAGGCCATTGGCCTCCCAACCTCGTTTTCCCATCTCTTTCATCCTGCCAAGTACTATGGAATCTATAGGTTGAAAAGTGTTAGGGGTGATGAATTTATTTCCCCTACACTTTTTATGGAAAGGCATCAAATGGAGAGAGGTGAATCTCCATGAAATTATGGGGCCCAATCCTCTACAATTCACCATAGTGAGATTGATTTGTTTGTCCCCTAGGGATGTGCCTGGTGGTTAGATAGTAGTGGATCAAGCCTATGAAGCACGAATACTTCAAAATAGGCGCTGTAGTGGTGTCGTATATGGGGACACGTATGGGAGACACCATTTTGGCTTGTTCAATTTCTAATTATTTTTTTTTTTGATATGGGACATGGCTGGGGACACGGTGGGGTCCTAAATCTAACGAATGAGAAAAAAAAAGGGGAGAGAAGAGAATCGAACTTCTTGTTCATGCACCAGCAAAGTCAATCGTAGATCTCCATTCATCGAGCAAAGACAATCGAACCTGCTCTATCTCAATCGACCTCCATCGACCTCCATCTCTATTCGATCTCCACTTGGTAAGTCTCTCAATCTCTGGCTCGCCCCTTGTCTCTCTTCTCTCTCGTCTGTCTCTCATCTGCCTGTCGTTTCTCTCCTTTTCACTCTCTCGCTATCTCTCTTAGGTTTTCATGATCTCTTCTTTATTTATTTATTTCCTTCTAATTATACTCTATTTATGTATAATAATTATATATTGTATTTTTTTTTTAAATTCTTTACAAATTTATATATTGTATAATAAATTTATAATGGTTATAATTTATAGGAATTATGTTAGTTTTTATTAATTTTGATTGTTTGGTAACATAATATTAATCTACATTGCAAATACACAGACACATATATATAAAATAAAAATTTGTTGTGTCTCCTGCTGTATTCGTGTCCCCATTTTTTTGAATTGCCGTTGTGCGGGGGTGATTTCCACACTATGATGAAGGGTAGAACTTTGTGGTAGAACAGTGTATTTTGGGAAGAAAAGTCTGCACAAGTAAAAACGGTAAGGCTGCCTAATCAGGTTTGGTCGGAAACCCCTCCAATGGTAAAGCCAGGGACTAAGGAAGAAGAAGAAGAAGAGAGGATACAAAGAGTGTATATATTTTTTTTTTGAACGACAAAGAGTGTATATATTGAGTGTCTGGATTTTGGATCCCTTTAGAGTGAATAGTGCTTACCTTTTATAGGAGAAGGTTGCTTTTCCTCCAAGATCTTCTCTCTCCGCCATTTGTCATGTTTGTCTTATTCGTGATCATCTTTCATTAGAGGAGAATGACCACTCCGCCTGACACTCAGGTGTAGGTCTATCGTGTGTTCGCCTAATCCCTCTACGCCTTCATGTCTCCACATTCTGTTCAGATAGATGGAGTGGAGTGGAGATATTTGTCTTTGTAGGCTCAACAAATATTCTTGTCGAGTTGGACTTCTAGTTAGAGAAGCCCACTTGTTGCTCGACTTGCTTTAGTGCAGGCCTTGCATTTTAGGCCGAGTTTCATAGCTTGCCCACTTTGGAGTGGGCCCAGCATTGGCCGAGCTACCTTGCTTCGGAGCAAGTGTTTGGTCATTGGGCCGAGCTAGCTTGCCCCACGTTAGTGTGGGTCTAGTGTTGGGCCGAGTTACACTTATGTTAAATGAAGTAGAAGCCAACTCTGTCATCGATTTTGAAGTTTGGTTTATTGCAACTTGGCTCAATAGAAAATAGTTTCGCAACTCGGTCACAACTTGGGTTGAGCTCCACGGGTTGTTGGTTCCACCCATGCGAAATTTAGTTTAGTCCATCATTATTGCTGATGAGTTGCTCGATCGACTGAGCTTGGCATTCTTTGATTCAGAACAGTTTGCATGTGAATTGATTTTTTTTTTTTTCAACAGTTAGCCCATTGGTTCGTGGACCCTGCTTCTGATCTTGGTTGGCCATGCTTGTTCATGACATGCATGTTTGTTTGCTTGGTGTTGTTTGCACGTGGATGGACCCCACATGTTTGTAAGTTTTGATTCAGCTTGCTATGAGCCAAAAACAAAAGAGAAATGTTAGGAATCATGAAAAAAAATTCATGAAAATAGTCATGAAAGATTTGTGATCCTTAGATTATCTTGATTAGTGTGTGGTGCTTTATTCTAAGTGTAATCTAAAGGTTAAAATCTTTCATGATCATTTTCATGAAAGACTTTTCATGATACCTAGCATTGCTGCAAAATGGTTGATTACATATTTTTGCTTGGTAATGCTATACAGGGAACAACTGGGTGGGCCCAAGCTTAGTCACTGTTTGGTCGTGTTGATGTTGTTGTTTGGTCATGCCTCTTCTTAACACTTGATGGGCCGAGCAACTCTTGTCTTCTTAGGGCTTCATTAATTTGTGCATGACAGATCCGCCACTTTGCCTCCTTACACATTCTCTCTCTAGAATAAGCAAATAGCTTGGTTTACCCCCCAGAGCTCTTGATTGTCATGCTTAGTGTATAATGGGGTCTTCAGGTCTGCTCGGCCCTTTGGAGGATGTCGTAAATTGCTCGTCGTTGCTAACTTAAAAGCTAGGTTGGGCAGCTCACTGTGTGGCCTTGCTTGGTCTGACTTGCGCTTCATGTTGCTCGGTCAATCTTGAATTCAGTTGTACTTGCGTTGTTCACTTAGGAATCACCTCCATTTCGGTAGGCTAGCAATAAAGCAGCTCGGTCGGTCCTCTTCTGAAGCTCTTGTAAAAATCAAACCCATCACCTTGTCCAGTTTTGCTTGACTTATTCTGTGAATATCTCGGCGTTGGCGGTGCTCGGTTGGACTGTTGCTTGACCTTGAAGGAGCAGCCCATCGACTTCGCAACTCGATCACCATTTGGCTTGATTCGTTGTCGTCGATGATTGAGCTCTGTTGCTCGTCGTTGACATTCCATAGCTTGGTCCACTCTAGCTCTTGACGTTGCTCAGCCTTGATTCACGCAAGACTAGGTTACTTCTTATTAGATGGGCCCACAGCCTTTCCCTTGCTCGAGATTGTTCTGTTCGGTTTGTTTTGCCTAAGGAACATCTTGGTTGCTGCTCGGTTCTGACCCAGATGTGATGTCGCCTATCAAATGGGCATGCGGCCTCCTTTGGTTGGTCGTCGGATGCTTGAAATGATGGATTCAGTGCCGTTTCAACATAGGATTTGAAGAAATCGTCTTCAAACTTTCCTTATTTAAATTTCTCACTCCAGTTCTCAAATTTCTAAAACTTGAGAGCTTGGTTTGACGCCATGGTCTTCTCATTTTACTCTAGAAACACGGATTTTTCTTAAAAACCAGAAAGCTTCGTTGCGGATTTTCTATTCCGTTTCATCTTTCTTTGACGGTGTTAAGTGGACTTCGCCGTCGCGACTCATTTGTTGACACTGTATCACGTTGCCACCGTGCTTTCTCTTTCTGACGGCAATTCCACTGGCGTTTCCTTGCTCACAATTGGATTTGTTCGTTGGTCTTGTTTCTTTCCCTTCCGGCGTAAAGTGCTTTGCTGGTGTTGGTTTCCAGAGTGGGCGACATTTCGTCACCAATTTCCGACGCCGTTTCTTTATTTCCAGTGTTTCAACACTAGCAGATTGGTTTCGTTGCTGTTGGCATTCACCACCGACTTTGGCGCTGTAAGTTCTTAGCTTTGCCGCTATTTTTCTTCTCGTTTTAGTTGTTACTTGCCATTGTTGTTGATTTTGGTTGTTACACCATTGTTTCCAGTCAAGTACTTGTTTTCGGCGGGTCCGCAGCCTTCTTCTTCGATCCGTTGAGTTTTGACTTTGATTTTTGCTACAATAACTTTAATTTCAATTTTTGGGCAGGCCCACTATTTTCCCTCATTTTTGGGCTGGCCCACTGTTTATTTGGCAGACTTGCATTCAATATTTGTTGACTTCAGTTGGTTATAGCACGTTGCAAGTAGTGTATCATATATTTGAGCAACAATGATTTAGACCACTAAAAAATACATCACTAATAGCACTAATACATTGGGAATGATAAAAAAAATAATAAAAAAATAAAAACAAGGCATAAAAAGTGGACAGGGCCCACTGCCACATCATTAGTGCTCCCTTTAGTGATCCCCTTTTAGTGCTCCCAATCATTTTTCATATTTGAGAGTTGTCTAACACATGCTTGGTCGCTATAATTTCAGTAGTTGTCCATCACTAAATTGCTCGGTCAACCCTAACAACTTTGGCCTTGTAAGTTGTCTGTAGTCTAGTTGTTTGGTAGAACGTTGCACCTCATTGAGAGTTGTCTAGCACACAATTGTTCAGTTTTCGTTGATCGGTTGTAGTCATTCATCACTAGGTTGTTGGTCACCACTCTCATGGGTAAGTTTCGTAACTTAGCACTCTAGCGAGAATGGATGAGTCATGTAGGAAATATCACATTCCAACAATGTCATGTTGACATTGGCGGCGATGGACGTGGATTGGTCATGTAGGAGCACCACAGCGCCCTTCCCAATTGCCTCCATTGTAGAGGGAGGGGGGGGGGTGGTTATATTTCCATTAGATCCATTGTTGCGTCAATTCTTTTCTTATTTTGGACTTATACCAATGCTAATATCAATAACACATTTAGAGTGATAAGTGGAGTATTAGTCTTGAATGGCCTCTTAGACTTGGATTTGGGCATTTGGTTATCTTCATTGCTGTTCTTTGTTGCACAACAAAGGTTGTAAAACCTATTATCTTAAAGCTCAGTCGTTGGACCTCCAACTTGTCACACACCTTCCCGATAGAGCTGCAAATGAACTAAACTGTTCATGAACAACTCGAACTCGGCTCGTCTAAGACTCGTTCAAGCTTGGTTTGTTTAGCTAATGAACAAGCTTGAGCTCCAATCCCAAGCTCGTTTACCAAACGAGCCGAGTCCAATAAGACTAAAGCTCGGCTCGCTTAGGCATAGAACCACAACCATTATTGGATAAAGAAATGTTTTCATAAAAAAATCTCTCTTTTCACCTTTCTTTCTCTATTCTTGTTAAATTATTTTAAAATTAAATTCTTACTCTAGTAGCAATATAGAACAGAGGACAATATGTCCATATATAACCCTGAAACAATGGTGTTCTCTCCCATTGCTCTTTACTGAGAAACACTAATCTGTCCAGTGGTCCATGTTTGAATTTGTGCAACAACTCTAACCACAGTTACTACTTAATTCATATAGAATTCTAATTAAAAATCAATTGACAATCAATGTAGACAAACACAACAATCTGCAATCAAAGAAGAAACAAAACTTGAATTCAGGACTTGCTAAAAATTAGAGCTCACACCATATTAAAGTCACTCTAATATATATCAATTGCCAACAAGGTGAGAGAAACGAGTACATGAAGATCAACATGAAAACTCACAATGCAAACCCATCAAACAATTAATATTGTTATGTTGATCATATTTTATTACCGTGTTTTTACGATGGCAATCGCGAATACTACACATCTATAATATGTCCTAGTTCCTACTCCAAGTCCAGTCCTAGCCCCTCTTCCAATCGTAGTCCCTCCAAGCTTGTAAACAAATTGAGCATTGTGGTTGTAATTTTTTTGTAATGCCATTGGCTGAGATGACGAAAAATCAAGTCCCATGTCACTAGACCCACAACAATGACAATGAAAACAAGCCAAATCATGTAGGGAAGCCAATAGAGCCGATTTGGGAGGAAGACAGAGACAAGGGACATTGCAGAAAGAAGCCTTGAGATCAGAACAAGATGGCTAAAGAATCGAGAGTAGTTCAAACAAAGCTGAGCCAACTGGAACAAAGCTACCAAGCCATAAATGCATATTGCTATCAGAAAAATCCCCATGCTCTTCGAGTGAGTTTGGAATGGAGAGTCATGTCTGTTTTGATACTCGATTTGAATTAAGCCAATCACCAATATAAGCAAAGCTATAAATGTAGCACGGCATGCAACAACTTGGGAGAAAGTGAATTCTCATGTTCTAGCAATAGCAAGAATCAAAGATAAAAAAATATGTATTAGAATCATCATTGGATTCGAAAAAAGTACCATTTTAGTTTTTATTTATTTATTTATTTTTAAATGTAAAACCTACTTTGTTCTCAATTGTAAAACTTTGGCCGGATTATTTAAAACGGTAGTTGAAAGCTGGAACTATTTAGGTAAGAGATTGAAAATTAAAAGATAAAATAATAAAAATAAAAATAAAATAGAAAATACATGTAAAAAATAACAAATTGGGATTGGAATTAGCCAAAGAACCACTAGTTTTTTTGGATTGAAGGAATTGGAGTGGTTTAGTTGAATCAAACCAACATTCATAAACATGTTAGCAACTATTGTCATCTTACAATGTCAACCATTTAAATCATCAAAATGAGATTTGTGATAGATTCTATGAGTCCAGACAAAACGATCAAGTTAAAAATACTACAAACTTTACATATGGTATACGGGGCCTATCTGTTATCTAAACTTTGGCGTAAAATAGGCTAATAAAATTGAAGGATATATCCTTTGTTTTCCAAACTTTGATAGATTCTAAGCCCCGTCACCATTTTTGTCAAATCTAGAGTTTTACGTAATCATTTCTCTTAAAAGCAATGGGGTTGAAAACTAGACTCATAAATCAATTAAAACTCTTACAAATTACTAATAACTGGTTAGAAAATGAATGTGAGTTTTAGTCAGCACATCTAATTATCTTGATGCTTGTTACTAATCATACTTATTGCTAATCATACTAATCATACTTATTGCTAAAGGAAATAAGAGTGAATTGAGAAAATTATGCTTTTTGAATTTTTAAATCGCCTCCATCCACTAAGATGGATTGGTAGTTGAGATTGGGGCCAATTTAGAAACAAAGGTTTAAGATGAAAAAATTGAAATGCAAGGTTAAAGTGATATTTTTGTGGATTCAAAATCCAAATTGTAGAAAGTAAATATTACAAAATATTTTATACTTTAGGGCAATTTTCATCATAATTTTAGTCTAACCGAATTATTATATTTAAATATTTTTTTTATTCTAATTCATTGAATATTAGAAGACAAATAGCTAATGTAACATGTTTTTCAATAAAGATTAGGAAGGGTATAATAAAATTTTCTTTTTCTTTATTCCCGGTGTGTGATTCTATAAAATTTTAAAAATTATCAAAATTTATGTGAATCTCTCATTTATACTAAAATTGATAATGTCACACCTCGGATATGTGATCTGTGGATCATGGGTTAGAGCATAAGAATCATGAACATCATTTAATTAATGTCTATGATCTTTGCTAGTTACTAGTTAGCACCTATTGTAGAATCATCAAATTTGGAAATTCATACTTAAATAATTTCTTTTACTCTAAAATCTTGAAAATTTATGGGAGTGAATGTTATCAAGTCTATTTTAAAATGAGATAGTACTCATCAGTATGTGGTTTGGGTAAGTGGAGTTGTGTGCCAAACAATGCACATTGGTTATATGTTTTGACAGAAAAACAAATCAGATGTGCTGACTTTGAAATTCACATTCATTTTCTCTAACCAGTTATTAGTAATTTGTAAGAGTTTCCAGAATTGATTTATGAGTCTAGTTTTCAACCCCATTGCTTTTAAGGGAAATGATTACGTAAAACTCCAGATTTGGAAAAAATGGTGACAGTGGCTTAGAATCTATCAAAGTTTGGAAAACAAAGGATATATCCTTCAATTTTTATTAGCCTATTTTATGTCAAAGTTTAGATAACACATAGACCCCGCATACCATATGTAAAGTTTGTAGTATTTTTTAACTTGATCGTGTTGTCTGGACTCGTAGAATCTATCACAATTCTCATTTTGATGATTTAAATGGTTGCTATTGTAAGATGACAATAGTTGCTAACATGTTTATAAATGTTAGTTTGATTCAACTAAACCACTCCAATTCCTTTCGAATCCAAAAAAAAACTAGTGGTTCTTTGGCTAATTCCAATCCCAATTTGTTATTTTTTACATGTATTTTCTATTTTATTTTTATTTTTATTATTTTATCTTTTAATTTTCAATCTCTTACCTAAATAGTTCCAGCTTTCAACTACCGTTTTAAATAATCCGGCCAAAGTTTTACAATTGAGAACAAAGTAGGTTTTACATTTAAAAATAAATAAATAAATAAAAACTAAAATGGTACTTTTTTCAAATCCTATGATGATTCTAATACATATTTTTTTATCTTTGATTCTTGCTATTGCTAGAACATGAGAATTCACTTTCTCCCAGGTTGTTGCATGTCGTGCTACATTTATAGCTTTGCTTATATTGGTGATTGGCTTAATTCAAATCGAGTATCAAAACAGACATGACTCTCCATTCCAAACTCACTCGAAAAGCATGGGGATTTTTCTGATAGCAATATGCATTTATGGCTTGGTAGCTTTGTTCCAGTTGGCTCAGCTTTGTTTGAACTACTCTCGATTCTTTAGCCATCTTGTTCTGATCTCAAGGCTTCTTTCTGCAATGTCCCTTGTCTCTGTCTTCCTCCAAAATCGGCTCTATTGGCTTCCCTACATGATTTGGCTCGTTTTCATTGTCATTGTTGTGGGTCTAGTGACATGGGACTTGATTTTTCGTCATCTCAGCCAATGGCATTACAAAAAAATTACGACCACAATGCTCAATTTGTTTACAAGCTTGGAGGGACTACGACTGGAAGAGGCGCTAGGACTGGACTTCGAGCAGGAACTAGGACGTATTATAAATGTGTAGTATTCGCGATTGCCATCGTAAAAACACGGTAATAAAATATGATCAACATAACAATATTAATTGTTTGATGGGTTTGCATTGTGAGTTTTCATGTTGATCTTCATGTACTCGTTTCTCTCACCTTGTTGGCAATTGATATATATTAGAGTGACTTTAATATGGTGTGAGCTCTAATTTTCAGCAAGTCCTGAATTCAAGTTTTGTTTCTTCTTTGATTGCAGATTGTTGTGTTTGTCTACATTGATTGTCAATTGATTTTTAATTAGAATTCTATATGAATTAAGTAGTCACTATGGTTAGAGTTGTTGCACAAATTCAAACATGGACCACTGGACAGATTAGTGTTTCTCAGTAAAGAGCAATGGGAGAGAACACCATTGTTTCAGGGTTATATATGGACATATTGTCTGCTGTTCTATATTGCTACTAGAGTAAGAATTTAATTTTAAAATAATTTAATAAGAATAGAGAGAAAAAAGGTGAAAAGAGAGATTTTTTTTATGAAAACATTTCTTTATCCAATAAAGGTTGTGGTTCTATTGCTAATTCCAATCCAAATTTTCTACTTTTAGTTGTATTTGCCCATACTATCAATGGGCCGAGCATCCAGGCTTGGCTCGAGTTAAGACCCATGGCTAGTCTACTCCACCTAGCACAAATGTACAACACATAAGTAAATAAAGACAATTTGTAGAGAGAATTTACATTCATTGATACTTAGAAGCTTGTGATTACATCAAGGTGCGTTATGAGAATTACATTACTGGAAGTACTTCTTTAGGTTAGCAACATTCCATGGTCGTGGGATTGCCTTCCTTGCTAAGTTAGCTAAGTAGTAGGTTCTGTTGCCGGTGGTTGAGGTAACTTTGTAAGGCTTTTTCCAGTTAAGCATCGAGTTTCCCTTCTCTAGGAACTTTCATGTGATCCATCACCTTCTTGAGGACCAATTCGCCTTGTAGGAATTGCCTTGGGCGCACATTATAGATACCCCATTTTTGACTGCCCTTAAGACTTGGGCATCACCGATTGATAACCCAATGATGAAGTTTCACGCTTATCAAACGCTCGATTTTCTCAGCAGAAAGCCTCGATTTTGAGTTTCAAAAGCCTACACACCTTGCACCACTCTTGGACCAAAATAATTTTTTTCCAAGCCTGACCACCCAGAGGCCTATAGACCACTTAGTGGCCGGCTGGCCACAAATGAGTGTACGGCCATCCCCTTAGTGGCCGGCCGACCACTTGTGTCAGTAAAAACAGATATTTTTGCTAGCTGTGCCAACTGTCTCCATAGGTGCATGCACTACACCAGCTATTTCTATATTGATATTTCCGAGGGAGTAACATAATTTTCTATATATACTTGACCCCCTCTCATAAAATTAGGTTAAAAAATTTTGGTGAAGCCAAATTCTTGGAAAAAATATCTCTCTTGCAACCTACACACATCTCACCTAGACTTCCTAAACCAAATTTTGAGGGTTCTTTGTTGAGGTTATTGAGCTTGAATATTAGCTCTTGAGGGTGAGAAATTGGTGGTTTATAACTCCAAGGGGTTACTCCTCTTCAAAAGGTATACTTCTAGCTTCTTTTCCTTATTTATTTCCTATCTTTATTTGCTGTTTTTGAATTATTTTTCAACTATTTTTATGGACTGAAACTTGTGGTTAAAATCTATCCAAGGTAGAGGGGTGGACCACCCTTCTTTGTACCTTGTATCTCAAGCTTTTGCACTTATGTTTCCTATCTCTTCATCAACCTTTTTTTTTTAGCTTTTTGCCACTGAATTTTAGAGGTTTTCAGAGGCTAAAAAATGTGGTTTTGAAGTCTCAAAAAATGGAGGGGCTAGCCTCCCCTCCTTGTGTTTGTTTACTAGCTTCATGTCCTTGTTATTTTAGCTAACTTTTTCAAGCTTCTCTCTTAGAATTTCAGCACCGTTTTTAGCTATTCTAGAATTGTTTTTATGTTGTTTATTTCATTTATGCTTTGTCTAGTAGGCTTGCAGTGTAGTGGTCCTTATCGGTTTGGTGTTTTAGGCATTAGACACCAACCTATTTGAGTTGATAGCCTTTATTTCAAGCTTTCCATACTTATGTTCACCTCTAATCATCTCTGCACGCTCCCTCTTTTCTTGGCTTTTCCATTGCTTTGAGAGTTGTTTCAAATAAGTATTGTTTAAGTTTGAGAAAGAGAAATCCGTGCTTAATGGTTTAATCTCTTCGGAGGTTCATTACCAAAGGCATGACCTCTCTCATGCGCCAAAACAACCCTTTGTTTGACACTCCTCTCAATTAGTGGACTTAATCTTCATTATTGGACTAAAATGACTAATGAATGGAAAGGTAATTAAAAGAGGTATAAAATTGGGGTTAAAATGAAACAAGATAATAAAATTAAATTGGGTTCAATCGAACGTCAATTGAACCCCTTGAGTCTTGAGTCGTTTCATACTTGTTCGTGATGAAAATGGTTCAAGAGTCAATGTCAACAACTTCCCTTGATCAATTCTATGATAGGGAGGAGGTTTTGAGAGTCTTTCATTGTCATTTATTGAGATTGTATCCCTTGGGTCATAAGTCATCACGCAATGAATTTACATCAATTGATGGCTTGCGAATCAATCCTACCCATTCTTTGATCTGTTTGATGTAGAGGAGGGGCAGGTTGGAGAATCATGCTCTGAAAATATTCTGTTTGTGCTCTATTTCATGTCTCATTGCAAAGGCGATTACCAAACATTAGTGGTGACCAGCCACCTTCTTGTCTGACCGACCACTTCTTCGGCGGCACCACCTTTTTTTAGCCAAGCAGTGTCATTTTTTTCTTTTTTCTTTTTTTTTTCTGCAGAATAGAGCAGAGGCTGAGGTGAAAAACAATGCAATTTTCTTACTGCAAGACAGCATCATTCTGGCAACCAAACAGGGGTATTTTCAGGTGGCAAATCCACATTTCATGCATAAGCACTTCCTGCATATGGCTCGTCAATTAGTATCTTGTAATTAATTAAGTGTAATTCTTTGTAATAGCTTCGTTAATTAATTTTGTCTTGTACTTAATTAATTGGTTCTCACTTCTAAATAGTTAGCTAAAATAGTTGATTCATTTATTTTTGTTATTGTAATAGTTAGTTAATTCATAGTAATTAGTTAGGACATTTATTGAACCCTCTTATACGAGGGCAAATATGTAATATTGTGCATGTCTTCCAACCCTCATTTCTTTCTCCTTTTTATTTACTTACTTATGATGGATTGCATGTAGCATCATGTTTTCTTTTGCATTTTCCATGATTTGCATCCATTTGTTTTGCATACATAAGGGTTCGGCTCATTAAGCTAACCAGTGTCAAGTTTCAAAATTCTTACTTGAATACGTGCTTAACTGCATGTTATCAAATTGTCTCACATGTCATATTAGTAGTCGAGCCTATTAATTGTATTTTGTCTGTGTTGCATTAGTCAAGTTGCATTAGTTAAGATCATGCATTTTTCTAACTATTTTGCTTTCTTTTGGCTTGCATTGGAGTACTAGGTGCGTATTTTTGCTTTAGCACGTTGCATGAGTGTGATTGTTTCCATGTCAAGCATAATACCATGAGGCTAAATGATTAAGTGTTATACTTGTTGAATATGCGTGGATGAAAGTTAATTGCTTAACTTGGGATAGTTTGATTAATGTACATATGAGATTACTTTTCAAGTGGCACATAGTAAAACAATTTTTCAAAACAAATATAAAATCAAAATGTTTTAACTTTTGCAAATTAGTCTATACTTGTGTGCAACATATAGTAAAAATAGCCTAACAAATCGAAACAAGAGTATATAATGTAAATAAGAATCACATCATGATTAGTAGAGGCCAATCTTTGATCGAGCGAGTAGGGTGCTCAAATCATGACCTTCTCCTCTCGTACCTAAGTTCCTGAGCCGAAACACTTTGGTGATAATGGATAAGTGGCCTTTGGCACAAGTCTCGGGTTTTCTAAATTTTTCAAAAAAAAAAATATTTAGGTGACAACTCTGTAATCTGGCAAAAGCAATTTATTTTTGGCATTTTGATTCAAAATCGATTTTTCAAAAGAATTATCGGATTTGGACTCATTTGTGTTTATCTATTTCACATTGCACTTTTGAAATTAGATTTAGAACCACGAGTTCGGTAGGGTTATCGTATCTGAAAGGAGCATGAAAAGCTAGCCAATCAAATGAGAACAACTTCCATGTGCTCTTCGGCTATGTCTAGAGCTTAGGCAATGGCTTCATTGTTGTTTACTGGCTCAAAGATCTCAGAACGAATGGTAGAAAGGCCAACTTCCAAGGGAATGGCTGCCTCCATTCCATAGGTGAGTAAGGCGTCTCACCTGTTGACTACCGAGGAGTAGTTCAGTATGCCTAGAGGTTGTTCAGTAGCTCTTTCACCCATTTGCCGAAGGCAAAACAATTTTGATATGTTGGTTTATAACTTACAAATGAGCTAAAAGCATTATTTTATGGTATTAGAGCAACTGGAAAATTTTCATGGCGCCCAATCGAAAGAAGGGTTACCTACCGATTAATCTTGATAATGAATTTATTGAGACACCTTCACCAAAGGATGTGGCAAAATTTGCAAATAAATGTCAAAAGAAAAACAAATATGGTGATCTTGATGAACAACTACTTGAAACGCTTAAAATATTACAGAATTCTGAAGGGCCTAGTATAGAAGAATGCAATTAGATTTTGGATGAGATACAACTTTTTGAAATGATTGACCCATTATATATAATTGCATGTAGTATTTTTTGTGAGAGTAAGGCACATAGAGAGCAATGGATGTTGCTATGTTAGAAACTAGAAATAGTTAAAAATAGGACTAGTTTGAATTTTATGAATACGAGAATGTTTAGAGTATTTTTTTATAATAATTTGGTTGGAACTTTATTTTTCAATTAATATATTTATCATTGATGGATTTGTTTGCAATGTTTTAAGTATAAAGTCTTTGCAATGTTTTAATTTGGATGTGTATTTTAAATTGATATTTTGTTTTATGTTAATCTAATTGGATATTATTAAAATATCAACAATATGTTGTTTGAGAAGCAGAAGAGTGCATTAAAGATTATTGCAATTATTTTGATAATAAAAATATTGAGAAAAAATGTACTAGAAGGGGAGAAAGGAGGTCATATATTGATTCTTTGTGGAGAGGAGCTACATATTTGAAAGAAATTCTTGATAGAAATGAATCACATTGTCAAGAAATGCTAAGGATGAAAAAGTAAGCATTTGTACATATGTGTGGTCATTTTCGGGCTAGAGGGTGGCTTGAAGATAATCATTATATATCTTTAGAAGAAAATGTGGCCATGTTTCTCATAGTATTGAGTCAGAATAGACGAAATCGTTTTGTTAAGCGGAGATTCAATCATTCAACACAAACAATACATCAGTAATTCTATGAAGTGTTATGTGCTGCTCAATTTCTCAAAAGAAATTATTGTTCCCACTTAATATAATTCCCCTCCAAATTACATTCAGTGTAATCGTTGTGTAAGAGAAATATTTAAGGTAATATTATAAGTTTTAGTTACAAAAAATTTCATTTATTAAAATTATATAAAATATGTAATTCTCTCTAATTTATTAGAAATTTTAAAGTTTTTCACATTGATAAATTTGTGCTTTTAAAGGGTGCAATGGATGCACCTGATGGAATATTTATTTCTGCTACCATACCACTTGACCAACAAGTTCCTTATAGGGGAAGAGGAAGGAGCGATTGTTACCAAAATGTTCTTGCTATATGTGATTTTGATATGGTGTTCACATTTGTTTGGACTAGTTGGGAAGGGATAGCACGGGACTCTAAAAGTGTTAAAAGAGACCATGAGTGATCCAACTAACAACTTTCCAATTCTTCCTCCAGGTTAAGTGATTATTTTATATTAATTTCTCATTTTATATATTATGATAATTTTTTATTCTTTTGTACAGAGAAGGTACTTTTTATGTGATGCAACATATACACATACTTGTGGATTTATGACACCTTACCGTAATGTGCGATATTGGTTATTTGAATTTTGAAATAATTGTCATCCTAGAACAAAAGAAGAGCGATTAAGGAATGTGATTGAACGTGCTTTTGGAGTATTGAAGACTTGTTTTCCAATATTAAAGAAGATGCCTACATATACGTTTACTACGCAATGGAATATTGTAATCGCTTGTGTAACCATACACAATTTTCTTAGGAGAATGTGCATTTCAGACAGATTTTTTGAAGAGCTCAGCAATGTGAATGGCCTTGGCAACAACCTCCAACAACATGGGAATAATTTATAAAGCTTAGAAATAGGAGAGATCAGCACAAGTTGATCAAAATTTTGTACTCAACTTATGTGAGCAAATTGCAATGCTCAACTTATGCGAGTTATAAATATAATTATCATATTTGCACATTGACGATTTTTAGTTATTAGTAGAAATTGAAGAACATTTTTTTGTCTCCAATTTCCTAAGGTAATGTTTTTAATTTTATGGTTCCTACATGTGAAAAGGATTCCATGGACATTTGATATTGGTGATATATGTGCAAAATGATGAAATAGGTTTTTAATTAATTATCTTTGCAATTATTATTTTATTGCATGAATGATTTAGTACCTATATAAGAAAGAAAATTCCTAATAATCACAATCTTTTAAAATTTTGAAATATAATGTTATAATTACGATTATAATATTTTTTTTACCAATTATATTAGTGTGATAAAATAATTTTAAAAAATATTTCAATGTAAAACGTAAAAAGACAAAATAAAAATTTTAATTATTTTTCAAACTTCAACTACTTGTATAGATTAAATAGCTTAATTGAATCAATACTTAAATTTTAAAACATAGCAAATAGCTTTTTAGATTAAAAAATTTAGCATTCAGTTTTTTGTACTTAATTTTTAGTTTTCAGTTTTACCTAATATCTATTCTAATATATAAAGTGAAGGTTCCTTGTGGTGTCGATATATTTGTGACTTATATTTTGCGTTTTTCCAAAATACCTCTATGTATTCTAATATATAAAGTGAAGCTTCCTTGTGGTGTTGGTACATTTGTGACTCATATTTTGGGTTTTTTTTTTTCAAAATACCTTTGTAGAGATATTTACGTTAAAATAAAAATAAAAATAAATAAATAAATAAAAGAGGACAAGACTTGAAACAAAGATCATGGGTTTGGTGAAGCAAGCACTTACAACTTGAGCAACAAATATTATATGTACATATTTCTTTTATCATTATTCTTATAGTATTACATTTTTTTTTTTTTTTGAATTGTGCACACATTGCGTATGCAACCCACTAATTCTTTAATAGTTTCAAAGCTTTGTTTGTGTACTTCTATTTGGACGCTTTGCTTTTCTAGTTTAGTAATTGAGGAAATATCATTTTGTCCCCTAAATTATTATGCAAAAAGCAATTTATCACCCAAATTTTGTCTTATTTTAATATGACACCTAAACTTTTTTAAAATTTGATCAATTTACCCTCCACCTGATTCTATCTCCAATCAAATGGAATGTGTTAACGTGACATCAAATTTCATTCGGAATTTCATTTTACCCCTTAAATTATACCTTAAAAATCAATTAGCTCTTCAAATATTTTAAATTTTTTTTTAAATATTTAATTAATAATTCTTTATCTCAAAAATTAAAAAAAACTAAAATTTTAAATAAAAATTGAGTGTTAGTCTTGTTGAGTATTCTTTAGATGATAATTACTAACTTTTACGTTAATTTGTCATTCAATCTATGATATTTATCGAGTAGATAATCTCGATTTTATAGGTAAATCTCGACATATTTATTTTTATCGCTTAATATAAATTTTCTAATTTCAAAAGAAGATACTCTCATAATAAGTGTGGTCTAAATTTTTACTTTCAATTTTGAAATTACTATTTGTCGATCAATTTTTTGAAATTAATTCAGAGAATAAACTAGTTACAATTATGCGTGCAAAGCTTTATATATAGAGTAGCTAAGAAATTTTCGACTCAAAGAGTTTCTCCATGATCGATTTGAGATAATTTGAAACTTAAAAAAAAATTCTAAATGAGGATTTTTATATTTTTTTTTTAATTATTTTTTTTGCAAAGTATATTATTTGAAATTTAATTTTTTCATTATTGACATAAAAAATTATTATTAAATATTTTAATTTAATTTTTTTTATTTGGGGGCTAATTGATTTTTAAGGTATAATTTAGGGGGTAAAATAAAGTCCCAAATGAAATTTAGTATCACGGTAGCACATTCCGTTTGATTGTAGATGAAATCAAACGATCTACAATCAAACGATGGGAGTAAATTGATCAAATTTCAAAAAATTTAAATATCAAATTAAAATAAGACAAAATTTGAATACAAAATTAATTTTTGCATAATAATTTAGAGGGCAAAATAATATTTCTCTTAGGCTCCGTTTGTTTAGAAAGAAATGGATGATAGAAAATGAAAATAGCAGAAAGCGAAGTGAAAGAAAGGAAGAGAAATGAAAATTTATTTTCTTGCATGCATTTGAATAGATGAAAAATTTTGTAAGAAAATGATGGGAAAAAATAATAATCCAAAGATTACAAGGAGTTGTAGGGGAGAAACATGAGCAAAAAGGAAAATAAAATAAACCTTGTCAAGATTTGTAAGAAAAAAAATAAATTTCCTTGTATATTTTGCAAGAAATTATTAGCCTAACTAATATGCTAGTTTGAGTTGTACAGGAAACTTTAGGTAGCATTTGGTAGAGTTTTAGAATTATGATTTGATAATAGAGTTATATTTTGAGTTTGTGAGTTTTGGAATTATGATTTGAGTGTGGAAAATTTATTTGGTTATAAATTTTGAATTGAGTTTGAAAATTTTGATGTGACATATGATATTTGATTTGTAGCGATCCCGGTTTTGACCCGCCTCTTTGTGGTGTTCCGGGCTTAGGTTGGTATGGTTTTGAACGGTGTTACGTATCTTAGTTCCCAGTATTCTCTTATTTTGGTTATCGGGTTGTAGCGGTGTGTTTGGAACGAGTAATGTCTCATGTTTGTATCAGATTGTAGCGTATCTTTCATGTTTTGCCGTCACGGCGACTATGACGGGATTGAGCCTACTGATCGGCGAGGGTCAAGGAGCTAGCGCCCTATGACGGGTCCGAAAGCAGCGCCCCCGAAGCAAAAATGCAAAATGCATTCGAAGTTGCTTGTTCGCTCAAGTGGCTGTTTATGCGTTTGAGCAGAGAATGTTTGGTTCTAGAAGTTTAACCTGTCTGCAAAAGTACTAGGAATGTGTATGCCGCGGGCTTTCCACGCCGGCGAACAATGTTATATCAGTTCGTGAATCTAATATTTCAAATCACTTTTGTATTTCTCTCTCTCTAAAAACATTTCCTCTCCCTTCTCTCTACATTTCTTTACACAAACTAGATCAAAAACCTTGAATTCTCAAGATCCATTTGAGTTTTGCCATTGCTTCTTCATTAAAGTGGGTTATCATCTCGAGGGCTTCAAGTAAAAGTGTGAAGATCGAGTTTAGGCATCGTTGATTTTGGGGTTTCATCTCTATTCTTCTTCAAACTTGAGGTAGGTATTTCCTTGAGTTATATATATATATATTTTTGCAAGATGGAGATGATTTTCAAAATCATCATTGGTAAGCCTTTTGAAAATTGGTTGTTGATTCAAGAGGTTTAGTGATTTTGAAATTGGGTTTGTCTCTTGTTCTTTTAAAATGATCTTTTGGGTCTTGATCTTCATTGATTAAAGAAAAGATGATTTTGGAAAGATTTGGGTTGTATAGTTTTGGTGAAAACCTAGAAATTGGATATTTTTTAAAAGAGATTGAAAATCCATGAATGATATTATTATATTTATTTTGCGGTCAAAATAAATGGATGTTTGGAAAATTTCTTATTTATATTTATATAAATGATGAATTTCATGGAATATGAGAATTGTTGTTCATTTTAGAAATTATTGTTCAAAACATTGAAATAGTCTTGAAATGACTAATTGTTGAGAATACTTGAGAATAGGGAATTGTGTTATTCCTTAGATGATGAATTGGAATAAAAATATTTATATTTATCTTGTGAAATTGGCATATCAATTCATTTGATTACATTAAACTTTGAAAGTTGATATGATAACTTGAATTGAGAAAAGAATGTTGAAAAACAAGTTTTTATGGAATGATTTTGGGATAAATACGTTGGTAAGTCTTGATAGGTGTCACGCCCTCAAAATATAACCCATAACATACACAATAATACGATGCATTACTTAAGAAAATAAACCAAAATTCATTCATCAGAGTATCCTAAATAAAGTCATTACATATAACATCCAAAATAAATGCCCTACGGGCTTACATCTTGCCAAGCCAACACTTGGACACAAAAACATGAGTTCTAACTCAAAAACAAATAAAGCCCTAGGCTTGAATGTTTACATGTAATTCAAATAACAACAAATAACTAAAGACAAGGCTTCATTGATCAAATTCTTCCAAGCTAAGTCCTTGGAGGTAGTGAATCACCTGGACCTGAAAATGATGTTCCCATATAGGGTGAGCCACAGCCCAGTAGAAATATACTAAACCAAATATAAGCATTGAATAAAGCAATAGCATTCAATAGATGGATAATACAAATTATCGGGCCACTTTCCATTAGTTATTCCACTTTTCCTTTTACCAATATGGCTCTAACCTGCCAAACTATATGATGAATTTGTATGTCACCGTACATTATTTCCAACCTCAACATAAATAATGAGACTCAAACTCACATCAAAACACTTCATACTTCAGTTTGATACACATTTTAGTGTCAGATCAATAAAACACTTCAATATAAATAAGCACACATAAAAGTGATGCTAATGGAGTCCATCCTATCTCCTCCCAAACAAAATCCGGTTTAGAGGTCCATCCCCTATCTTCCCCTAAACCGTGGAGTACATCCCCTATCTCCTCCCACACAATATGCATATGCAATGCGCAACCAATACATGTATGTAAGCACATAACATATACAACAAACAATCAATACACATAATGTCTGTATTAATTCAACAGTCAAAATTAATGACTTAACCAATGTAATTAGTTTCAGTTATCCCTAATCCACATGCAATGTCTACAACAATCATGACTATCCTCCACCGATAGCCCAACAGTTATTCTAGATCGGAAATAAATAAATCAACAATTCGATAAACGAGTGATTTAAATTAACCAACTATCCCATTTAATCAATAAATTCCTCCATTTCATGAATTTAACTAATTTCCCAATGTTCCTTAAATTAAATATACAATTCAATTTATTTAAACAATTAGGGTTTTCCCAAAATTACCAAAATACCCCCCCAAGATATCAAAATACCAAAACTTAGAACAAAACTCATAACTTGGAGTAGGAAATCCCTACCTCGAAGAAATAACCCAAAAAGAGAAGACAAAGATGATGACCCAAACTCAAAGTGCTCCAACTCCAAGATTGTTCAGATTAAACTGAAGCCCTCAACCCACACTACCTTTTTAATAAAGCAACCAGGGTAGAAACGCACTCTAAATAGATCAAACCTAAGAAAAAGGGTGAATAGGGAGAGAGAGAGAAGTCGGACCTAGGGTTTGGAATCCAAAAAGAAGATGAAAAATTTGTCCAAAACCCGCTGCTGCCTATATAAACTAAACAATTTCGCTCGCCGAGCTTCGCTCGAGACACCAGAAAGTCTCGCCGAGCGAAGAAAATCTCGCCGAGCCAAGAATGCAATGCTTTAGGTCCGCAACCCGAAGCATGCTCGAAAGCGATGCTCGCTCGGCGAGCTAAGAACTCGGAAACATACACCTCGCTCGCTCGAGCGAAGAAAAACTCACTCGAGTGAAGAAACACTGCTCTCAGGTCTAAACTAGACGCAATCGCTCACTCGAGCGAAGAAACCCTGGCTCGAGCCACCAGAGACAAAACTCAACCCTCGCTCGAGCGACCAACCCAAAAACTGAACAGCAAGACTTGGTTTCCGGACCCAACCAACCTGTAACACACCTGCCCAATACATCCTATAATTTTAAATGAGAAAATAAAGGACGACAGCAACAATTATACAATGATAAGATCCATGGAACCTAAGTCCGGATACAGTAATCAAATAGGAAAAGACCGGGGTCGCTATAATAGGTGGTGTAAATGATATTGAATAAGTTGGCCTGAGAGTCCGAGGTGGAAGACTGGAAACCCGTGCGGATAGGTAAGTTGCCTTCCGGTTAATACGTAAAAATGACAATTTGGTAATACTTGTATAGTTTACTTGCAGACACCGACCTAGGGATTACCTGAGTCATATTTACTGCCCTTGAAATAAATTATTAAGTTTTGAAAAATTGAAATTGCATGACATCATTGAGTATGATCGTTTTCAAAAGATGAAAATGTGATTTATTTTCAAAAAGGACATAGCATGATATGTGCATTTCATCTCTTGAGACTTGTATAAAATGTATATATTTTGTTAAAAATTTTCTACTGGGCTTTATGCTCACCCTATGGGATTTTTGTGCAGGAAAATATGTGGTGATCCCACCCAACTAGGGGCGTGGAAGTATATGTGTTGAGAGTACAGTGCTCTCATTTTGCGTGACTCTGTTTTGTAAGCCAAGGGCTATATTTGTATGGGTTTGAATAACCGTTTTGTGTAACACGGCTTAAGTCTTGGAAACTTGTAAACCCTTGGGGGTATCTATTTGTTTATTTATCTGGTTTTGGATTAAACGTATAATCGCATTGAGTAATTAATTGTGTCATGTAATGCAAGCGTGGAGAATTATTTCTGTTTTCCTTTAAGGAGCCATGATGGTTGTGTTATCATTTGGGCATAAGAAGTTGGGGCGTTACAACTTGATATCAGAGCTACCGGGTTTGAATACTTGGAGCTCGTGAGAAATGGTTGTTTAACCACAATGGATTCATTTAGCATGCCTAGGAAGTGTTATGCATTTTGTGACTATGTGATAACATGCTTATGTGACTAAATAGGTATGGGATTGGACTTTTGGGATGTTGTTTGCGCCTGTTAAATTCCTTGAGGTCTTATTAGAAGGGTATTTGATCAATACTCATTCTACTAAGAATTCTTGATTTTTCGTGGGACACATCTCATCATAAGAGTATAATCCGTATGTGTTTACATGACTAAGTGCTTATGTGGGGTGAAATTTAATTGTTATATGGTAAATGAATATATATAATTATTGTGATCAAATGTGTAAGGCAAGTTGTGGGCAGGTGTGGGTTAGTGTGTTAAATTAATTCTATTGTCATTTACAGGATGTCAGGAAGAGGTCAAACCCGTGGTGGTAGAGGCAGAGGCGTGGTAGGGCTCACGAGGTGTGCATGAGGTACCGGTCCATGAGGTTTCGAGCAAGAGGAAGAGTCCGCCAAGCTAATGTGGCGAACAAGTGAGGCATGCGGAATCCCGGGACAAGGGTCAAACCGCAATGGGGGCCCTAGCTCGAGAAATGGCAAAGGTTTTAAGAGATTTTATAAACTTGTCGAGGGTGGAGAATCAAGCCCAGAGAACATCAGGAGTCAAGGGCGAGTTTCCTTGCTAAAGAGTTCTTGGCAGCCAAATTGATGAGTTCTATGGTGGCCCCGAGCCCAAGAAAGCGGATGAGTGGCTCGAACAAACCTGTGAAGACATTTGAGATGCTTTACATCGAAGATAGTGAACAAAGAGTGACTCTAGCAAGTTACTACCTTAAGGGAGATGCGGGTCAATGGTGGAAATATGTCAAGGGTAGAGTGGAGTTGACATAGGAAGCCTTTGCGGTTGTTTTCTAAGATAAGTACATACCTCCCACTGCTAGGGAGAGATTGAGGCAAGAGTTTAAAGACCTCAAACAACTCGACATACCCGTGGCCGAGTTTGAGGTAGTCTTCTCTAGTTTGTCCAGATTTGCACCAGAGTTGGTGGCAACGGAAGAGCGCCGTTGCATTGAATTTGAAAAGAAATTAAAAACAAAAATTATGTTCAAGCTTATCGGAAATATGATTCGGGAATATGACCGCCTTGTGGAGGCGGCGACAAACGTAGAAATTTCCATGCAAGCCGAGGAAGAGAGGTTTCACAGTTCGAGGTCTAAGGGCCAAAAGTCTCAAGGAGACTATAGGCAGAACAAGAAGAGCATGAACACCTATCCATCCTAGTCCCAATCACAGCAGTCTATATCCACTTTTCCTTTGCCTAGTGCGGGTTTGGGAAAAGTGCATCGAGTAGCTTCTCATGTTTCAAGTGTGGCCAACTGGATCACAAAGCCTTTTCATGCCCATGTAGGAGGGCGTTAATGTTACCACCACCTAACCTATCTCAAAGCCATCGGTCTCGGCCTCAAAATAAAGGTCAATGGTTTAATTGTTATCTGTGGTCGGTCAGGGCATATGAAGAGAACTTGCCCACGCTTAGAGGCACATCCTTTATCGTGGTCGAGGCAGACTTCAGCCACCAGCAGGCTCAATTAGTCCAAGCTTCGCAAGTTAATCAGGGAGCCGCTTTGGCTCAGTCAGTACAACAGGCCTATGCTTCAAGAGGGGAGCAAGTTAATCAGGGATGCGTGTATTCTTATGCTGCAGCAGCGAGAATCCTCGGTAGAGAGGTAATTCCTTGGCTAATGTATTGATAGACACGGTGCATTTCTATTCATTTATATCTCACATTTGCTTTTGCATTGGGATTAGAGGTAGATGGTTAGTGCCTCCACTCGAGTAGAGTCACTTGTTGGGTGTACAGTTGATTTAGACCGGATTGTTGTGATTATGAAATAGAAGTTAATGCCGACTTCCGCTTGCTTTTTGTATTGATAGATATGTCGAGTTTTGATATCATTTTAGACATGGATTGATTGTGTTCTTATCAAGCTGTGATTGATTATCAAGCTGTCATTTAGAAGGAAAAGTAATTTCTCTTAAGCCTATTTTGAGAAGTGAGTTAAAAGTCACTTCCTAACTTTTAATCCACTTATTTCTCTCAAAGAAAATCAAAAGAAATTAAAAAAACCTTTTTAACTATTTTCTCAAAATAAACGATAGTAATTTTGGTTTGAGTAATTTTGGAGAGAGGACAATGGACAACTACTTAGACAAGAACTCTAACTCAAGGCTTGCCGTCGTTGTTACAAAATGTTCTGCTCAATACGCAATGGATCGGCATGTTTATATTATGATTCCCTTCCGTTTTGCTTTTTTGGTTTAATTTGCAGATGTTTCTTTGCAAGCGGCGATCGCTCAAGACTAGGGTTCTGCAACACAACAAAGATTCGCTGAAAGAACTCGACAAGAGTGGCTTCATGATGGCGTTGATGTGTTATGTTATCGCTGTTCGTGCTCTCGACGCTCGATTCTAAACGTAGAAATACGAAAGTAGAAGAAGAAGAAGAGAGCGAATTCCGATTCAGAAACTGGGGTATTCCTGAAACACTTGCGATTACATCAATTATTATATACAAATAGAAATAGAAATAGAAATCATGTTCCGCGTTCAATTTTATCTCATTTTAGTTAATAATTGATATTCTTCTATAATTTTAATTGTTGCCTAATTTTGTATTATCAAATGCATTTAGTTAGTATCAGATCCACTGAAACTTTTCAAATTGCTTTATAAGAATTTATTTTTTTCCCAGTTACTGAGAAAGAGAGAGAGAGAGAGAGAGAGAGAGAGAGAGAGAGAGTGATGATGCAGCTTACGTTTGTTGTCAATGTGAAAGAGCATAAATGTAAAGGAAACTTTATATAAAACCTGAATTAAATCTTTGGTTGTGTTGTGTGCAACTTTTGATATTCTTCTATACTTGAAATTATTTTTTCAAATTTTGACAAGGGTTGGATACCTTTTTGGTTATACTAGGATACTTGATAATAATTTTGTTTAATTTGTAGGTCACTTTTCTGAACTATTATGATTTATGAAATTGAGGTTGTAATAATTATTGCATTGCATTATCAGTTTAGGTAGGAGATTTGAAAAGGATTTGGAAAGGGAAAAAATAAAGTAGGTGAAATGTGAATAAAATATACCTATATTTCACATAGTTTCATATACCTTTTTCTTTTCTTTTTCCAAATCCCTTTCCAAATCTCCTAACCAAACTTGTAGAATTATTATGATAAATATAAGAATATTTTTTTTTCCAATATTTTTCTTATTTCTTATGGTTGAAGAAACAAGTGAGATTACACTGGTACCTTAGTTTTTCAAAATTTATCGAATTAACATATGCCTAATGTGTCATACACGTGTCCTATATCTATATCTGTACTTTGTATAAAATAAGGATAAAGCAAATGTAATGATACTAAACTTAGATTTCAATAATTAAATAAGGAAGTAAATTTGCATATAATATTTTTACATATAACACTTTTAAGGGTGAAAGTAAAATGCACATGGACAATATAAATAGTTTAAACTTGATATTAAATTGAAATTTTTATGGGACCCACCGAAAAAATTGACTAAATTAATACTGAATAATAGCTAATTCTTGTAGAATCAGTCTGAACATTTTTGTGTTTGTGTATTATATAATATTAAAATTATAAAATTTTCTAACTTATCTTGGCCGTACCTGCATCCATATTTTTTGGGGTTTTGTTGTATTGCTTCTTTTCCATCTTCATATTCATATCCCTTATTGTGTATCCCATATCCATATCTGTATCTGTGCTTCATAGATGACAAGGCTATAATATTTCCCAGCTTGTGTGACAGCCCCCAGCCTTTCATCAGGGTTGGTACCTAAATAACTAAGAATTTCTTTGGATGCCAAGAATTAATCAACCCCATGAAAGGATTCCCTAGTGCAAGGTCTTTAGATGTAAAATCATGTTCTTGTAGTGGTGGTGTCCTCATCAGCTTGATAGTAGCTAGTTGGATGCAACTTTTTCTATTTAATAAACATACTCACTGTGTGTTATTTGGCAGTTGAGATAGCTTCTGTTTTACATATATATGTTGTTTTATTTTGAACTAAGATTTAACTTGCCTAACGAATGCATGTCTAATTGAGCGTCGTTTCAGATTTGATAGAGATTAGGACCATGCCTCGTAAAGTAAATTATGGAATTGATTATGATGAAGATTATGATGTCTATGAAGATTATGATTATGATTTTGATGTACAAGAAAACTGTAAGTGACTCTGTTGGTTATGACTTTCGACTTCATTGTCTCAATGGTCATCACATTTTACTTCAAATGGAGCATTCCTTATTACTCTGTATTTTGAGATGGTTATAAAGGGGCATTGAGTACGTGATTAATAATATATTGCTTTGCTGTTTTACTATTTTACATAACTACATAAGCTAAAATCCATGGACTCTTTCTACATTTTCTATGTTAAGATGTTTTCAGGATTGTAGGATGAAATCATTAGGCTTGAGTTAAGACCTTGTTGGCTTGCTGATAATGAGTTCTTTATATGGTGATAACATATTATTAAGATTCTGAAGGCCTCTCTAACTAAAATAGAATCATAGGTTAAAAGGAGAGGTGAAAAGGATGAATTGGAGCATAAATTGAAGCTGAAAACATCTGTAAAATTAATTTTCTGTCTTTCTTTCTCATTTTCCTTCTCCATCGCTTTTCGATCTCCTCGCCTCATTTTTTGTTTGGAGTTGACATACCTTTTGGAACCGAAAGTTATGACTGTTTGATGACACTAAAATGGCAGTATTGAATAAACATATCTGAATGTTTCGAGTTGGTTAATTAATGCATAGTGATAATTTTATCAATTCAAATTTGATGACTGCCTTGTGGTGGTGGTGGTTGTTGTTGTTGTTGTTGTTTTTTTTTTTTTTTTTTTTTTTTTTTTTGTGATAAACGGAAAGTAGCCTTTTTATTTGAAATTCAAACCCCCTTTATCAGAACATTAAGCCCTTATTAACTAACATAAAATATATATGAGGTGTTATTGATAATGCCTTATCAACCTCTCTTCATAGAATAAGGGGTACTCTAGTTGTAAATACCTAATGAAACCATCACTAGATTGAAATTTACATAGAGATAGATATTAAATATTTATAGTGCCCTTTTGTGTAGTCTATGGATGTTCCAATTAGCCAGCCCATGATTGGGATGCTAAGAAGCAAGAGCATGAACATAGATATAGATGCGACAAGGATATGGGACATGATGATTTGAAAAAAAATAGATGAGTCACAATGAGAGGACATGACAATAATTTTTATTTTTATTTTGCTATTAATCTTACACCCACAAAAATCAAAATTAACAAAAACTATTACTAATCAATAAACCAAACCAAACCAAGCCTTAAGTCCCATCAATTGGGGTCGGTTACATGAATCTTTCTTTTCCACTGATTCTATCAATGTACCATTTGGTTAGTCAAATTAAGGAGATTCATATCTCTATTTATTACACTCCCACTTCAATTTAGGTCCCTCCCTAACACTTCTATCTACCGTCATTGTATCGTATCTCTTTATTACTGCCTCGTTGGTCTTCGTTGTATATGACTAAACCATTTCAATCTATTCTCTCTCAACTTATCTTCTATCGGTGCTATTTCTACCCATTTACTTAATATACTCATTTCTAATTTCGTTTTTCCAATCTTGTCACACATCCATTTTAGCATCATCATCTCAAAGAACACTCATTTTATCTACATGTTTCTTAGTTGCTCAACATTTTGTTCCATACATCATGGTCCGATAGCAGTTCTATAGAACTTTCTTTTTTCAGCTTTAGCGGATACTGCTTATCACACAAGACTTCAGACGCATTCCTCCACTTAAGTCACCCGCTTAATTTTATGGACCACATCTCGCCTCCAATCTCCCCAACAAGTTGTGATAATCGATCCTAAATAACAAAAAATGTCTACTCTTAGGTTGTTTTTGGTTCTCAATCTTCACTTTTCCTCTGTTTCCATTATTAATGTTACTAAAATTACACTTCATGGATTGCCTTAGATTTGCTTATCCTAAATCCTTTAGATTCAAGTTCTTTTTTCAAATCTCTAACTTAGTGCTCCTTCTCTAGTCTTATCCACTAACACGATATCATCTGCAAAAAACATACACCATGACATGTCATGTTGAATATTTCTCGTCAATTCATTAGTAATTAAAGCGAAAAGATAAGTACTTAAGGTTGATCCTTGGTGTAACACTACAGTAATTGGAAATTCACTTTTCTCTCCAGTAGGTGATCTAATAGTGGTCACCACACCTTCATATATTTCCCTAATCACATCAATGTAATCTTTTGTCGCCCCTTTCTTCTCTAACACCCATTAGATTATATCTTGAGACACTCTATCATATACTTTCTCAAGATCGATAAAAATCATATGAATGTCTCTTTTCTTTTCACTATACTTTTTTATTACTCTCCTCAAAAGATAGATCGCTTACGTTGTTGACCTATCCGAGATAAATCTAAATTGATTCTTTGACACCTCTGTTATATTTCGCAATCGATGTTCCATCACTCTCTCCCACACTTTCATTATATGACGCATCAGCTTAATTCCTCTATAGTTGCAATTCTGGACATCTCCTTTATTCTTATAGATTGGCCCTAAAATATTTTTCTTCTACTTCTCTAGCATTTTCCTAGTCAACAAAACCTTGCTATATTAACCAAGTAAGCTGTTTTTTACCCAAACATTTCCAAGCTTCAATAGGATATCATCGATCGAAGCTTTATTCCATTTCATTTTCTTAAGTGCAATCTCCACTTCAAAGTTCTTAATCATGCAATAGAACCTGTAGTCTTGGTTTTCCTTATTATCGCTACTTCTCCTTTGACCTTCCTTCATCTTCTTCATTTAACAACTTCTCAAAATAGTTCTTCTACCTCTTTAATCTCTTTATCCTTCACCAACACCTTAGAGTCATCACTCTTGATGCACTTAACGCAATTAAAATCTCTTGTTTTCCCTCTCTTATCTTTTCAATTTTGTATATTCTTTCTCTTCTTCCTTACTATTTAGTCTAGTGTATAGGTCATCATAGGCTTTCAATTTAGCCTCTCACACTACTTTTTGACCTCCTTATTAGCCAATCTGTAGCTCTTAAGGTTTTTTTAATTCTATTCTTCTACTACTTTTAAAAGCACTATTTTTTCGTCTTTACTACTACTTGAACCTCCTCTCTCCATCACTAAGTTTCCTTAGAGTTGGGTCCAGTTCCTTTTGATTCTCTAAGGACTTACCTTGGGATTCTCCTCATACAATTGGCCATCAAGTTCCATATAGTATTAACATCATCTTCCAAGTCTCAAGTATCTTCTATATCCATTCTGTTCTTAAATATTTATACTTTATTCCTAGCTTGGTATTGCCCTTTAAAGCATAAATCCAATATCAAAATCTTATGTTAAGACGTCATGTTCTCTCTAGGAATCACCTTACCAATAACGATTTTTAGACGGTCTACATTTCTTATTTAAAAGTAATCTATTTGGCTCCTAATTGATCCACTCTTAAAGGTTATCAAATGCTCCTCTCTCTTCTTATATATAGTATTGGCCACCATCAGATCAAAAGCCAACACAAAATCTAAAATACTCTCTCTAGCGTCATTTCTATCACCAAAACCATACCCACCATACAATAACCTAGTTTATTGATTCCTACATGACTGTTGAAATCTCCACCTATAGTTAGGTTCTCTCCTATAATACCTCATCCATTTGGTCCTGAAAATCTCTTTTAGTCTGATCATCTAATCCTACTTGGGGGCGTATGCACTAATAATTTCACTATTCTCTACAATAACTAGTTTAACTAATATAATCCTATCACCTTTCCTAATGACTGCAACTATATTTTCTACAAGACTCTTGACAACTATTATTCCTATCCCATTTCTGTTTCTATCCTTACTACTATAATATGGTTTAAAACCGATGTCATTTCCTTCCCTAGCTTTCTCATTCGTCCACTTAGTTTCTTGTATGCAAGCTATACTAACTCTCCTCCTAATCATGGCATCTACCAATTCCTTAGTCTTACTAATTTAAGTTCTTACATTCCATGTGGCTACCCTAAATGTATAATTTTGGACTAGCTTCTTTATCCGCGCTCGTCCATAAAAACGCAGAAATCTTTGCTCATTTTTCATCGCACCTAGGTGTCGATGCGATGCCCCTTGCTCACTTTTTGAAACACTATGAGGTAGGCGAACACGTCACTTAAGTGGGAACAACCTAATTGATTCAAAGTAGGATTCATTTTCATAAGGGATCCGAGCGGCTTTTTACGTGTTGGCTATCGGCTACCTAACACAATCCTCATCCTTTACTCGGCTTGGGATCATGGTTGTCAAACTATCCCGGCAGAGTTTATGACAATATAATAAGAAAAACTCACTCTTAAGTTAACTCATCGTTTATGTCATTTTTGTGGATGATCTATTAATAATTTAAATCTAAGCAAAAAATAATAACATTCAATATCAAACATCCATCAAAAGCACTAAAGAAGAGGGGGAGAAAACTAGTTAGTGTGTCTCGATGTGTCCCTTTGCAAACAAATTAATTAGACAAAGGGACATGTTGTGTGGTGCACTCCTGTGTCCTAGTTGTGTCCCTGTGTCTAACACTGCTATGACACTTATTTTGGAGTGTCAGTGCTTCATAGTTGGGATGTGTTTGATCACTTTTCTATGAAGAAGGCATGTTCTATATTCAACTTAAATGTGGTATTATTATTCAATGTCGTTATGAAATTTTGGATCTGCTACCAACAACAAACCATTATTAGAGCACATTTTGTACAATGAAATGGGTTGGAATGGAAATGCCTATTCTAACTTTATACTCCCTTGCCCCTGTTTGGTACGACTTATCTAAGTGGGAGAATATTCCAATGGAATGGCTATGCCAATAAAATATGGGAATGTCTCTATTCCATTACAACATAGAATCACTATAAAAATTATCAATTAGCTACCACCACCATTTCCTTTCGCTACCACCCCCTTCCACCACCGCTATGACCATCGCCAACCATGACCACCACCCTATTGCCACCACAACCACTACCACCACAACCATTGCATTATAACCACCACCACCACCCAACCATCACCACCTCCACCACTTGGGATGGGAATGGGTTGGTATGGGTCAGCCACCACCCCACCCCACCCCCAATTCCCCTATTTCATCTGGCTTGCCCCCACTTGACCCTACCGATTTGCAGAATAAAAAATTGAACAATAATATTAAAAATCAATAATTAAAACTAGAAAAAAAAATTATATATTATACATATATTAAAATTATATTATATGTATAACATAATAGAAACTCAATAATATATTGTATAGATATTATATGTATGTTAGAATAAGGAAATTATATTCACATATTTTATTCTAATTGGTTTTATTCCTTGATTGATGTAATAGGCTGTAATGAGCTGGCCCGTAATTCATGCCTTATGGCACTCTTGTAATTATACTTTATTCTTAATATAAAAAGGGATAAGATCTCACTCATTCCCTATCTCTTTCTCTTCTCTAACCTTACATGGTATCAGAGCCACAATAGGAGAAACCTAACACAAATCACAGCCGCCTTGCTTCCACCGAAAGCCACCCAAACCCTAGACTGACTAGGCCACCCAAACCCTTGTCTGGGACAGTCAACCCCCACCTAGCTTAGCCGAAGGTCAGTCAGCTCTCTACCAGGGCAGCCGAAGCCTCCTCTACCCTCCTCTAGGCCTGTTGGCAGCCCTAGCTTGTCCTTATAGGTCTGTCGGCACTCTTGGAGGCTTTGTAGACCACTTCCAGTCAACCGCTGGTTCAACCCACTAGCTTCTTTGTCTCTTGGTTGGTCGACTGGTGTCTAATGAATGGATTGAGCTCTTGTTGTGGTACATACATCTATAAAACCTTTTTTCTCTGTTTCTTTTCTCTCCAAAAAAAAAAAAGAATCTATGAGTTCTTAGTTTGTTATGCTTTCATAGTGGGTGTTGTGTGTTTCCTTCCACTATTATCTTTCGGGTTTGTTATTGGCATTGTGTTTAAGAGTTATATAGGAGAGTATCCAGGGCAGGGTCCCTTTGTGAGTCCACTACTTCTCAGCCATCTTAGAGCAAGAGTTCCATTATACCTCTTACTATGACTGATAACCTCAACCCTGGCCTAAAAACCACCACCTCTCTATTCAATGGTCAGAATTATCTAGCCTGGTCGCAGAGTCCATTATCTTTTAAAGGCGAGAGGAAGATGGGGTATATCGATGGAAGGATGTAGACAACTGATACCACGGATCCTAGTTATGACGGTGGGAGATCACCAACTCTCTCAACATGGGTTGGTTGATACATTCTATGGTACCTAGATTGGAGAGGGCTACTTGTCTATGGACACTACCCAAGATATTTGGGAGGTCAGAGCTACTACTTACTCCAAGAAGGAAACTTCTCACAAGCTTTTGAGTTACGTCGCTCCATTGAAAGGTCGGCACAAGGTGAGATGACTATTCTCTAGTATTTTACCTTCTTTAGCAATGGGTGGAAGCATCTTGATCAACCGGGATTACAACTGTTTGTCCCACTTGATTTTGGTTGATTACCTAAGTTTGTGGCACAAGAGTGGGTCTTCAAGTTCTTGGAAGGCCTCAATGTGGAGTATGATCCAATTTAGAGTAAAGTACTTGGTATAGATGTGCTTCCTTTTCTCGAGAAGCCTTTGCTTTTGTGCGTAATGAGTAAGAATCGCCATTCTGCTGGATGCTTCCTTCGCCACTATTGATTGCTCGGCCTTGGTTTACAGACTTTGCGATGGAGAACGTGTGACTATGGTTCTCGTTCTTCCTCGAGAAGGATAATCTTTTCCGTGACTACTGCCATAGACCTTGACACATAAGAGAGACTTGTAGGAAGCTACATGGGATTCCTTTTGGTGGCTGAGGAGATCGTCCTGGTACTCGAGGGGGTAGGTCTGGTCAGTCTAGAGGCCAAGGGGCCAATGCTCAGGCACATCTTTCAGACACTGTTGAGCCACCATCTTCATCTCAAGTTGTCTCACTTGCTGCTGATGTTTCGGGATTATTTGCCTCATATTTTGAGATTGTTCTTGGCCACTTGCTAGACTGTCGAAGTCTCCACTTCCACCATCGCATCCTCTTCCTTTGCCAATTCAGTAACTTGGCTTCATCCTCATGTGCATTGCTATCTCATATGACCTGTCATGGAGTATTGATTCTGTGCTTTCACCATATGCCCTGGTTCATCTCATTTGTTCTTAGAGTATAACCCTTCTCAAGTTAGGAAAAAGTGTGTATTGTTAATGGTACCATTTCGTTTGTGTCAGAAATGTTTAATTCATGCTATCTCTTTCCTTCTTTTATCCCCGTCCTCCATGTTCCCTATTTTAGTGTTAATCTTTTATCTTTGAGTCATATTACTCGTGAATTGGATTGTAGCATGACATTTTTTCCGATCATTGTTTTTTTCGTGATCTTATTATGAGGAAGAGGATTGAAAAGTGGTAGAGTGGAACATGATCTTTACATTTTGGATCGAACGGCATGTCGGCTCATTCATCTATTCGATTACCATCTACTAAGGAAGACCTTTGGCTCGGCATCGCTTAGGACATTTCTCCTTTTTACTACTTAAGCATTTATTTCCTTACGGTTTTGAGAAAAAATAATGTGTCGATTTTTAGTGTCTTGTCAATTTGGAAAACAACATAGAGCTTCTTTTGGTCCTATTAATAAAAGTTCAATTCTATTTGCTGATTCATTCTGATGTATGGGGTCCCTCGCGTTTTGTGTCTTTAAAAGGTCAAAAATGGTTTGTTACTTTCATAGATGATGCGGGGCCACTTGGGTATATCGATGAAAGATAAATGAGGTGTTTTCGGTATTTCAAAACTTTCATAAAATGGTGTGCACTCAGTTTGGAGCGATTGTCAAAATTTTGCATTTGGGGAATATATTGACGCTAGTCTTGCAGTTATTTCACAACTCATGGCATTGTTCATCAAACTTCTTACACTAATACCCCTCAACAAAATGATGTTGCCGAACGAAAAAATCGTCATCTCCTTGATGTGGCCCATTGTCTATCCTTTGAAATGCGTGTTCCTCGATCCTATTGGGGGGAAGCAGTTCTCACTATGTCACGACCCCATTCCGCCCCTAGTAGAATGGTGCCGTGATGGCCAGTAATCCGAGATTACCGAAGGCCAACTTCCAAAATTCATACACAATCAGAGTATTATATATGGGGCTAGCATGTGCGGAAGCAATATATATAAATCTAATGATCCATAAGAGCTGCATAGATCAAATGAAATGACATACATCTTAATATAGTTTACAACTTGGATACAAAATAAAATAAAGTACATGTTACATCTTGATCAAAAAGCTTTCAAGCGAAGTATACAAAGACATGAATTACAACTAAGAAGCATAATCTCCAAGACAATACAAATCATGAATCAAGCATCTTGCACATAACATCTTATAGCGTCTGCCTTCTTGCTTACCACCTACATATATATAAGGAGAGGGTGAGCTTGGATACTCGATGGATAATGGTACGTAATAAAGGTTTAAATGAATGACATCCAGATCTTTATCAAAACAATACATAACATAACATAGCTTGTACATCAATCTTGGTTTTCCAAAACATGTGTGCTACAAAGCTTAAAGTCCCTTAACGTCTGGACTTAGCTTGATGTGCTACAAATGCTTATAGTCCCTTACACGCCGGACTTAACTTGATGTGCTACAAATGCTTGCCGTTATAGTCCTTAAGACGACGGACTAGTGCCACAAATGCTTAAAGCCCCGCACGACGCATCTTGACTTCGAAATGTCATCAAAACGAGATAATACATGATATTCAAAATAGGGATCATCATTCATGTTCAACAATACTTTTCAAAACAAAAAGCGAAGCTTTAACAAAACGTTATAACATAGCTTTATTAAAAATACCACTACATAGTTCTTTCCGTGTAGGCTCAAGCGAAGATCAAGGACCTACAATCACATGGCAATCACATCTCAAACAAGCTTTACATGCATGCAAATGATCTAGGGAAAACATGCTAGAAAAAAAAAACATCACACGGAAAATATGCTGAAATGACCTAGGAAAACATGTTGGGTACCAAAGTCACTGGAATGGATGCCTGAAATGATCTGGCAAAAGTGACCTAGTGAGTGAACTCATGAGGTCTTGGCCGAGGTCCCACACCTCTTGGCCGAGGTGTGGTTACCTAAACTTGAGGGGGTCTTTAAACTTTGCCGAGGTGTTACAAGGTGCCATGATGTACCATGTCGGCTTAGGTGTGCAAAGTGGTTAGCCTAGGTGTGCATGCAAGATAGATTGGGTTCAAGTGATCATGCAAGGTGAGCAAGGTGAGATCTGATGCTTGGCCTAGGTGTGTGATCTAGGCAAGAGTGGTCTCAGTGATCACACCTAGGAAAAGAAGTCAAACTGCAGGTTTCTCCTTAAAAATATACTGACGGAAGGACATAAACATAGAAGAACATGAATGCTAAAATCATAACTTCTTTGTTACAAAACTGGGATTTCATGGCATGAGTTCAAAACATGGACTGTACCCATTCTTGAAGATCATATGAAAACAAACACGAAAACATGCATCTTGATACAAACTTCGGATTAAAACATAGTTTTCCTCAAGAACACATGAATATCATATTCTCTTTCTAAAACCGAACTTCAAAGCAATGCATGGCTTACAAATCATATTCAATCGTGCAATGCAATAACATGATCATAAAGAACAACTTGAGATCAAGAATCTAACCTTAGAACACGGATCTAATGGTTCGATCTCTTGGAATCAAGCTTAAATCTACTCTCCTCAAGAACTCCTCTTCCTTTCCTAAACTTCTCTCCTCCTTAGAACAAAGATATAACAAATGATAGGTTTCTCTCTGCCGGTTGATTTAACACTCAGCTCGGACCACGTGGCAAGGCAATTTGGCCGGGTTGGTTCTCCTCAAAAAGGTGATAGATTGACAAGACCTGTAAGACAAGCGTATCTAACAAGCTTCAACGAGGCACTCGGAGGCAATGATCTTGGCGAGGACATAGGCTTGCAAGTAGGGTCATAATGACCTCGACCAGGAAGGATAACACTTGGCCAGGCCCATTGCACACCTCGGTCTAGATGTGCCACACCTCGGTTCTAGGTCATTCGGTCCTGAACAAGATCACTAGGTGCGAGGATTAAGGATCTCGGACGCCTAGGTGATAACATCTCGGCCAATATGCCTGGGTGATGGTGGAGGTCAACAAGGTGGTTCAAGATGGTCCTAGGCTTAAGATGACCTCGCTTGGCATGACTTAGGCTAACATGACCTAGGCTTGACATGACCTAGGCTAACATGACCTAGGCTTAACATGACCTGAAGCTTGGCGCGACCCAGGCTTGGCATGACCTAGGCTTAACATGACTTAGGCTTAACATGACTTAGGCTTGGCATGACCTGGGCTTAACATGACCTGGGGTTGGCATGACCTGGGCTAACATGACTTAGGCTTAACATGACTTAGGGCAGCATGACCCAGGAACAACATGACCTAGGCTTAACATGACTTAGGCTTGGACTGATGGCTGGAACAAAGCATGCATAGAACACTTAGGCAAAACATGATAGCATCAAAACAAGACAAGAACCTTTACCTAGGCAAAACAAGTCTAAGTCTACAAATGCAAGCTTAACAAGATGAAATCATGCAAATGCACATGAACATGACTAAGATATGAATGTGGGTTATTACACACAACTTAGTCTTCCTACCCAAGTCCTTCAAAAACTAACCCCTCTTCAAGTTTTGTCTAGGTCTACCTCTTCTGGGTTCTCCATTCCACCTAAGACCTTTGGATGTGTTTGTTTTGTCCATAATCTTTCACCCTACCATGGTAAATTGGATCCTAAGTCTCTTAAGTGTATGGATTGGGTTATTCTCTCAAAAGGATTATAAGTGTTATCATCTTCCCATTTCAATGGTTCATCCCATGGATTCTTTGAGTCTTAGTCTTACTTTCTATCCTCCCGATATCACAATCATCCCTTTCGGGGCTTTTGTGTGACGAGATTCTGTTCACTACCATAAAGTGGTTGAATAGATAGAGAATGATGAGCCCGCTATTGTTGTAAGAAAAGGAAGCAGAAAGCAAAGTTTATGTCGGGGAGAGAGGCAGAGATGAAGAGTTGCAGAAAGTCACCTAGATGCAAAGACTACTTCCTCTCCTCATCTTGCCAACTTTTCTTGGATGAGTATCAAAGTCAACCCCTCTCTTTGAGTCCGGGTAATTCCTAATGCTTCTATTCTTGAGTTTTGAGATCTTAATTTTCCAATTGCTAATAGGAAGGGAGCGTTAGATCATGTACTCATCATCCTATTACTAATCATGTTTCTTATTCTAATCATGTCCTCATATAAAGCCCCATACATCCAAGGTTTTAAAAGCGGCGGCAACCATTTACGTAATGTCGTTCACGTAGCGAATTGTCAGTAGTTACTAACGCCCGTCACGCTTTTGTGGTGTGATTGAGATTCACAGGGTGTGTCGGCCGTAAATTGCTACTATATAGCGGTCCTAACTTGGAAAGCGTAACGTACCATAACGGCCTATTACGCCTCACATGCACGTTCACGTAATGGTTCGAAGCCCCATTTCAATTGTTATCACTCAATCATTTTGTTTGTGTGTCTATCTATATATTAGTTTGAAAATAATCGTAAGTGTATTGGTCATTATGTATTTATTTGATTAAAATATATATATATATATATTTAGGTTCTTATTTATTCTCTTACTTTTGTTATTGTTTTATCTTATATATAATAGTTAGTGATTGATTTTTTTTTTTTTTTTGTAAAATATCTAGAAAACATAACACCTGTAATTATATATTAATATATATTTTATACATGTCAATTTTTTGATTTGTTTATTTTATTTTATTTATAGGTTATCAAAAGAAGAATAAATATTCAAGTGATCCAAACTCTCTCAAAAAAAAAAAAAAAATCTTTATAATTTATTTTTATTTTTATCGATTACATTAGCATGTATAATTTATTTTTTAAAACTATTCGAATTAAAATTTGCATATACTTCCACAAAGTATAATAATTAAAAAAATAATTTTATACATCTAAGTCCAATAATTTTTTTTTTTTTGCCACTAGGCGTAATATGAATTTATGACATATAAAGTCTCATTAATTATTAAAATAAAATGTAAAACTTCAGGTTTATAATTAGTGATTTAAAATATATAGCAAAATATATTGGATTATCCTTAAAATTTATAAAATTGATTATTATTTATTTTAAAATCAGCCCAATAAATATGATTATGGAAAAAAAAATAATCGCGTGTCGGTAAGTTTTTTTCAAATTGTAGCCGAAAAAATAAAAAATTCACAATTTGATTTACACATAAGCCCGAATTCTTTAGCTATAAGCCTTTACACCCATGCCGCACCTTTACGCGCATACGCTACTAAATTCGTGACGACATAACGCTTTTCAGAACCTTGCCTTCTATCTAAGATTTCTGTACTTTGTGAGAGTCTACTTAACAATTTTTCAAGATGCTCTCTCTATTCTGACAAGATAGAAACATGCCATAAACTTGAGGAGATGAGAGCTCTTAGTCGAGAATAAACACTTAGGAGTTAGTAGAGGAGTTACCTAGAGGCAAAAATCCGGGTTGGAGTGTAAGTGAGGGTACCTTTGTAAAACACAAGCCGAGCGGTTCCATAGAATGGTACAAAGCAAGACCCTAGTTGCTAAGAGGCTTCATTAGACTTATGGGGTAGATTACTAGGAGACATGTTGCACGGTTGCTAAAAGATGAATTACGTGAGAATACTCTGTCTCTTAGCTTTGCCAAATTCGGATTGGCCACTTGCATGGTAGTTTTGATGTGAAGAATGCACTTTCTTCATAGGAGACCTCGAAGAAGAGGTCTATATGAATGATTAAATGCCCTTCAATTTTGGATACCAAAGTCCAAAAGAGTAAAAGTGTCGAGGATTCACGAGAAGTTACTTTATGGGCTAAAAGCAGGTCTCCTGAGGGCTTGGTTTGAAAAGGTTTGCTCAGCTATCTTTGAGATATGGGTTCAAAGCAAAGTCAAGCGGATCCTACTGCGTTATTTGTGAAACACTCTCCTCATGGTAAGATCCGACGGCTTCTTATTGTTTATGTTGATGATATTGTTTTGATAGGGGATGATATTGAGAAGATCCCTCGGTTGAAGGAATACTTAGTCAAGGAGTTTGAAATCAAGACTTGAGTAATTTAGTATTTCTTGGGCATTGAAGTAGCTGGCCCAAGGATGGTATCTTCATATGCCTTTGAAGGAAGAAGTATGTACCAATGACTTGCTAAAGGAAGCTGGGATGCCTCGAGGTAGACTATGTCATACACCTTTAGAATCGGGCGAGATACTAAGTGAGGATCAAGAGGAAGCCCGATTGGACAAGGGGGAGATACTAGAAATTTGGTGGACAAGCTCCTTATACTTATCCTACTACGCATCAGGACATTGCCATTACGATGAAGTATATGGTTATTCAATTTATGCATGCTTCTAGAACTTCCCACCTAGAGGTTATGAGAATTACGAAGAACTTCTCCTATAAAGGGTTTCTGTTCTCTTTCGAAACATGGGCATCTCGGTATGGAGGCATTTACGATGCAAATTGGGGAATTTGGATCGGTCATTGATGAGCGATCAAGCTCACGGATATTACACATTTTGTTGGTGGCAACCTTTGTCACATAGCAAAGTAGGAAGCAGAATGTGGTTGTTAGATCTAGTCTTTGAGGTAGAATTAGGGATTATGGCATAAGGTGTATGTGAGTTTCTATGGATTAGACTATTGTTGGGAGACTTGGGGATCTATCAGAGAATAATTCATGAGATTGTCTTTGTGACAAGAAAGCTGACGATCAACATAAACATAACCCGTGTTCAACATGAGCGAGAACCAAGCATTTGGAGATTGATGGAAGGCACTTCATCAAGGGAAAAGCTCACTAGTGGCACTATATATACTCCATTTGTGAACATTGGAATCAACTAGCGAGATGTTCTCACCAAAGGAATGGGGGAGCAAACCATTTCATGACATTCTCAACAAGTTGGGCCTACGAGAGATATCTTAAGCATCGACTTGAGGGTGTTAGAATAAGGAAATTATATTCACATATTTTATTATGATTTGTTTAATTACTTGATTGATTTAACGAGGTGGCTTTTGTAATTTATGCCTTATGGCACTCTATAATTATACTCTTTATTATTAATATAAAAGGATGAGAGTCTCCTCATTTTCCTATGTCTTTCTCTTTTCTAAACTTACAATATATTCTATAAAAATTCAACAAGGAATTTAACACATTACATATAAATTATAATAATTTATTTATTGTGGTAGGGTAGGATTCGAATTGAAAAATACTCTCCTCCGCTTTGATCCGAGATCAATCGAGTTTTTCAAAGTTTTCTCGAATTTGTGCCATACCTAGTCAACTACCCAGGAACCCATCCCATTACGGTCGGGGAGAGTTAGGAACCCGAGCGGATCGAGGATATTTTCCATCCCTATTGTTATAGAAAGGGTCAATTTTTGTCATTTCAAATTTCCATTGCTATTAATGTGCACTAGGTTGGACACTTAGTCTCGACCAATTATGAATACACACACACAAAGCGTTATACCAGAAGTAAGAGAATAGGCAACAAGAGATTACGGGAAAATTTCAACTTTTATTAATTGCACCAACAATACAAAGGGAGACCTATGGAAACTCTTACAAACACTCAGATTAATTTTCCGAGGTTCCATGGCTATGCCTAAAATAGGCTTACAATCAATTACAAACTTACAACCGACATTACGAGAGAAAACATGCCAAGTGGCATGGCGGTTAACACCCCAAGCGCTTAGGGACTTAGGAATATTTACGGGACATAAGCTGCTTTAGCAATGGCACTTTGCTGCTATCTTCCCGGCCTTGCCTTGTCTCGCCCAACATGGTTAAGCTTCTTTTGCTGAACTAACAAGCATAGCTCTTGATAGCTAGCATGCTTTATTTGTTGCCTCAAATCAGAGTCGACCATGAATTTGGTTGTTTTTTGGCCCCCCAAATCAAGTTTTGCCTCTTGATTACTTTGAACTCCCAAGTATCTTTATGCCCACATTTGGGTCATGTTAATGCCTTGCCTTTGTTAGCTAAGCTTTGCCCATACTTTGCAGCCAAGGGTTGTGTCTTCTTTGCCTCGACACTTAGCCAACTTTTTCACCTTCTTTGTTTTGGCATGCCACCATCATGCCATTGCCTTGAGCCCCAGACATTGGCACAAGGTGTTGCCAATGCCAAGCTTAAACCTTCAAGTGAAGGTGCTAACAAACCACCCCACCGAGAAGAAGCCGACGTCCTCGTCGGTAAAGGCCTCTAAGTAGTCACGTAATTTGTTTCTCAAGCGCCATGGATTCACATTTTTTCCCCCAACTTCGTATCCGCTTAGGAGGAGAACCCTTCCCTTAACCAAGTAATGAGTTCTTCGATTTTCTTGCTTCCTGCCCTCTACATCTTGCGGTCGAATCTGTTCCACTTCTTTGTCAAAAGCTGTTTTACGATCACCGGAGGCGGCATTGTCGGCTGCGTCCGTGTTATATATAGCACGATCCTCAATGATAAGGTTTTGAGGAAACTAACATGGATTGTTGGAATGTATCTTCAACGGTGTGAGGCAATTTAAGTTGTAAGCAACTTATTTCCCCTGCGTTTTAAAATTTCAAAGGGTCCATCATACTTTGGAATTGGTGGGCCTCGGTCTGCCTTGTCTTTACTAATCTTTTTCCAAATCTATGGATTAAGCTTGATAGTACCTTGTCTTCCACTTTACAATTCTAAGGGTCTTAGCCTTTTGTCGGCCAAATACTTTTTTTTCATCTACTTGCTTGCCCTTAGTCAAACTATCACGGTGCTTCTATCCGGCATGTCTTATTTTAGCTCTTTGGCAAACCGGTATCTTCTGTTATCTACCCCTAGCCGATCAGGTGCCGCTTCATCTGCGGAGTGAAATTGTTGCCTTGTGGCTAATTCAAATGGACTCATGCTGTGGCGGGAATGACCAGATGTGATTATAACAAAAGCTGGCGCTATCCAACGAGGTCAATCGAATTCCTCGACTTTGCTTGGTCACATAATGTCGGAGAAGGTATTCTTCGATAAAACGCATTCATTCTCTCGATCTTACGTCGTCCATTAAATAAAGGGATGATTTCTTTGTAGAAACTTTAATTCGAGATCCCATCAGAGTTAAGTAGTAGTGTCCAAAAAACACGCCCAAGTAAAAGCGGGTATCCACAGCATCTTAACCAATATCCTCGGGCTGAAACCAAAGTATTTCACACATACTTATAAAGTGGAGGTATGTATTTGCAACTTGCTCGGCCGGGACAAGCATAGAGGCATGGATAAACAAAAGCATATTTAGAGAAAGCGATCAACAACAACCATAACAGAGCATATACCGTTCACCTTGTAGCAACCTTTGGACATGAAGTCCATAACAGCTTGAAACCACCAGCATGGCCGTTGGAATAAACCAGCGGTGCGGCCAGTCTAAGCTGCCTTCTTTCTCTCTGTCTTGTCGGTTGGCACACTAGGCAAGAGATTTTGACATAGGTTTCTACATCTTCCTCCATTTTTGGCCAACAATAGGAGCGAGGCAGTAAAGAAAGCTATCATCACGTTGTTATGCAGGGTATGACCGCCTATTCACTTGGATCATGAGTTTTCTCTAAACAACTCCAATCTTAGACCACCAACACTAAGGGACATATAATCTATCTCGCTTTGTGGAGTAGATCATTTTCCAACCAATAGCGACGCATACGATGCCATCTTTCACTTACTTTGAAACTTGACCTTTGATATTCTAAAATCAATTGCTTAGCACTTGCTCGAAGATTCTTTCCAACAATTGAGTTTCAATGTTTGATATCAGCGACAACATAGTCCACAATTTCCTTCCGACTCAAAGCATGCAACCCAACTTTGGTTTATGACGCCCGAGTTTGTGTGTCAGCCATTCGAAGTCACATACTTCTCAAGGAATTCTTTTGCCATACATCACTGCTTTGCCTTGGAGACAACTTCTTTTTTGTGTTTTTGAAGAAAGTATTTTGCCACAATGTCGTCAATACCATGAATTTGGTTCGGCCCAGGCGTGAAACTTACGCCCGTGAAGTTCCATCTAATAGTTCGAGGACTCAATTCATATCATGGTTCCTAAATCTGAACCAAAAGAGAGTCCAAATCGTGAAATCGTTTTGAAGAAAAAGCGATTTTGAAAAAAGTAAAGTGCAAACATGGGCATTTCCTTTGCCCGGAGATTCTGAGTAAGCCACCTAAATATTTTTAAGAGAAATGGGAAATTTAGGAAACCTGACGCTTGACTAGGTGCCGAAGAATACATATACTGTCATTACCAAAAGTGAGGGTCTTGGCACAAAGGGGCTTGAGTGCGATTGAGGAAAGGCAGCTATGAGCACCTGCTTCGCTTTCGATCCGAATTGTGCAGCACTACTACTTAACCCGTGATATCCGTTTTGAAAACGACACATGCTCTTATTCCGAAATTATGTAGCCTAAATTACTATGTTATCGCTTTACGACAAACAAGTATAGACTTCAGATTGCCTAATATGAAACAAACATTGCATATCCGTTAGATTTTGAAAATGCTTGAATTTGCCTACT
>JANUSC010000462.1:0-139932 GCA_025200525.1 Camellia lanceoleosa
AAATGGCTGAAATTTTGGGACTTTCTCATTTTCAAAATCAAACCTTAATTACATGTAAATCAAAGCCTAAAAACCCTTTAATACATTACCAATTTCATATTATTATTCTTCATCAAACACCATAATCTCAAAATAAACAAATTTAATGATTTTACTTCTTCAATCAAGGAATTCTTAGAAAATCAAGGTTCATGGGTTCAAAGTTCACATCTTCTATATCAATCCATGATTTCAAGTAGTAGATGGATTCTATACAAGGTTAGTAATTAGAGCCACATACCTTACCCAAACCTTTGTTCTTCCCTTTAGTCTCTCTTCAATTTTCCTCAATCTTTTGCTGATCTTTCTTCTCTCTTCTATCTTCTTCAACCATCTTCAAGCTTCCATGGATGTTGAATTCCTTAGGAGAAGCTTTGCCGCCTTCTCTCTCTCTCTCTCTCTCACGGTTCTTCCTTCCCCTTTCTCTAGATTTTTTTTTTTTTTGTTTGGTTCAAATAGATGAGTTCAACAACTCATAAGGCATATAGGTATATATAAAAGCTTCCTACAAATAGGAAGGGCCAAACACGCCTCTTACTTAATCAAGAAAATCACATTTCAATTAAACTTCCTGATAACTCTAAAATTATAATCGATCATAAATATGTCCCTCTGCTCCTTAGATTCAAGTCTTTAAGGCCTTTAATTTGTAGAATAAAGTTAATCACTCAAACGCCCATTAATCTAATCAGATAAATTAGATTTCAAATTAATTTTTCCAAATAATTCCAAAATTCCTATTAACATATCCAAGTACTAATTTTGATTTTTGAACCCATAAAGGTCGGTAATTTCCATTTTAAGTCCAGAACTCAACCGGTAATGCTTCAATTCTAATAGATATAATTAAATTAAACCACATCATTTCATAGGAAAGAAAGATGATTTCTTATACGATTTTGGGGTCATTACATCCTCCCCACCTTAAGAAGTTTGGTCCTCCAAACTTGATTCTCCTTGTCACAAGTCTAGTTCCGCCTTGGACATATAACATTTCTCAATCATTTGGCCATTCACAATCCTATACAAATAACGCTGGCGGAATTTGCTCCTCAAAAGCACAAGTAACTCATCTCTACTAACTACTTGGTAACCCAATAGATAATAATGCTTACTAACATCAAAGCATCGTCTCATAATTCATAACCTTGTACATTTTAATTTATTACTCCACAAATCATATCTTTCACATAATATAACAACTTAAGGGTATTCAGCAATGAATTCATTTCAAGTATTCGCTTTGCATACAAATTTCATAATCTATCAAACATAAATCAAACTCACAAATAACCCCCATTATCATAATTCCTCAAAGGTTAAGGAAACATTCACGTACATAATCGCCTCAAAGGTATATACTTCATACAATAATTAGACCCATCGAGCAATTAAGTTCTAAATCAACGACTTCATGGCTCTTTGTTCATTATCTGAATTAGACTTATCACCAAATCAAATCTCTAACAGACTCCAAATGCCAACTTAAATCTCATATCAAGAAATTACATGTTCAGAGTAGAGGATTCAGAAAATCAAATATGATCAAACCTTAATGGTCATACTTCCCACATTATAGTAAAGTAGTACTATTTAAAATCCATGCCGCTTAGAAGATCTCAAAGTCAACATCATGACATCAAGCACATAATACATTTACCATGAAATTTTATATTCTTTTGTTCCATAGGTAGTAAAATGTTTCAATATGGACAAAAAGATTTTCCAAAAATATGTAATACATAAAGTTCTTCAAACCCTTCATACGCATATACACACGTTGTTCGTGAGATATTACTCTTAAAACTTATCAAAGCCTTTCAAAGATATCGATGATGGAATAATTCTCAATAGCATTAAACTTATTTAAACTTTGACAGTAACAATCTTATTCAACTTATAACAGATAGGATAGAATAGCTTGAAGCTCAACATAGAGCTTTCATTATGTATGCAATAATAAATTATCAAATGAAGAACTCATTCATGCATAGCAAAATATTTATTTCAAAATCTTGTCATATCTTGAATATTCAGAGCTTCAGAGCGATTCTAGTCATTTTGGAAAATTATCCAAAGTTTATCATGTCATAAACATGTCAAGTTCATAACATTTTGATCACTTTAAAATACTTACTATTTAAAAACATGTGATCACAAATCATCCTTATAGTATCAAAACAAAGAACATATGCCAGAACTTCTCACAACATATTAGACACTTGGTCATGTCATTATAAGTTCAAATTGACTAGTAAGTCATAAACTTTACGTGAACTCCTTTTTAAATACGTATAGGGATTAGTTTAACAATTTGCATTAAAATACGTAAATAAAATTCCAATTTTGTTGTAACTTTTTTTTTTTTTTTTTTTCGCATCATCATATAGGTGGGGTTCTTCATATTATTTGACCATTCCTTATAAGAAACTCGACATGATCACAAATTACGCATGAACAAAACAGAATCACTATATGTATAACTTATTATTCGACTATCAAATACTTCCGTGCACAATTCCAAAGAGAATCACTATATGTATAACTTTATCATAAATGCAAATTTTTTCAACACATTACAAAGTATCATGCGAAACTTATTTTAGCAACTATCAACTTACAATAACCTCTTGAACTCGCAGGTTTAAACATTGTTATAATAAGAAGGATGTGGCTATGTTACAGAAAGTACACATCGCACATATTATCTTATGTACGCACTAAATCATGTAAATAAGTCATCTAAACAGATGCTTTGTAGATATCTATCAATTCTACAGTCACAATTAATAACACACATTTCACTTAGTCATAGGCATATAACTTGTCTTACCGTTCAACGTGAATTCTTACCACGCTCAACAGGCAACTTTATTGATTTAATCCCATCCGCAGTCTTACCATGTTCTGCATAGTAATCAATCACAATATATACAAAAAATGCATAACAGACATGAATAATAACCATTGCGGTTAGCGTCATTACATATGCTATTATCGCTAAGTTATCAATTCCTTTCATATGCACTAAGGATGTCATGCATGATGCCTAAGTCTTTTCTAGACATCCTAAAGCTCAATGGATCCGCAGGAGATAGCAACTCGTGCTCGATACCACTTGTCACGCCCCAAACCCGCCCTAAAAGTTTAAGTATGACCCGCTCGAAACAAACACTTAACCTCAAGGTAAATATCATACTGGCCTCATCTAAGCATAAAGTAAGAAAATAACTATACATAAAAAAAATTCCATTGAGCTACATCTACATGCCAGGACCTTTTATACATCACATTCATCATGGAAAATAGATAAAGCTCCAAACCATATTTTGTAGCCTCTATGATAAACAAACATACGCACGCACTCAAATTTCCATTATTGGGCTTATACAAAAATTATTGAAGTTCTACGTCTTCAACCTTAAATAGGTAATCAAAATTAAGCCAACATTTCAATAGATTTTACAAAAATAAATGGCTTCGTGCAATGCCTGAACCCATGAAGGTTGACAAAAGAAAACGGGTGTCATGACTAGGACTGACCACCTGGTTGGTTACCTAATGTAAATGCATATTAAACAGAGTGAGCCAAGCTCAGTGAATAGTAATACATAAATAAAACGATGCTTAACTTGAAACATAACACATAGCAATGCATATAAAGATGAAGAGTTCACATAATTAGTTTGATTCTGTGCTAAGTACGTAACGGCCTTAGGTTGAATCTTGCAACATAAACATGGTGACTATAAGCCCTTGAAACATGGTGGCATGAGCCCTTGAAACATATGGCATAAAGCCCTTGTAACATATGGCACTAAGGCCCTTGAAACATGTGGCATAAAGCCCTTGTAACATATGGCACTAAGGCCCTTGAAACATATGGCATAAAACCCTTGTAACATATGGCACTAAGGCCCTTGAAACATATGGCATAAAGCCCTTGTAAAGTTGGCATGAAGCCCTTGAAAGACTGGCATTAAGCCCTTGAAAAGTTGGCATGAAAGCCCTTGAAACAAAGAACTTGTAACATCCTTGAACTTGTAACATATGTGAACTTGTAATAGACTTAAACTTGTAACATACATGAACCTCAGAATAACATAAACTTGTAACGCATATAAGCTTGTAACAAACTTAAACTTGTAACATATACTTGAAACATACCGAACATACTTGAACTTGTAACATACCGAAACATGCCCAAAACATACTTAAACATCATTTATTAATTCAAATGATACATATCATACTAGAGCATTTCTTGTTGTATCATGTCATTATCGTACGCTTAACAATGAGAGACTAATTCATATTCTCATGAGAGTCACACAATGATGCTAAACTTCGCACTTATATCTTAAATTCTGGATAACTTCCAATTCATAAGCAACATAGCAAAATAACTTCAATTCATCTGGATACACATAGCTACTCTCATATTTACTCAGAATCCATTCTTCAAGAATGAACATAAATTCTTTTGGGTAAATGACTTACTTTACGTGCTCTATTAATCAATAGCATACACCTTTGTTTCATCATTCTCATATGTTATCATAGTTGCCTTGCCTTGTAATTAATGTAGTCCTAATGGTAATCGCTACATCATTCCCATGAGTTGACATAATTAACGTAGTTAACAGATATTCTTGATAATTAGTAAATAAAAAGTAAGTACATTTTCATTAGATTATAGATGACTTTATTCGCTTCACACTTTCACGCTCGCCCTTGGCCCGAGGGGTTCACACATTCACAATAGCCTTTGGGTTTCATAGATTTACAACTTATCATATTGGCCTTCGCCCTTTGATTCACAAGTTCACAAGTTTGGCCCTTGGCCTCATAGCTTCATAAGTCACAAGTCGGCCCTTGGCCACATAGGTTTGATCTTCACAAGTTCTTTTGATGTTTTCATAATTTCATAATATCTATCACATAACATACATAACTTCATAAACTCTTTGAAGTTTCTATAATGTCACAAGTTTCACATAGCATACATAACATTTATGTCAACATAATTTACGATTTAAGATTTAACATCAATAATGATAATCGGTTAAAGGTACATCAAAGTACTACTACTCACAAAGGATCGGTTCCCAGGGTAATGGTATAATGTCCTCCTCGACCTACAATTACAAAGGCACAACACATAACATGAAATTATACTCGATCCTTTACTTATTCTCTTTGATCATTCAATCAATTAGCCATGGTGGTACCAAGCTCATTATTCTCTAATAAGTTGTAATCCATGTCTTAGAAAACAGAGAAATCGATGGGAAATGGTTTAGGTGAAGAAATGGTACAAAACTAATTGACATAACGTGAACAGTCGTCACTAATTTGGGTATACCTTTTTCTGTATTTATCATTTGGGAGTGAGACTAGCGCTATTGGAAACTAGACTTCCGGGCTTGATTTAGGCTCAAGAATCACTCAAAACGGAGTCCGATGCAAAAGATATGCCTATTCAAAGTTGGTCGACAGAGCTGTCTCAAGACGCAGGGTGAATAAAGGCCAAGACGCGGCCCTCGACAAGAGTCCGAAAATGGCTGAAATTTTGGGACTTCTCATTTTCAAAAATCAAACCTTAATTATATGTAAATCAAAGCCCAAAACCCTTTAATACGTTAGCAATTTCATACTATTATTCTTCATCAAACACCATAATCGCAAAATAAAGAAATTTAATGATTTTACTTCTTCAATCAAGGAATTCTTAGAAAATCAAGGTTCATCGGTTCAAAGCTCACATCTTCTATATCAATCCATGATTTCAAGTAGTAGATGGATTCTATACAAGGTTAGTAATTAGAGCCACATACCTTACCCAAACCTTTGTTCTTCCCTTAGTCTCTTCAATTTTCCCAAGCTTTTGGTTGATCTTTTCTTCTCTTCTGCCTTCTTCAACCATCTTCAAGCTTCCATGGATGTTGAATTCTTAGGAGAAGCTTTGCCCTTCTCTCTCTCCTCTCTCTCTCTCTCACGCTTCTCCTTCCCCTTTCTAGATATATTTTTTTTTGTTTGGTTGAAATAGATGAGTTCAACAACTCATAAGGCATATATGTATATATAAAAGCTTCCACAAATAGGAAGGGCCAAACACGCCTCATTTAATCGCCAAGAAAATCACATTTCAATTAAACTTCCCAGATAACTCTAAAAATTATGCCGATCATAAATATGTCCCTGCTCCTAAGATTCAAGTCTTTAAGGCCTTTAATTTGCAAGATAAAGTTAATCACTCAAACGCCCATTAACTAATCGACAAATTAGATTTCAAATTAATTTTCCCAAATAATTCCAAAATTCCCATTAACATATCCAAGTACTAATTTTGATTTTTGAACCCATAAAGGTCGGTAATTTCCATTTTAAGTCCGTGAACTCAACCGGTAATGCTTCAATTCTAATAGATATAATTAAATTAAACCACATCATTTCATAGGGAAAGAAAGATGATTTCTTATCAAGATTTTGGGGTCATTACATGCCAAACCATGTAATTGACCCTGAACAAGGGCGCAGGTGGTGTATCGTCCTTGAGAAAAAGGAGAGGGTTATCAATAGCAATCCCGACACTCTACTGCCCTACTTTCCTTCTGCTTTACCTTTCCTTTTTTTACTGGTAGTTTAAGCACATTGCACTGCCTCAAGCAGGTTTGTTTATCATTATTTTTCAAAACCATGTATTTCTTTGCAAAACGCATGACGGAAATGAAATTGCTACTTGATCAAAAGGGTGCTACATTGGCGCATTCTATACATCGCATCGCAAGGCATCACACAACAATGTGAATGAAATTGAAATTCATTTGAAAATTAAGCACTTGCATCGTAATAATCAGGTAGCGAATTGACTTACAACTCGATAAGCAAAATGAGAAGACTTGATAAGCTAACTAAATGCGAGTACAACTCGATAAGCAACACGGAGACTTAAAGAGAGTGAAATACAACTCGATAAACAACTGTACAACAACTCGATATAAATAGACGGTTTTGACACAAAATCGATCATTGGAGAGTATTGAAAGTGGTGGGATCCCCTAATCCTTAGCATGAAAAGGTTAGGGAACAAGGGAGGGAGACCACCGGCCCAACAGAAAGGCCACCCGCTGTGTGGAATGACCATCGGCCGGGAAATTGATCCACCGGCCAAAACTAATGGCCGGTCGGCACTATTATTGGCCGGTCGGCCATAAATCGTCAGTACCAGCAGAATGCTGACACCTGTCCTCCATTCAACCTTATCCCCTACAAAAGGCCCCAGCTTCGTGGTTTTTCTCATTTCAACGCTAAATGGAAGAATTTCTTGCCCAAAATCTTGCAATTTGATTAACAACTTGATGGCTTGGAAAAGCTAAATTTCCGGTTTCAGATGAACGCACTATTCACTTTGGGTCGCACTTCGCACTTTCCGCTTTCTCCATGCCGCAGAAGGTTTTGGAATCCGGTGACACATGTTTTAGCTTTAGCTGCAAGAGGTGTGTCCTACCTTCAAGATTTCCAAGCTCTAATGGAATCAACGCAATGAAGAGATTCTCCCAACTTCGCTTTTGGCTATGCCCAAGCCTTAGGGCAAATGTGTAGGCTCTCAATACCCGATGCTCGTTCTCGATTTGTGACTTTTAATGCCGATATTCCGAGTTTGGTTTGCCGCTTTTTCGAGACTAGTGACCGCGCATCATTATTGGCAAGGTTTTCGCAACACGACTTTGTTTGTGTATGCTATCTCATTTCTTATTTGCCTCGTGTTCGAGGATCTAGCATCCGGCTGATTGAGGTTGCCCAAGGCTTGAAGGAGGGCAAGAGTCAGAGCCATGATTCTAGCCGAGACGCTATTGGTTTAGACGCCTTTTATCGCCGAGAGACGCATCAGATTAGCAGGAGTCCACTATTACCGCAGTAATGTTTCCCACCCGATCTCACATATATATTTGCTCACATCACTGTCCTCAAGCTCGGTTTTTCTCACAAAACCCTTTTCTCACTTTTCCTCTCATCGCATCTCTATTCTTTATTCTCTCATTTTCCATCCCTCCCCAAGTATGGTTAATGGATAAACCGCATGTTGTGGACTCTTGCCCAGCTTACTCAAATTTCGCTGTTACTTTTTCGCAATGCCTAGTTGACGCTCTTGATGAGGGTTGGTGGTTTGATCGATGTGCATTTTGTCCGCAGATCGCATTGCTTGGCGGTGTCCTTGGCTCAATCTACCTAAGAATGAGCTATAGTATGACTTGCCAACCCGGGATTCATTAATTGGCTTGACTCATCGTCTTCTATTTTCCGCTCCGGATCCGTCGCCAATTTGGTCATGACCAGATTTGTCCACCGAAGAGATAGAGTACCTACCACATTCTCGATCCGGCGCATACCTGTCTGGATATGCTACAAAGATGGAGAACCAGAGAGCTCCTGGCCCCCGCTCCCATTTTCTATTGCACTTTGTCTGATGAGTGTTGGGATTGGCTCAATGAAGAGGCACAGAATGGGCCTAGATTGGCATCAGAGACTTCAACCACTGGAGGGGCGCAGGGGCACTTGACTTGACTATGCCCCAGGCTCATTGCTTTATTAGGACTTTTAAGTTTTCTTTATGATTGTAATAAATAAAAAAAAAAAAAAGCAACTTCAATTGTATGCAAGAGCAGGAGAACTCTGTATTGAAATCAATGAAATTGAAGATTGTGGTACTAAAAATTTTCGCATGGTCTAAAAATGGTCCCGCTTGTAAAAGGTGAATTTGAACAAAATCAACTTTCATTAAAACTTTTCAAAACCATTTTCGATATGGATCGAATCAACATGCTCAAATTTGTCATCGAGATACACAACCCCGATCCTCAGAATCGAAAGTTCCCTAGTCTGCATGGCACCGCCAAGAAGACAAAGAACGAAAAGTTGCCCCTAGTCTGAAAACCACTACACCAAAGGTCATGATGAATGCTGATGGACGAAGTTGGCCAAGATGATCAAGATGGACAAAGTTGATCGGGAAAATGTTTATGGTCAACTTCAGATGAAGTTGCCTACGATCCCAAAGATGGGAATCAAGCCTTACGTAGTTCGGTTAAGGTACACTCGGTATTTAACCTCTCCTTTACGCCTAACTTTTGCCAAGGCCGCCATTTGCGGGTTTTCAACCTTATGAGCTCAGTTTTCTATTTTCTAATTTTCAGGCTCTAACTTTTGCCTAGGTCGCCCTTTCGGTTTTCTACCCGAGCCTCTCAAGGGTAATATTTCTTCAATTTGTCCATGTTGATCTGGCTGAGAACTCCAGCCATCTAGGTCCATCGTAACCTACCCACCCAACCGTGATAGCTTTGATGATGTAGGACCATCCAATTGGGTCTAAACTTGCCCCTTGTCATGGATGGAGCTCTGTTGTCTTTGAGCACCAAATCTCCATCTTTAGGTTCCTAGACTTAACCTTCTTGTTGAAAGCCCGGCAATTTCAACCGATAACCCCAACATGGTACATGCTTTCATTTCTCTCATCGAAGAGCATGAGTTCTCAAACCCGCTCACGCTAATCTGTCAGCCTATTTGGCACTCACCAATACTGAATGACGGAACCTCGATCTCGATCGGTAGGACGGCCTCCATCCCATAGACTAATGAATACGAGTAGCCCCAAGAGAAGTTCTAATCGAAGTCCCAGAGTCCCACAGAGCTTAATGGTAACTTATCCGCCAATCCCGAGGTTTCCACCATCTTCCGCAAAGATGTGTTTGATGTTCTTGTTGGCGGCCTCAATCGCCTCCGCTGGTCTCATGGGCGACGGATGTGGACGACTTATGAAAAGCCACATTGTACTTTTCCAACAAATCAATCACCTCCTTCTTGAAGTGGGAACCATTATCCAAATAATCTCGTCGGACCCCATAGCAACAGATAATGTTATTCCTGATAAACTTCGCGACATGTGAAGCCTTTAAAACCGCATAAGATTGGGCCTCAACCCACTTTGTGAAATAATCTATCGCTACCAGGATAAACTCATGCCCATTCGACCCCTTTGGAGTAATTTCAATCACGCCGATTCCCCATACCGAGAATGGCCATGGCGGTCATGTTGTATAGCTTTGACGGCGGATGTTCATGCGGTTTGCATGGATCTCGCATTTATGGCATCGTCGAACAAAGCCAATACAATCCTCCTCCATGGTGGACCAATAATAACCCTGTTCGAGGATCTTTCGCCAAAGATACCCCATTCATATGTGCACCACATTCTCCTCCATGGATGGCCTCCATCAGCGCTGACTCACCTTCTACACACGCTTGTGCATTCCCAGATGACCTCTCTTGTACGCTTTACCCTCGCAGATGATGAACTCAATGTACCATTCTCCTAATTGCCCTTTTATCTTTGGCATTTGCCCTCGTGGATACGCTCCTTCTCCAAGAAGTTCCATATGTCATAATACCGGGTTTTCATCCCTAACTTCATCTATGGCGTAAATCGACTCATATGTGCACAAACTTCGTCAATGATGATCGGACGATCCGGACCGATGGGATGTCTATCATGGAAGATAGAGTTGCTAGTGAATCTGCAAACATGTTGTTCTCTCTTACTAGGTGAGTAAAGTTCAATTTTTCAAACCGAGGAATTAACAAATCCAAGGTCCGTGGTAGATTATCATTTTCTTCTTTGACCTTCCAATCTCCTTTTGCTTGAGATACAACAAGGTTGGAGTCCCCGATAACGCCCAATCGCTTTTGCCCCTAGTTCTAGAGTCGCTTCCAAACCAAAGAATACATGCCTCAGATTCCGCTTCGTTGTTTGAGACTTTGAACTGAGCTTGAATGCTAAAGGATACGGAATTGTCAGCGCTATCAAGAACACTCCTATCCCATGCCCATACCGGTTTGACGCTCCGCCAAAGTACATTGTCTAAGTTTCGCCTTCGACGCATAAAATGGCTTCATCTCGAATAGATACTCAACCGCTTCATCCCCATCAACCGGTGGTCGGCAAGGAACTCCGCCATCGCCTCTTTTTACGGACTTATGCGGTCACATACTTTAGATCAAATTGAAAGCAACAAAGCAGCAACGAGCTAGCCTACCCGTAAGTGCGGTTTCTAAAAGATATTTGATAGGATCGAGTCGTGAAACCAAAGATTACGGAGTGAGCTAACAGTAGTGCCGCAGCTTCTTGGTAGCCCATACCAAAGCTAAGCAAGCTTTCTCCAATGAGTGTAGCGGTCTCAGAATCCAAAGATCTTCTTGCTCAGATAGTAGATGGCTCTTCCAACTTATCCTCTCGATTCTTGTGCGAGCATACAGCCCATTGTAGTCTCACCATCGACAGTACAATATCAACGGTTTCCTACCGTGGTGACAACACGTGGGTTCTGAATATTCTTTGATCTGCTCAAAAGTCTTGGCATCGGCCGTCCCATTGAATTTCTTTCCTTTCTTCAGAGACCAAAAAGTGGTTCACAAGTCAAGGTTAGTTTTGAGATAAACCGCCTTATGAATTGCACTTACCCGTAAAGCCTCGCACCTCCTTTTCACCATTGGTGGTGGCATTTCTAAGATGGCCTTGATTTTGAAGGGTCGATCGATGCCCCTTTGCATAATCGTAAACCCTAGCATTTTTCCCGCCAGAATAATCAACGACACTTCGAGGATTCAACCGCATTAAACTCTCTCGATCCTTTGGAAAAACTTTTGCAAGGTGGTGTAGTGACCTTCTCTTTCTTTGATTTGACAATCATGTCGCCCACATACACCTCAACCTCTTTGTGGATCATATCGCAATATTGTGGTCGCCGCCTGCTGATAAGTAGCTCCAAAGATTTTTCAACCCAAATGGCATTACTCAGAGAAGATGTACCCCACGGGGTGGTGAAGGCAGTCTTCTCCCGGTCTTCGGGTGCCATTACTATCTGATTATAGCCTGAGAAGCCATCCATAAACGAAAGCAAAGCATGCCTGTGAAATCTACCAACTCATCAATGTGTGGCAAGGGAAAGTCGCCCTTCGGACTAGCTCTGTTCAAACCCCTGAAATCAACACATACCCGAATTCTGCCATCCTTCTTTGGTACTGGAACAATGTTGGCTAACCAAGTCAGTATTCGATACCAGAGAAGCCCGCCAATTTGCTTGGTGACCTCTTCCTTGATCTTAATGGCCCAATCAGTATGATCCTCCCGAGCTTCGCTTAATGTGCCTGCCTCGGTCAAGAGGATCCAGTCGCATAATCTCAGATCGATTCTGCATGTCTTCAGAGGACCACGCGAAAACATCTTTGAAATCTTTTAATAAAGCGACTAAGCCGCTGCTCCTCTCGAAGACAACGTGGACCCGATCCGACCACCATGGTCCTTCTCAAGACTAACATTCACAAGAATGATTTCATCAACTAAAGGTTTGACAAACCTCTCGCTCTTGTTCAATTAAACGCTAAAACCGAGGAATTTCGCCTCGCTGCTTTTCATCAAAATTTTGAAAGTCCCGATGGCAATAAATCAAAGGCACGTAAAAGTACTTAAACTACATCCATATCATTCTCATTATGTACTTCCAAATCGTCTGATTCTTCATATAACAGACTCAAAAGAGAAAGAAAAAGACGACTGCAGATCAGGCATCCGGGTTATCACCCCAGAATACCGGACTCAGACTTCCGAGCCGAACTCGATTCCGACTCAACAGATTCGAGGAATCAGATTCCGCCACTACCCCGACCCAAGGTTGCCGACAAAAATCCTTCCTCATACCGCCAAAGTGAGGAGGGTGCGATGGATGCATCTAAATGGTTGATGGTAGGCCCGCACCATTTCATTCTCGATCATGGATACCGAGGAGTTATCCCCAAGCACAACCGGTCGATCAAGGATCCGAAGTAGACATGCCAAGCTACCCCATTTCAAGTTCTTGTCCTCGACTCCACTTTTCTATTCGTTCAACCTTAATCTGGGTCTACGCTTTTCAAAGAACATCATCCCTGTAATCAGAGGTCAAAGAAAATCTCAACCCCTGACACGCTTCCTATCCGCTGCTCAACCATGGCTCGAAAACCACAAAATGAGAAGTCTTCCCCCTCCCGGACAAAGCGTCCGTTTAGGGTGCCCTGGATGGGCCGATGCATCAGCTCAAAGGGTTTCCCTATCTGTTTCGCCCTGGCTCTCCCAGCCATCTCCTTTCCTTTCCTTACCCAATCCTCCTTGGTGGGCAGATAACCCAAACTAAAGGTATGAGGGTTGTGTGGCACTTCGGCCAATGCTACAACCCCCTAGCGACCGCTATTTCCTAATCCCATCCCGGGGATATGTTGGAGCTTGTTCATGAGATACACTGCTTGGGCACTGACATAGATCCCTTCATTAGCAACCATGATGTTCTGTACAACCTGAGCCTCAGCTAGGGTAAAACCCGATATGAACACATCTTCCATGCCATGCTCGATTTCTAGAACAGGCGTGGATACTTCTGGTGGCGGATGGATTGATGAATTCCCGAAAACAATGGCTACTCCCTTCCCATAGGGGTATTTCACCATTTGATGCAAAGTGGATGACACCGCTTCTGATGTACCACGGCCGCCTAAAAGCAAGTTGAAAGTTGCAGCACCTCCAAGACGTGGAAATCTATCTCATGCTATCCGCCCAACTTTAGTCCTAATTTTACTGCTCCCATCACTTCTCTACTTGTATTATCATACGCCCGATGACTTGGGTCAAGGGTACAAAATTCACAATTTTAAGTCGATGGCATACGCCGTCCTTGCCGGCAGACGTTGATGGCGGATCCTGTCAACAAGAACCACCCAGATCCATTTATCCTCGCACTCCACGGAAATGTAGAGAGGTTTGTTATGGTTTGCCCCTCGTGGCAATTCCTTGTCGAAAAAGTCATTCGGGTAGCTCCTCCCGAAAGACTAATCCCACCACCGCTCGGGCGTGGTTTCTATTGAAAGCTTTGCTTTGTCCATGGTCGATAAGACACTGCCTATGCACCCGTGATGCCATGAGCAATCCCCGATGGAGATATCTTCTATATCTTTTTAGTCCTTGAGTACGCCTCCTCCTCGAGTTGCTTCTCTTTGCCTCAGCCTCTCTATCCTTCCCGTAGCCTCGCCGATCTAGGTGTGGGTTTGAAATACCGCCCATTGCGGTCATATGATCGACTTCTCCAAGGTACCAGTGTCATCGGCCGGTCGCTTCCCCAATCTTCATCAGGTGGGCAAGACATAAATCCTCATCCTCCCACCACATTCCATCGCAAGATGACAAACATCCGTCCGGCCGTATGACCGTTTTGTACTCGCAGATCTTTCATCCATATGTTCGCAAAGATTTCGCCTCGCGGCACACGCAGCTTTTGGTTCCCACGGCCTTTGCCTTCCCGATTCTCTAATCTTCGAATCTTTCCTGCTCGGTGTGTCGATACAACCGATCGCTCAATTATTCCGATTCAAATGCTCCAATCTCGGTGAAATTTTGACACCGGCGCTTCCATGATGCACTTTGTTCTTCGACCTTTCCTACCGTTATCGCATTCTCGCTTCGGGCCCTCGTTTCTAACCAAATTCTCCTACCACATCTCGTTGATCGCCTAACCACCCCGTAGCCTCTGCCGACTTCATAATCATACCAATTAACCGCCACATCCCCGGATCTTGATCACCGTAAAATCGAGATTGGCAAGGTCCTTCCATAGTGTTAAATCATCTGCTCCTCGTCCTGCACTATCCCTTGATTACACACGCTTCTCCTCCTTGGGAATTCCACATCCGGCGATCCCGCCTATCGATGAAATGTAGTCACCCGAACTATACGCTTTTCAACACAACTTCCAGATCCTGCAGACTCGCCCAACAATCCTCTTCTCCTTTGGAACCTCTCTCTTGCCTTCGACAAATACCACCATCTGCTTAGGTTGGGTTATGGAGATGTCCATCATGCACAAGTCGGTGCGATCGAAGGAGGATCTCCGCTTAGTGGGAAGGTGTGATATAGGTACTAGGATCGTAGGATACGACCCTAGTATGGTTGAAATTGAGTCTTTGGGTGGTGGAGCTTGGTTATGTGCGAGAGGATTTGTAGTAACATTGGGCTTCAGCGCAAGATCACCCCTGCTATCGGCGAGATCTTGAATCTCATGACGAATCGAAGCACAGACGGTGTCATGACCGTGGTTACAGAAATGCACAATACTTGGTCAAGGTTGTGGGTAGCGGGAGTCTTTCTGGTAAGGGCCGTGGCTCTAGGGGCTTCAAGTGCCCTTTTCTGATTAGCACCCCCAGAGCTTTGGACAGGGGCATATAAAGTGGAGCGAAGGTTCTGGTATTTTTGGGTGGGTATTTGGCTGTTGGTAGGTTACTTCCGGATACACCGAAGAATGGTGCAGCTGCCGTGGTTCTCGGAGAGGGATTGGTGGTGACCATGCTCACTTCGGAGGCTCTTGTAGTTGTAGTGCCACTCGGGCCCGCATTAGTGTTGCGGTTGAAAGTCCTTCGGGGTTGCTCCCCGTCATTATCAATTAAGCCTTGCTTCAAGGCATCCTCAATCTGCACCCCCATTTCATGCAGTCGTAAAAGTAGGAAAGGGAGTACAATCATCTTTTGATCAACTTCGCTGAAGATTATGCACAATCATCCGGACCGATTTTGTCTCAGAGGCCTCAAGGTCATCATCGGCCTTGGCCTCCATCCGTTACAAATTCGAGAAACTCTCTTTAGGTTCCTGTTCGTTGTCTCGAGATCACGGGTTGTAATCTCGATTTGTGTATTGTATGAGTATCACAGAATGAAGGCCTCACCATCTCGGCCCCAATTTCTCTTGACATCATCTTCTAGTTTGGCATACCATATGGCCGCCACACCCGACAGGGTCCAGCCAAATAAAGATAACTTCAAGCTTCCATCGAGGCCCATTGGCCTTAAGATATCTCAAAATTCAGTGCACCATGGGGTCCCCTGACCCATCAAACCGATCAATATGAGGCATTTTGAATCTGTCAGCAAATACACATTGGTCAAGGTAGCCATCTTCAATGTCGGGATGGTTTTGGCTCCTTGGGATCTCTTAAACAAATTTTTCAAGCTTGTTCAACTTTAGAGCGGTGGGATCACCTCAAACTCAAAAGGAGAGTCCGTAGGTTGGTGGGTGTTTTTGATAATTGAGGTTGGATTTGGGGAGGATCGGAGGTGGAGGTGGTCTGTGGAAGTTCTCAGATCATTCTCGAGCATTGGCCGCCTCCCGAGGTTTGGAACTCCCGTGGGGAGGAACTTGTTGCAGCAGAGGCCCCGCTTGTCAGCCAGAATCTTACAATTAACTCGCTTGTTCATTCATAACCGTATGCTGTTTGGCAAACTCGCACGGACAAAGATCTTGTCGCATCATTTTCATGCTTTCCGGGCGCCCATCTCTTCTAAGCTAGCCATACTGCTCGCTCGACCGAAGTTATCGGTATGTTCCTTTCGTGGAGGAGCGGAGTCCCGATCCCTATCAGACACGGGTGGGTAGACAAAGCCCTCTCAGACGATCACTGAACTGATGCCTTCGCCTAGCTAACCTTCGCCTAGTAACCGGGGTAGAGAGTGGTACATCGTTGTCCGCCTACCGATCCTCGATCGATGGAGTCGACGACCTTAGTCAGAGTGCTTGGGGAATATCTCTTGGTTGGAAGCAATTGTGCTCAACTACCTAGCAAAAGGTAAAATAAAGCGATAAATAAAATGATAATCGGACAACAGAATAAAGAAAATATACAACACATGGTTGGGTATCATAACATGTTGCCAATAAACCAATAGATCTTCTCAAACATCGATCCTCGCTTCAATCATCGCCTTTAAGTTTGAATCGATACCCGCAGATATGACCGATTCTCAAATTACGGATATCGATGCCTCAGTCGATACCCTGACTCAGAACTGATACATGCATTCCCTGTAGAGATACACTCTAAAAACATATATCATGTAAAAGAGAGCCAAAACACCCCTATGTTAGGGGAGGGTTTCCCTGTCCTATTTTGTCAGGAGCTAGGGTTTCATTACGCACGCAGCGGTTTCAAACAACCTAAAATTGGGTGAGCAACCTGTCCTAATTTGGAATGGTCACTATGGATTCCGAATATGCACTAGGTCGAATGGTCGAAGGGTGCCTTAGAAACCGGGTTTGTGTTCCCATCGGGCAGAGTCTCAAGAACCGGGCCTTTTATGGCATGCTTTGACAAAGTCAAGCCTCCCAAGAACCGCCAAGAATAACAGATGGCCAATACGGTGTCCTAGGCGCACCAATGCACATGCAATGCAAAGGGACACATAAATGAAATCAAAATAGCATATCACGAGTTCGAGTCAAGCTCTCTAACTCCCAAAGAGAGTCGCCAGAATCAGAATAACGCCATGGGACCTCGCCACTCGACTCGCTTGTTGTTGCGGTCCGTAATCTAAACCAAAAAGTCCAAATCTGGCAAATCGTTTGAGAAAACAGATTTTTGAAAAAGAAGTGCCAAACATGGACTGCTTTGCCAGATACAGAGTCGCCACCTAAATATTTTATTTTGGGAAATTTAGGAAACCCTGACTCGGTGCCAAAGGCCACGTGTCTGTCATCACCAAAGTTGCCTCGGCTCGCGAGCTTGGGTACGATTGGGGAAGGTCAGCTATGAGCACCTCTCGCCTCGTCCAAGACCGCCTCTACTAATCGTGGTATCCGCTTTTGAAAATGTTATGTGTTCTTATTCTGCTATTAGCCTAGAATTACTATGTTATGCGCGACAAAGAAACAAGTATAGACCAAATCTCCTAAGTTGGGACAAAACATCTCATGTTTGTTTTTGAAAGTGGTTTGCTACTCGTAAGTAGGCTAAAATGCAAGTTTTGCCACCCTCAAGTGGGCTTTTAGAAAAGACAATTTTGCCACTGTCTAGTGGGCTTAGAATTCACAGTTTTAATGTATTATCCCAATTCAGGCAATTTGACCTCCATCCACAGGGATTCAAACAGTTATATCACATAAGCACTTAGCCGCATGGTATACATACTGTCATATTAACATTCACACACATGTGATATGCTAAAGCACAAAAACTCACCTAGTACTCCAAGCCAAAACAGAAACTAGTTAGTAATCATGCGTGTTCCTAATTCATGTTAAGTGGCTAATGCAACACAGGCAGGGATGCAATCTAGATAGGCTCGGCTATCCTAAACATGGCATGTGGAATGCTACAAATAACACATATTCAATTTGGAATTGAAGTATAATGCAGTTAGCGTGATGTACCGAGCCCGGTGCATGTAAACAAATGCATGGATGCACGCAGACATTGTATAAGGTATGCTAATTTAAATATGTCCTAATCTACCATTGTAAGGTGTAAATAAAAGGGAGAAAGACGGGATTGGAAGAGATGCACACACTCACGCACGCTTATTACAAATACGCCCTCACACGGAGGGATTAAAAGAATATACAGTCCCAACTAGTACAGTCCAAATACAGAATAAATTATTACAAAAATTCTAATTATCAAATTAAACCAAATGTAAAAAAAGGAGGAGCGGCTCACCACGGATGCGCGAATGATGCATGCTCGATCCGCCTTGCCCGAAAACCCGCACCATACCACTGCCGCCTGCTTTGCTTCACCGCCTCTCCAAAGACCGCCAAAGTCCTGTAATACCTTCTATGCACACCGCTTCACACCATTGGTCAATGAAATGGCCACCGGCCATGTAAAATGTTCATCGGCTGCTCATGAGGGCATCGGCCACACACCAATGGCCGGTCGGCACTCTATACTGCCGGTCGGCAGAAAATTCCTGCAGAAGACAGTTTTTTTGACAACACCAAGGACAGACAGTGTATGGTATGGAATTTTGGGCACATGTAAGCATGGTCATGTTTCCTATCATGTGTGGGACTCAAGGAAGCATGGTCCTTGGTCCTTGGGCCACCAATTATGCATTTTGATGCATGATGACTTAAGAGACCAAGATTGCAATTCAATGGAAATGTATGCAACACACAAATGGGGACCAAGACCCTATCATGTCAAAGTCAAGGGCCTCGGTGACATGAGAATTGAGATGTGTTTTGTCACTTAAAATACAAACACCTCTCATCCCTCACACTTGGTTTGACACCCCAAACCAAGTAATGCAATGCATGTTATGCAAACATGGCTCAACAATACATCCTAAGGCTAAGAAGCAAGGCATGTCAAATGTAATGCAACCTATCATGGTAAGTATAATGCTAAACATGCAAGATGCTAATGCAATGCAAACAAGGACAATCTAAGGATCATCATGCTACAATACCTAGTGAAGCAATCATGCAAGGAACATGAGACAAGCATGCAATAAGGGGCTTAAACCATAAAGGGGTAGACCTCAATCCACCCCAAAACAGTGGCCAAAAGTGCCTAAAACCATGGACAAAATACTCAACAAGCATATAAATCAATGGACTCAAGATTAAGGCACAAAAGGGAGCATTCAACTACCACTTCCAAGACAATTCATGGCATGGATTATTAGGCCAAAAACAGAGCTTCATGGCATCAAAACACACCCCAACATCCAATGATATGGCAGCCTAAATGCCTAAACATACACACATGCCCAAGGATCACCCTTTAAGGCACAAGATTACAACACTTCAAAGCATGAAAGAGATGGCAAATGGAGGTATATAAGCATGGTATAGGGACTGAAATAGCATGTTAAATGATTCCAAATCACCTAAATAACCTAACCAATGCATGTTCATGGGTCACATACTCAAGGCTTACAAGCCATAATGCAAAGCAACTTCATCAAGCATGCCAAACATGGCAAAATCAGTGGCCAACAGACCTAAAGCATGGCAAATCATGACCAAAAGCTCCAATAAGCTAAGCTAAAACATGAGGATATACAAGGTTAAACACATGGCACATTTCTAGGCAAAGTTGAGCATTACAAAGCAAGTATAAGACGCATGCTAGGGGGTACAAATTCAACCAAAAACAGAGATATAACATGATCCAAACACCCAAAAAAACTCTGAAATGAAGCCAAAAACAAGCAAGCATGCATGTTGCCTTTTTAAGCCAAAAACCCAAGTAAAGACGGACAAAGGGGAAAGGGGTGTCCCTCCCCTATACAAGACCTCAAGCTTTCTCCTTTACCACTAAAAATCCACTGGATTTCAGTGGTAAAAGGAACCAAACACACAAGCAAACAAAGTCTCACAAAGGAAGCACCAAAAGGGGCCAAATAAGGCCTAAGAGGGTGAGTTTGAACTCAAACCACAAAATGACCTCAATGGAAGTTCTACACAAAAATATAAGACTTTTATGTTATACACAAGACCCAAATCAGCATACAAGACAGGTAGAAATCTAGTGCAAGTTTGGGGAAACTAAAGTAAAATGCTTACCCTTGAAGAACACCTCAAGAATAGCCAATCCACCACCTTCTATTGATCAAAATCAGTCCAAAAGCTCAAGAATCAACCTCCAAACCTCTCAATCTCGAGCAGCAGGTAATGGTGTGTGTATTAGTGCAAAAGTAAGGTCAAAATGCACTTTTAGGCCTAGAAATACACACAAAAGAGGAGAGAGAGAAAATTTAGAGAGAGGAGATATATGATGATATATAGATACAAAAGCTCGTTTTTTTGTTCAAAATGGCTAACCCTTGACAAAGGGAGAGGCATGATGCTTGTATAGGCAAAACAAAGCCAAGAAACTTAATGGCTAAGCTAAAGAGAAAGGGTCAAGGGGTGCAAGGGGTCTTGGCTTCTTGGAGAAGCTAAGACAATGGCCAAGCTTCCCCAAGAAGCTTGGCCAAAGGGGTCAACCTTCTAGAAGGTTAGGGGTTCAAAGGCTCACAAGAGTCATCCTCACAAGATGGGGAGTAGTGTTGGTGCATTCCACCGCATTTAGCATGCACCATGCCCCAAGGGGTGCGTAGGGTCATCGCCAACCAAATAGGTCATCGGCACAACAAAGTGCCGGTCGGTTAAACATAGTGCCGACCGCCATTGTTTTTAAGAAAGCGGCGGTGGCACACATATGCAGCCGGTGATGGTAGGAGGGCTGGGGTGTGGGATGGCCTACAAGCCTTCCCCTGCCCTTCAAGGCAAAAACACAAGTGTTTGGTGCCAAAACCAAACACGGAGCAGACGAGTCAGGAGGTCCTGAGGCAAGGCGCGCAGCCGAGACCTCCGGGAACTCGAGACGAACACAAACATGGATAATCACCGAGTGTTCAAGCGGTGACGTCCAAGTCTTGAGGACGGTCAAAAATAGGGTGTCTACAATATTATACTCTGATTGTGTTTAATCTTTGAAAGTTGGCCTTCGGTAATTACGAAGTTATCCATCACTACGCCATTCTACTAGGGGCGGTTTGGGGTCGTGACATTAACGATCTATTTGGAAATTCAATAAAAAAAGAAGTTGAATAAAAAAGGAAATTAAAAATGGAAATTGAATAAAAATGGAAGTTGCATAAAATTAAAAAGGGAAGTTCATTCAAGAAACCACTATAACTTAACGATCTATTTGGAACCTAAATAAAAAATGAAGTTGAACAGAAAAGGAAACTGAATAATAATGGAAGTTCATTCAAGAAACCACTATACCTTAACGATCAATTTGGAAATAAAATAAAAAAGGAAATTGAAACCACTATAACTTAACGATCTATTTGGAAATTAAATAAAAAAAGAAGTCTAATACAAAAGGAAAATGAAAATGGAAGTTGAATAAAAATAAAAAGGAAGTTGAATAGAAAATTGAAATTTAACAAAAAAGGAAGTTGAATAAAAATGGAAGTTGAATAAAAATAAAAGGGGAAATTCAATAAAATTAAAAATGGAAGTTGCATAAAATTAAAAATTGAAGTTGAATAGAAAAGAAATTAAATAAAAAGTAAAGTTGCACAAAATTTAAAATAGAAGTTCATTCAAGAAACCACTATACCTTAATGATTTACCACTATACCTTAACGATCTATTTGGAAATTAAATAAAAAAATGAAGTTGAATAGAATAGGAAATTGAATAGAAATGGAAGTTAATTCAAGAAACCACTATACCTGAACGATATATTTGGAAATTAAATAGAAAAGGAAATTGAATAAAAGTAGAAATTGAATAAAAATGGAAGTTGAATAAAAATTGAAAATGGAAGTTCATTCAAGAAACCACTCTACCTTAATGATCTATTTGGAAATCAAATAAAAAATGAAGTTGAATAGAATAGGAAATTGAATAGAAATGGAAGTTCATTCAATAAACCATTATACCTTAACGATCTATTTGAAAATCGAATAGAAATGAAGTCGAATAGAAAATAGAATTGAATAAAAAAGGAAGTTGAATGGAAAAGAGAATTGAATAAAAATGGAAGTTGAGTGAAAATAACAATAGATCGTTATGGTATTGTGGTTTCTCGAATGAACTTCCATTTTTATTTTTACTCGACTTCCATTTTTATTTAACTTTCTTTTTTATTTAAGTTCCAAATAGATGTTAAGGTATATTGGTTTCTTAAATGAACTTACATTGTTAATTTTATTCAACTTCCTTTTTTATTTAATTTCCAAATAGATCGTTAAGATATAGTGGGTATAATGGTTTTTTTTAATGAACTTCCATTTTTAATTATATGCAACTTCCATTTTTATTTTTATTCAATTGGTTTCTTGAATGAACTTCTATTTTTATTTTTATTCAACTTCCATAGTTATTTTTATTCAACTTATATTTTTATTCAATTCAACTTCCATTGTTAATTTTATGCAACATCCATTATACTAGTTGTATCAACATCTCAACAGATAAGCATACAAGCTGTATCCACATTTCAACAGATAACATATTAGCTATATCAACACTTCAAAAATAAGCTTGTGAGTCAGATCAACACTTGCATAGATAACCATATAAGCTATATCAACACGTTAATCGACAAGCATATGAGTTGTATCAATGGAGTCCATCCCTATCTCCTCCTTAAACAACATCCGTTTAGAGGTCTATCCCTATCTCCCCTAAACCGTGAGTACATCCCCTATCTTCTCCCACACACACAATGTATATACACATAGGTCATATACGCAATCAATCAATACATAACGTTAATGTATTCTATCAACCGTCAAACTCTATGACATAACCAATTGATTAGTTTTAGTTTGCCTAATCATCATGCATTGTCTACAACAATCAAAACTACCCTCCACCGGTAGCCCAAGCAATTATTTCTAAACAGATAATAAAAGCTCCAACAGATAAAATATCAATGTTTTCAAGAGTGAGCGATTAATAAATTCAACTCCACTATTCTAACATATAATGAGCCAATTTCATTATTTCCAACCCAATTCCATATAACAACACTTTTCCCAAATTAATTATACCAATTAATTTATACAACAAATTAGGGTTTTCTACCCCATTTCCCAATATTGACCCAATGGTCTATATATCAACAACCAACAACAATATCCTTATTTTGAAACACAAATTACACAAATTACACATTTTAGAATCAAAATAACAAAACCCTCTTTTAACATTTTAAAACCCTAAGTCCCAAAATTTACCCAACTTCAACACTTCATCAAAACAACCAAAAATCTATGTCAAAGACCATAGGAGTGAGTAGGAATCCCTACCTCAAATTTCGGAGCCCAAGGAAAGAAGAAGACCAAACTCAAAGTGCTCCAAATTCCAAACTTTTCGGATCAAAACGACGCCCTCGATGATCAACACAACTTTTACAAAGGCCGGAGGAAAGGAAAGTACTCTAACTAGATCAAACCCTAGAGAGAACGGAGTTTCTAAAGAGAGAGGCTCAACAATGGAGTTTTGGAAAAGTAAGAGAGAGAGAGTGAATGTAAAAAGTGATTTTAAAATGCCCAGCTGCTAACTGATATATGACATTCCCGCTCGAGCGGAAAACACAATGCTCGAGCGTCAAGAACAAATAAACTAGGTCCGTTCGAGCGCAATAATCTCCGCTCGAGCTCCAAGACACAAGAATAAAGTACATCCGCTCGAGCGCGAGAACCAGTCCGTTCGAGTGCAATTTTCCCCCTCCCAGAACTTTCACCAGAAATGTACTAGTCGCTCGAGCGCAGTAAACCCGCTCGAGCGTAGAAAACCAACCTGCAGAAGTTTTGCAGGGCACCTAAATACTGAGAGTGTGTAATATCCGCCGAACGCCCAAGACCCGCCTAGCGTAATCCACCAAAAACACAACAACAAGGTTTTAGACCAAGGCTCAACCCACCGTCAAACATGCCCAATACATCCTAAAACTCAATCAAATGGAATTAAAGGACAACAACAAGGTACACACAACTACCAACTCCACGGAACCGAGTCCGGAATACAACTGGACAGTAAAGGGCATACCGGGATCGCTATACAAGCAAATTGAATAAAAATGGAAGTTGAATACAAAGGGAAATTAAATAAAAATGGAAATTCATTTAAGAAACCCTATACCTTAACAATCTATTTGGAAATCAAATAAAAAATGAAGTTAAATAGAACTAAAATGGAAGTTGAATAAAATGGAAGTTGCATAAAAATTGAATAAAAATGGAAGTTGAATAAAAATAAAATGGAAGTTGCATAAAATTAAAAATGGAAGTTGAATAGAAATGGAAAGAAGATAGATAGAAAATGGATAAAAATTGATGTTGAATAAAAATAAAATGAAAATTGAATAAAATGGAAGTTGAATAAAAATGGAAGTTCATTTAAGAAACCACTATACCTTAACGATCTATTTAGAAATTAAATAAAACAAAGAAACCACTATACCTTAACGATTTATTTGAAAATTAAGTAAAATGGAAGTTGAATAGAAAGGAAGTCAATAAAATTAAAAATGGAAGTTCATTGAAAAACCATAATACCTTAACGATTTATTTGGAAATTAAAGAAAAAGGAAGTTGAATAGAATAGGAAATTGAATAAAAATAGAAGTTCATTCAAGAAACCACTATACCTTAACGATCTATTTGAAAATTAAAAAACAAAGGAAATTGAATAGAAAAGGAAATTAAAAAAAAAACCACTATACCTTAACGATCTATGTGGAAATTAAATAAAAAAAAAGGAGCTGAATAGAAAAGGAAGTTGAATAAAATTAAAAATTGAAGTTCATTCAAGAAACCACTATACCTTAGCGATCTATTTGGAAAGTAAATAAAAAAATGAAGTTGAATAGAACATGAAATTGAATAACAATGGAAGTTGAATAAAAATAAAAATGGAAGTTGTACAAAATTAAAATGGAAGTTTATTCAAGAAACCACTATACCTTAACGATCTATTTGAAAATAAAATAAAAAAGGAAGTTGAATTGAAAAGAAAATTGAATGAAAATGGAAGTTGCCTAAAATTAATAATTGAAGTTCATTCAAGAAACTACTATACCTTAACGATCTATTTGGAAATTAAATAAAAAAAAAGAAGTTGAACTAAAAAGAAAATTGAATAAAATTGAAAGTTGAATAAAAATAAAAATGAAGTCGCCTAAAATTAACAATTGAAGTTCATTCAAGAAACTACTATACCTTAACGATCTATTTGCAAATTAAATAAAATTAAAAATGGAAGTTGCATAAAATTATAAATGGAAGTTATGAAACTTACAATGGAAGTTCATTCAAGAAACCACTATACCTTAACGATCTATTTGGAAATTAAATAGAAAAGGAAGTTGAATGGAAATGGAATTGAATAAAATGGAAGTTGAATAGAAATGGAAATTGAATAAAAATGGAAGTTGAATAAAAACATTGTTAAATAGAAATGGAAATTGATTAAAAATGGAAGTTGCATAAAATTAACAATGTAAGTTCATTTAAGAAACCACTATACCATAACGATCTATTTGGAAATTAAATAAAAAAAGAAAGTTAAATAGAAAAGGAAATTAAATAAAAATGGAAGTTGAATAAAAATAAAAATGGAAGTTGAACAAAAATAAAAGTGAAAGTTGATTAAAAATAAAAATGGAAGTTGAATAAAAATAAAAATGGAAGTTGTATAAAATTAAAAATCGAAGTTCATTGAAGAAACCACTATACCTTGTCGATCTATTTCAAATTAAAACAAAAAAAAAGTTGAATAGAAATAAAATGGAAGTTGAATAAAATGTTTGTTTTATAAAATAAAAATGAAGTTCATTGAAGAAACCACTATAACTTAACGATCAATTTGAAAATTAAATAAAATGGAAGTTCATTCAAGAAACCACTATACCTTAACGATCTATTTATAAATTAAAAAATGGATGTCAATAAAATAAAAAATGGAAGTTCATTGAAGAAACCACTATACGTTAACGATCTATTTGGAAATTAAATATAAAAATGAAGTTGAATAGAAAAGGAAATTGAATAGAAATGGAAATTAAATAAAAATAGAAGTTGAATAGAAAAAGAAATCGAATAAAAATGGAAGTTGAATAAAATAAAAGTGGAAGTTGCATAAAGTTAACAATGGAAGTTAATTCAAGAAACTACTATACCTTAATGTCTATTTTAAATTAAATAAAAAAGGAAGTTGAATAAAAAAGGAAATTGAATAGAAATTGAAGTCGAATAAAAATAAAAATGAATAAAAACGGAAGTTGCCTAAAATTAAAAATGAAAGTTGAATAGAAATAAAAATGAAAGTTGCATAAAATTAACAATGTAAGTTCATTCAAGAAACAAACTTCTTTTTTATTTAATTTCCAAATAGATCGTTAAGATATAGTGGTTTCTTTAATGAACTTTAAATTTTAATTTTGTGCAACTTCCATTTTCATTTTTATTCAACTTTAATTTTTATTCAATTTCCTTTTTTATTCAACTTCATTTTTTATTCAATTTCCTTTTCTATTCATCTTACTTTTCTATTCACTTTCCAAATAGATCGTTATGGTATAGTGGTTTCTTGAATGAAGTTATATTTTTAATTTTATGTAACTTCCATTTTTATTCAATTTCCTTTTCTATTCAATTTCATTTTTTATTTAATTTCCAAATAGATCGTTAAAGTATAGTAGTTTCTTGAATGAACTTCCATTATTAATTTTATACAACGTCCTTTTTTATTTAATTTCCAAATAGATCGTTAAGGTATAGTGGTTTATTGAATAAACTGCCATTTTTAATTTTATGCAACTTCCATTTTTAATTTTATGACCTTCCATTTGTAATTTTAGGCAACTTCCATTTTTATTCAATTTCCTTTTCTATTAAACTTCTTTTTTTATTTAATTTCCACATAGATTGCTAAGGTATAGTGGTTTCTTGAATGAACTTCAATTGTTAATTTTAGGCAACTTCCATTTTTATTTTTATTCAACTTCCATTTTCATTCCATTTTCTTTTCAATTCAACTTCTTTTTTTATTGAACTTTCATTTTTATTCAATTTCTTTTTCTATTCAACTTCCATTTTTATTTAATTTCCAAATAAATCGTTAAGGTATAGTGGTTTCTTGAATGAACTTCCATTTTTATTTTATTCAATTCCATTTTATTTTTATTCAACTTCGATTTTTATTTAATTTCCTTTTCTATTCAACGGCCTTTTTTATTTAATTTTCAAATAGACCGTTAAGTTATAGTGGTTTCTTGAATGAACTTCCATTTTTATTTTTATTCAACTTCCATTTTTATTTTTATCCAATTTCCTTTTCTATTCAACTTCCTTTTTTATTTAATTTCCAAATAGATCGTTAAGGTATGTTGTTTCTTGAATGAACTTCCATTGTTAATTTTATGCAACTTCCATTTTTATTTTTATTTAAGTTCCAAATAGATCGTTAAGGTATAGTGGTTTCTTGAATGAACTTTCATGGTTAATTTTATTGAATTTTCAAATAGATCGTTAAGGTATAGTGGTTTCTTGAATGAACCTCCATTTTTAATTTTATGCAACTTTCATTTTTATTTTTATTCAAATTCCATTTTTATTTTTATTCAACTTCTATTTTTATCCAATTTCCTTTTCTATTCAACTTCCTTTTTTATTTAATTTCCAAATAGATCGTTAAGGTATGTTATTTCTTGAATGAACTTCCATTTTTAATTTTATGCAACTTCTATTTTTATTCAATTTCCTTTTCTATTCAACATCCTTTTTTATTTAATTTTCAAATAGATCGTTAAGGTATAGTGGTTTCTTGGATGAACTTCCATTGTTAATCTTATGCAACTTCCATTTTTATTTAATTTCCAAATAGATCGTTAAGGTATAGTGGTTTTTTTAATGAATTGCCATTTTTAATTTTATGCAACTTCTATTTTTTTATTTAATTTCCAAATAGATCGTTAAGGTATAGTTGTTTTTCTATCTATCTTTCTTTTTTATTTAATTTTCAAATTGATCGTTAAGGTATAGTGGTTCCTTTTTCTATTCAACTTCCTTTTTTATTTAACTTCCAAATAGATCGTCAAGGTATAGTAGTTTATTGGATGAACTTCAATTTTTATTCAACTTCCTTTTTTATTTAATTTCCATTTTCATTCAACTTCATTTTTTATTCAGCTTCCATTTTTATTAATTTTCAACTTCTTTTTTTATTTAATTTTCAAATAGATCGTTAAGGTATAATGGTTTCATAAATGAACTTCCAGTTTTATTTGATGCAACTTCCATTTTTAATTTTATTCAACTTCCATTTTTATTTTATGCAACTTCCAAATAGATTGTTAAGGTATAGTGGTTTCTTCAGTGAACTTCCAATTTGAATTTTATGCAACTTCCATTTTTATTTTTATTCATCTTTCGATTTTATTCAATTTCATTTTCTATTCAACTTCCTTTTTTTCTTGAATCTCCAAATAGATTGTTAAGATATACTAGTTTCTTAAATGAACTTCCATTGTTAATTTTATTTAACTTCAATTTTTATTTAATATCCATTTTTATTCAATTTCGTTTTCCATTCAACTTCCTTTTATATTTAATTTCCAAATAGATCGTTAAGGTATAGTGGTGTCTTGAATGAGCTTCTATTTTTATTTTTATGCAAGTTCCATTTTTATTTTTATTCATCTTCCATTTTTATCCAATTTTCTTTTCTATTCAACTTCCTTTTTTCTTTAATTTCCAAATAGATCAATAAGGTATAGTGGTTTCTTCAAAGAACTTCCATTTTTAATTTATTCAACTTCTATTTTTATTAAATTTCCTTTTCTATTCAACTTCTTAATTTTCTTTTAATTTCCAAATAGATCGTTAAGGTATAGTGGTTTCTTGAATAAACTTCAATTTTTAATTTTATGCAACTTCCATTTTTATTCAACTTCCATTTTTATTTGTATTCAACTTCCATTTTTATTCAATTTCTAAATAAATCGTTAAGGTATAGTGGTTTCTTGAATGTACTTCCGTTTTTAATTTTAGGCAACTTGCATTTTTATTCGACTTCAATTTCTATTCAATTTTCATTTTTATTCAACTTTCTTTTTTATTTAATTTCCAAATAGATCGTTAAAGTATAGTGGTTTCTTCAATGAACTTCCATTTTTAATTTTACTCAACTTCCATTTTTAATTTTATGCAAATTGTATTTTTATTTTTATTCAACTTCAATTTTTATTCAATTTGTTTTTTCTATTCAACTTCCTTTTTTCAATTAATTTCCTAATAGATCGTTAAGGTATAGTGGTTTCTTGAATGAACTTCCAATGTTAATTTTATGCAACTTCCATTTTTATTCAATTTTCTTTTCTATTCAACTTCCTTTTCTATTTGTATTCAACTTCCATTTTTATTCAATTTCCTTTTCTATTCAACTTCCTCTTTTATGTAATTTCCAAATAAATCGTTAAGGTATGTTGGTTTCTTGAATGAAATTCCATTGTTAATTTTATTCAACTTCCATTTTTATTTTATGCAAGTTCCATTTTTATTCAATTTATTTTCTATTCAACTTCATTTTTTATTTAATTGCCAAATAGATCATTAAGGTAGAGTGGTTTCTTCAATGAACTGTCATTTTTAATTTTATGCGACATCCAATTTTATTTTATTTCCAAATAGATTGTTAAGGTATAGTGGTTTCTTGAATGATATTCCATTTTTAATTTTATGCAACTTCCATTTTTATTTTTATTCAACTTCCATTTTTATTCAACTTCATTTTTTGTTTAATTTCCAAACAGATCGTTTCTTGAATGAACTTCCATTTTTATTTTTATTCAACTTCCATTTTTATTCAATTTCCTTTTCTATTCAACTTCTTTTTATATTTAATTTCATTTTCTATTCAACTTCCTTTTTTATTTAATTTCCAAATAGACCGTTAAGGTATAGTGGTTTATTGAATGAACTTCCATTGTTAATTTTATGCAACTTTCAACTTCCATTTTTAATTTTATGCAACTTCCATTTTTTATTTAATTTCCAAATAGATCGTTAAGGTATAGTGGTTTCTTCAATTAACATCGATTGTTAATTTTATGCAACTTCAATTTTTATTTTTATGGAACTTCCATTGTTATTCTTATTCAACTTCCAAATAAATCGTTAAGGTATAGTGGTTTTTTGAATTAACTTCCATTTTTATTTTTATTCATCATCCATTTTTATGCAACTTGCATTTTTATTTTTAATTTTATGCAACTTCCATTTTTATTTTTATTTCACTTTCATTTTTATTCAATTTCCTTCTTTATTCAACTTCCAAATAAATCGTTAAGGTACAGTGGTTTCTTGAATGAACTTCCATTTTCAATTTTATACAACTTTCATTTTTATTTTTATTTCACTTTCATTTTTATTCAATTTCCTTCTTTATTCAACTTCCAAATAGATCGTTAAGGTATAGTGATTTCTTGAATGCACTTTCATTTTTAATTTTATGCAACTTCCATTTCCATTTTTATTTCACTTTCCTTTTCTATTCAATTTCATTTTTTATTCGATTTCCAAATAGATCGTTAAGGTATGATGGTTTCTTGAATGAACTTCCATTTTTATTTTTATTAAACTTCAACTTTTATTAAATTTACTTTTCTATTCAACTTCCATTTTTATTTAATTTACTTTTCTATTCAACTTCCTTTTTTATTTAATTTCCAAATAGATTGTTAAGGTATAGTGGTTTCTTGAATGAACTTCTATTATTATTTTATTCAACTTCCTTTGTTTTTTATTCAACTTCCTTTTCTATCTATCTTTCTTTTTTATTTAATTTCCAAATAGATCGTTAAGGTATAGTGATTTTTTGAATGAACTTCCATTGTTAATTTTATGTAACTTCCATTGTTATTCAACTTCTTTTTTTATTTAATTTCCACATAGATCGTCAAGGTGTATTGGTTTCTTCAAGTTGCATAAAATTAAAATTGAAAGTTCACCACTATACCTTAACGATCTATTAGGAGATTAAATAAAAATGGAAGTTGAATAGAAAAGGAAGTTGAATAAAAATTGAAGTACAAATAAAAAGGTAGTTGAATAAAAATAAAAATGGAAGTTGCATAAAATTAAAAATGAAAGTTCATTCGATAAACCACTATACCTTAACGATCTATTTGGAAATTAAATGAAAAAAGAAATTGAATAAAAATGGAAATTGAATAAAATGGAAGTTAAATAAAAAAGGAAGTTGAATAAAAAGGAAGTTGAAGAGAAAAGGAAATTAAATAAAATGGAAGTTGAATAGAAAAGGTAATTGAATAAAATGGTAGTTGAATAAAATTAAAATGAAAGTTGAATAAAATAAACAATGGAAGTTCATTTAAGAAACCACTATACCTTAACGATCTATTTGGAAATTAAATAAAAAGGAAGTTAAATAGAAAAGTAAATTGAATAAAAATGGATGTTGAATAAAATGGAAGTTGAATAAAAATAAAAATGGATGTCGATAAAATTAAAAATGGAGGTTCATTCAAATGGAAGTTCATTTAAGAAACCACTATACCTTAACGATCTATTTGGAAATTAAATCCAAATTGATTGTTAACGTATTGTGGTTTCACTAAGGTATAATGGTTTCTTGAATTAAAAAAGAAAGTTGAATAGAAAATAGAATTGAATAAAATGGAAGTTGAATAAAATAAAATGGAAGTTGAATAAAATAAAATGAAATTTGCAAAAAATTAACAATTGAAGTTGATTCAAGAAACCAATATACCTTAACGAATTATTTGGAAATTAAATAAAAATGGAAGTTGCAACTTCCATTTCTATTGAATTTTTTAATTTTATGCAACTTCCATTTTTATTCAATTTCCTATTCTATTCAACTTCATTTTTTATTTAATTTCCAAATAGATCGTTAAGGTATAGTGGTTTCTTGACTGAACTTCCATTGTTAATTTTAGGCAACTTCCATTTTTATTTTATTCAACTTCCATTTTTATTTTTATTTTTATTCATCTTCCATTTTTATTCAATTTCCTTTTTTATTAAATTTTCTTTTCTATTCAACTTCCTCTTTAAGGTATAGTTGTTTCTCTTTTATTCAATTTCCAAATAGATCGTTAAGGTATAGCGGTTTTTTTGAATTAACTTCTGTTTTTAATTATATGCAACTTCCATTTTTATTTTTATGCATCTTCCGATTTTATCCAATTTCCTTTTCTATTCAACTTCCTTTTTTTATTTAATTGCCAAATAGATCGTTAAGGTATAGTGGTTGGGTATAGTGGTTTCAAATAAATCGTTAAGGTATAATGGTTTCTTGAATTAACTTCCATTGTTAATTTTATGCAACTTCCATTTTTATTTTTATTCAACTTCCATTTTTATTTTTATTCAACTTCCATTTTTAATTCAAGAAACCATTATACCTTAGCAAAACCACTCTACCTTAACAATTTATTTGGAAATTAAATAAAAATGGAAGTTGAATAGAAAAGGAAATTGAAGAAAAATAAAAATGGAAGTTCATTCAATAAAAATGAAGTTGAATAGAAAATGAAAGTTGAATAAAAAAAAATGAAATTAAATAAAAAAGGACGTTGCATAAAATTAACAATGGAAGTTAATTCAAGAAACCATTATACCTTAACGATCAAAATGGAAATTAAATAAAAAAGGAAGTTGAATTGAAAAGTAAATTGAATAAATATAAAAATGGAAGTTGAATAAAAATAAAAATGGAAGTTGCATAAAATTAAAAATGGAAGTTCAATAAAAAAAGGAAGTTGAATAGAAAAGGAAATTGAATAAAAGGAAGTTGAATAAAATGGAAGTTCAATAAAATAAAAATGGAAGTTGCATAAAATTAACAATGGAAGTTGAATACAATAAAATGCAAGTTGAATAAAATAAAATGGAATTTGAATAATAAAAATGGAAGTTCATTCAAGAAACCATAATACCTTAACGATTGAATAAATATGGAAATTGAATAAAAATGAAAGTTGCATAAAATTAAGGTATAGTGGTTTCTTGAATGAACTTAAGATATAGTGATTTCTTGAATAAACTTCCATTTTTATTTTTATTCAACTTCCATTTTTATTTTTATTCATTTTTAATTTTATTCAACTTATTTTTTTGTTTAATTTCCAATTAGATCGTTAAGGTATAGTGGTTACTTCAATGAACTTCTATTTTTAATTTTATGCAACTTCCATTTTATTTTTATTCAACTTACATTTTCAATCAATTTCCTTTTCCATTCCACTTCCATTTTTATTTAATTTCCAAATAGATTGTTAAGTTATAATGGTTTCTTGAAAGAACTTCTATTTTTATTTTTATTCAACTTCCTTTTTTATTCAATTTCCTTTTCCATTCAATTTCCATTTTTATTTAATTTCCAAATAGATCATTAAGTTATAGTGGTTTCTTGAATGAACTTCCATTTTTAATGTTATGCAACTTCAACTTTTATTTTTATTCAATTTCCTTTTCTATTCAACTTCCTTTTTTATTTAATTTCCAAATAGATCGTTAAGGTATAGTGTGATCTTGAATGAACTTCCATTTTGATTAAATTCAACTTCCATTTTGATTCAATGTCCTTTCTATTCAACTTCCTCTTTTTTTTAATTTCCAAATATATCGTTAACGTATAGTGGTTTCTTGAATGAACTTCCATTTTTAATTTTATGCAACTTCAACTTTTATTTTTACTCAACTTCCATTTTTATGCAATTTCCTTTTCTATTGAACTTCCATTTTTATTTTTATCCAATTTCCTTTTTTATTCAACTTCCATTTTCATTCAATTTCATGTTCTATTCAAATTCCATTTTTATTTGAATGAACTTCCACTATACCTTAACGATCTTTTTAATTTTATACAACTTCCTTTTTTATTTTTATCCAATGTCCTTTTGTAGTCAATTTCCTTTTTTATTTAATTTCCAAATAGATCGCTAAGGTATAGTGGTTTCTTGAATTAACTTCCACTGTTAATTTTATTCAGCTTCTATTTCTATTCAACTTCTATTTTTATTTTTATGCAACTTCCATTTTTATTCAATTTCCTTTTTTATTTAATTTTCAAATAGATCGTTAAGGTATAGTGGTTTCTTGAATGAACTTCCATTTTATTCAACTTCTATTTTTATTGAATTTCCCATTTTATTCAACTTCTTTTTTTTTTTTTTAATTTCCAAATAGATCGTTAACGTATGGTGGTTTCTTCAATGAACTTCCATTTTTATTCAATTTATTTTCTATTCAACTTCCTTTTTTATTCAACTTCATTTTTTATTTAATTTCCAAATAAATCGTTAAGGTATAGTGGTTTCTTGAACGAACTTCCATTGTTAATTAATTTCCTTTTTTACTATACCTTAACGATCTATTTGAAAATTAAATAAAAAAAGAAGTTGAATAGAAAAGGAAATTGATAAAAATAAAATGAAAGTTGCATAAAATTAAAAAGGAAGTTGAATAGAAAAGGATGTCATTCAAGAAAGCACTATACCTTAACGATCATTTTTATTAAATTTCCTTTTCTATTGAACTTCTTTTTTTATTTAATTTCCAAATAGATCGTTAAGGTATATTGGTTTCTTGAATGAACTTCGATTTTTAATTATATGGAACTTCCACTTTTATTTTTTTTCAATTTCCAAATAGAACGGTAGGGATCATAAAATTAACAAGAAAAGTTCATTGAAAAAACCAATATACCTTAACGATTTATTTGGAAATTAAATAAAAAAAGGAAGTTGAATAGAAAAAAAAAATCAATAAAAGTTGAAGTTTAATAAAAATAAAATGGAAGTTGAATAAAAATAAAAATGGAAGTTGCATAGAAATAAAAATTGAATATATAGCGATCCCGGGTTTTACCCCTTGTGTACAGTGATCCGGACTTGTTTCCGTGGATGTTAGTAGTTGCTTATATCATATTTGCATCCTTTTGTACTTTGTATTTGAGTTATAGGATGTGTTGGGCAGGTCTATTACAGGTTGGTTGAACTTAGAAACCAAAAGTAGTTGCCCAGATTTTTGCCTTCACGCTCGAGCGGAGCTTTTGACGCCTGAGCGGGCCCTTCGTTGTTACTTCTCCGCTCGAGCGGGTGTTTTGACGCTCGAGCGTGAGTTTGTGTGTGACGCTCGAGCGGGGAGTTTTACGCTCGAGCAGGGACCTGGTTCAGCAAAAGTTCTGGGAGTGTGTATCCGCCGCTCGAGCGGGAGTTTTGACGCTCGAGCGGGAGTCCGTGAGTGACACTCGAGCGGGGTTTTCCACGCTTGAGCGGGGCGATTTTTATATCAACTTCAGGATTCCATTTTTGAATCACTTTTCAACATCCTTTCTCTCTCTTACTTTTCTGGAATAGCCATTTGAGAGCTTCTCTCACTAAAACTCAACTTCTCTCTAAGTATTGATCTAGTAGGAGTGATTTCCTCACCTTTGACCTTTACAAAAGTTGTGTTGATCGTCGAGGGCTACGTTTTGATCCGAGCTTATTGAGTTTTGGAGCACTTTGAGTTTCGTCATCTTCTGCCTTTGAGCTCCGAATTTGAGGTAGGGATATCCTACTCCTTCTCATGAGTTTTGTCTTTAAATTTTAGCATTTTGATGAGTTGGGGATTGTTGGGTAATTTTGAGGAAGTTTGGGCCTTTGTGTGATTTTACAAAAGTTGGGGATTTTGTTTATATAAACGTATATGCATGTTTGGCATAGAGAAATGAGATCAATACTGGAATTGGTGAAAATGGAACCTTAGGGTTGTGATGTTAATTGTGGGAAATCCTCTAACTACATTGGTATAATTAATTTGAAGAAATGAAGAATTGAATTGAGAATGTTGAAATTGGAAGTGTTTGGGATTAAAGGGTGTAGTTAGATTCATTCATCGCTCACCTAGTTGAAATGTTGATTATATATCCATTTGGTGCATTTATTTTCGATAGAAATAACTTTGGGCTATCGGTGGAGGATAGTCTTGATTGTTGTAGACAATACATGATGATTAGGCAAACTAAAACTAAGCGATTGAGTATGCTATTGAATATAGCGATTGGGATAATACATCAACTTTATGTATTGATTGATTGTATATGATCTATGTTTATATACATGTGCTGCATAGGAGGAGATAGGGGATGTACTCCACGGTTTAGAGGAAGATAGTGGATGGACCTCTAACCGGATTTTTGTGTGACATTGATACAGCGCTACAATGTGTATCAAGTGTTGAATATGGAAGTATTTGAATTGATTTGATATAGCACTAAAATGTATATCATTATCAATTGTGAAGTATAGAAGTGATCCTATGTTATGTTGTTACAGCACTAAAATGTGTATCTTTCGTAAAGTGTGGAAATGGTTTATGTGTTAGTGATACAGCATTAAAATGTGTATCCCTCATGAAATTTGAAAGTGTTTTGAAGATGGGTCTTAACCTCACTAAGTTATTTGGCTAGGTGTAGAGCCTTGTTTTCAAACTCAAAGTTCAAAAGAAATGGGAAATGAAGTGTAACATGGACTTAATGTCATAAAACCGGAATGTGATATATGTGGATGTATCTGTGTTGACCATCTATCAACTGCTAATCTTTTAGCCATTGTTCATAGCTGGTTTAGTGTATTTCTACTAGCCTATGGCTCACCCTTTATGGGACATCATTTTTAGGTACAGGTAGTATGCCACCTCCAAGGACATAGCTTGGGAGGCAAGAGACAGACAGACTTTTGTCGTTTTGTTATCTTTTGGATGTATTACATGTAAATTCAAGCCAAGAGCTTAATGTGTATTTGAGTTAGTACTCTCTTTTTGTAGCCAAGTGTTAACTTGGAAAGCTGTAAGCCCATAGGGCATTTGCTTTTGTTGTTAACATGTAATACTCACTGTAATGAACTAATCTGATGAATAGAAGAATATTTATCTTTTTTATCAATGCATGTCTAAATTGATGGGTTCTAATGTTATTATTTTTGAGGCGCTATGTATCAAAAAATTAAAAATGGAAGTTGTATAAAATAACTAGAAGTTGAATAAAATGGAAGTTGAATAAAAATCGATGTAAGTTGGATAGAAAATAAAAATGGAAGTTGCATACAATTAAAAATGGAAGTTGAGTAAAAATAAAAATGGAAGTTGAATAAAAATAAAATTGAAAGTTCATTCAAGAAACCACTATACCCTAACGAATTATTTGGAAATTCAATAAAAAAGAAAGTTGAATAGAATAGGAAATTGAATAAAATGGAAATTGCCTAAAATTAACAATGGAAGTTGACTAGAAATGAAAATTGAATAAAAATGGAAGTTCAATAAAAATAAACTGGAAGTTGACTAAAAATAAAAATCAAGTTCATTCAAGAAAGAAACCATTATACCTTAACGATCTATTTGGAAATTAAATAAAAAAGGAAGTTGAATAAAAAAGGAAATTAAATAAAATGGAAGTTGAATAAAAATAAAAAAGGAAGTTGAATCAAAAAGAACTTGAATAAAAATGGAAGTTGAGTAAAAATAAAAATGGAAGTTGCATAAAATTAAAAGTGGAGGTTGTATGAAATTAAAAATGGAAGTTAATTCAAGAAACCACTATACCCTAACGATTTATTTTTTATTCAACTTCCTTTTTTTTATTTAATTTCCAAATAGATCGTTGAGGAAGTTCATTCAAAATCACACTATACCTTAACGATCTATTTGGAAATTAAATACAAAAGGAAGTTGAATAGAAAATGAAATTGAATAAAAATGGAAGTTGAATAAAAAAGGAAATTGAATAAAAATGAAGTTGAATAAAAATAACAATGTAAGTTCATTCAAGAAACTATTTTTATTTAACTTCCATTTTTATTAAACTTCCATTTTTTATTTAATTTCCAAATAGATCGTTATGGTATAGTGGTTTATTGGATGAACTTCCCTTTTTATTCAATTTCCTATTCTATTCAACTTCATTTTTTATTTACTTTCCAAATAGATAGTTAAGGTATAGTGTGTAACGCCCTCAAAAAAATTACATAAAACCGATCACTTTAGACATGCATTGATATAAAAGAAATCATCCATTTCTATTCATCAGAGTAGTTCTTACAATAGTATTACATGTTAACAACAAAAGCAAATGCCCTACGGGCTTACAGCTTTCCAAGTCAACACTTGGTTACATAAAAGAAGAGTACTAACTCTATACAAAATAAGCCCTTGGCTTGATAGACATGCAATACAACAAAATAATCAAAAAGAGTCTTCAACTCCCGTATCCATCCAAGCTATGTCCTTGGAGGTGGCATGCTACCTGTACCTGAAAATAATGTCCCATATAGGGTGAGCCAACGCCCAGTAGAAATATGCTAAACACAGTATGAGCAGTAACTAAGACATTAGCAATTGATAAATGTTCAATTTTCATAAATCAATTCATAACCCATTTCCATTTCATGACCACTATGTTCATGTTTCATTTCATTTTCCATTTCTCATCAATTTCACAATTTACATCAACGGCTCAGAACCTGGCCAACCACTTATATGAGACAGTGACTCATATTAAACGCTTTCCCATTTTACAATAGATAAACATACTAGTTGTATCAACATCTCAACAGATAAGCATACAAGCCGTGATCCACATTTCAACAGATCAAGATATGTAGACGCCGCCTTGGGCCTCGCATACGGACTCAATTCGTGTCACGGTTCTTAATCTTGAACCAAAGAGTCCAAATCCGGCAAATCGTTTTGAAAAAAAAAATAGATTTTTAGAAAAGAAGTGCCAAACATGGACTGCTTTGCCAGATACAGAGTCGTCACCTAAATATTTTTTATGGGGAAATTTAGGAAACCTTGACTCGGTGCCAAAGGCCACGTGTTCGTCATCACCAAAGTTGCCTCGGCTCGGGAGCTTGGGTACGATTGGGGAAGGTCAGCTATGAGCACCCCCTCTCGCCCGATCCGAAAATCGGCCTCTACTAACCATGATATCCTATTTTGAAAACGTTAGGTGTTCTTAATCCAGTTAATTAGCTAGAATTACTATGTGATGCGCGCAACACAAAAGTATAGACTAGATCGCCTAACTTGGAACGAAACATTGCATATCCGTTTGTTTGGAAAACGCTTTGGAATTTGCTACTCGCAAGTAGGCTAAAACACGGATTTCAATGAGTTGTTCCAACTCAAACAATCCAACCTTCACCCACAGGCATTCAGGCAGTTTATATCACATAAGCATCTAGCCTCATGGTAAGCATGCTGTCATGTTAACATTCACAATCGTGTGAGATGCTAAAGCATAAAATACTTACAATGTACTCCGAGCCAAAACAAAGAACATGTTAGCAATCATGCATGATCCAAGTCCATGTTAAGTGGCTAATGCAACGCATACAGAATGTCACTAGAATAGGCTCGGCTGATCTAAGAATGACATGTGAAAATGCACAGATAGCATGTATTCAAGTTAGATTTGAAATACTTATGCAGTTAGCATGATGCGCCGAGCCTGGTGCATGCAATACTGATGAATGATGCACGCATGCATAGCATAAGGTATGCTAAATTAAACATGTCCTAATACTAACCATCAAAGCAGATAAGTAAAGGGGAGAAAGAAGTGGGGATTAGAAGACATGCACACATGCACCCACACTTATTACAAATTTGCCCTCGCCCGGAGGGACCGAAAGAATAATACAATTAATTAACCTACAAGCTAATTAATATTACAACCCACCTAATTAATTAACAAATCAATTAAGTATTGAAAGCAGTAAACAGTAGCCTCGGGAAGAGGGTCCAATGCATGCGCGCTTGGTTCCGCCAGAAGTCACCGCTATGCAAGTTGCCTCGCTTTGGTCGCCCCGCCTCCTCCTCAAGACTTCACAAGTCTCGTGGTGTGCTCTCGATGCCGGGAGCACCACCGGCTGAGGGAATTGGTCACCAGCCATGGGAAATGCTCACCGGCTACAAAGTTTCTCCATCAGCCAAAAATGATGGCCGGTCGGCACTGAAGATGGCCGGCCGGCCAAATCTTCCTGCAAAAACTGGTTTGACAGCAACAGAGGGTAAAACTTGGCAGGGCAATGCATTTCAAGCTATGTATGCGCCAACCACACCCCTTATCATGTGAATGACTCAAAGGAGGATGGGCCTCGATTCTCGGACCACCAATTGCGCATTTCCATGCATGATGGCCCAAAGAATCAAGTGTGCATCTTGATATGGAATGCAATGCACATAATCAAGCAATGAGCTCAACCTCTATCATACTCAATTCAAGAGGGAAAGCATGCATGCCAATGTAATGCAACCTAGGCATGTGAGCTAGATATGCAACATGAGCATGGACACATGCAATGTATACTAGGCACACAACCTAAGTTAACAAGCATCCTAGGCATGGAATAACTATGCTAATGGCATCCATACAAGATGCAATTAAAACATTCAAGTATGCAAGACATATGACAATATGCAACGTGGTCCAAAACTCAAAGCAAGCCAAGGGGCTTAAACTATGGCTATACAAGCCAAGCCTCAAAGGGCCAAGGGGACTTAAAATAGGTCCAATGCAAGTCTAAACAAGACCAAAGACACACCTAGATGGCATCTAAATGGTCTAAACATGGAAGCACATACAAAGGTCCAATCATGGGGCATAGGACAACAACCTTATAAAGCATTAAAGGAGCATCAAATGCAAGCATACAAGCATGCCATGAGGACTGAAATGACATTATAAGTGACGCCAAATCGCTTGAAATAGTGCAAGTAAAGCATGCTAGAGGGGTCAACACTCAAGGCCTATAAGGGGGATTGCATGGTAGCTATTCAAAGCAAATCATGGATGACCCAAACAACCAAAAATAGTCCTCAAGCACACTAAAATATGCATGAAAGCTTCACAAAGCTTGGCCAAAATACATGAGCATGGTAGTCTAAATACTATGCATGTATTGAGGCAAATCATGGCATTACAAGGCATGTATGCCAAGCAAGCATGCTGTACCAAAACCAATTAAACACAATGCTATATTACGACATAACAATCATAAAGATCAGTCAGGGCATGGCCAACATGAAACTAAACATGGTGCTCACTAAAGAGGCAAAAATGGCCCTTTTCAAGGACAACAAGGAGAGGGGGTGGCCCTCTCCTTCCTAGGACCTCAAGGCACCATCCTCATCACTAAAATCTCTCAAGATTTCAGTGATGAGGAGGCCCAAACACAATGGTCCCGGAACTCAACCAAAATGGCACAAAACAAAGGCCAAACAAGCCTTAAGAGGGGTCAAACAACCCCAAAGCTTAAAGTACCCTTAACAAACTATTTAGAGCAGACAAAAAAAAGACTTTTATATGTTATGCACTAAGCTCAAAAATAGGTGCAAGATAGGCTAAAAAGCTTTGGAAAAATAGGGTAAAAAGAGCAAGTTTGTTACCCTTGAAGACCTCCTTCACAAATGGTGGTCCAGCTGCCTTTCCAAGCTCAAAACCAGCTCCAAAACTTCAAAACAACCCTCAAGGGCCTCAGCTCCCAAGAAAAAGTGTGATGGTGGGTGTTTGTGCACAAAAATAGGACTAAACACACACTAAACACAAGAAAGAGAGAGATAGAGATAGAGGATGTATGTAAACCCTAACCCTAAAGCTCAAGCTCTGAAAATGTTTTCTAAAATGTCTAACCTCCCAACAAGAGAGAAGAGCCCCTCTTTTATAGAGAATTTGTCTTGTAAAGCTTCCAAAGGAAGCTAACACGAGCAATCCCTCCATACACGCAGTATGGAGGGGTGACAGCAGGTATGCCCAAAAATATCTGCAAAAGCAGATGCACAATAGTCGGCTGGCCAAAAGTGTAATTGACCAAAAAAAGATAGCCGGCTGGCCAAACATTTGGTCGATGGCAACAAAACACAGCCAGTGGCCTTAAGCCAGGGCCGGTGATGGGTGGGGATGGTCTACAAGCCCTACCCTGCCCCTCAAAGGCAAAACACAAGTGTTTGGTGCAAAACCAGACACAAAACAGTGGAGTCGAGAGGTTCTAAGGCGAGGCGCGCTGCCACGGCCTCTGAGAACTCAAGACGAACACAATCATCGATGATCACCGAGTGTTCAAGAGGTGACGTCCAAGTCTTGAGGACGGTCAAAAATGGGGTGTCTACAGTTGCCCCTCTTTGACAGAACTCGAAAGTCATAACAATGACGGGAGTGAATGTCAAAGCCCAGAGACGACCCATTTTTGACAAGGCCGAAGACTTAGACAAAGCATGTAAGATAATAAAAGTATGCGCCCGAAGGCAAGGGCAAAATGCAAGATAATGCACAAAGCCGAACATAACTTATGATCATGCAAAGAAAGCTGTAACGAAGCATAACATGCGACAGTTTTAAGCTAGCATACACCAAACTACACTATAATGCAGAAAGGATGTAAGAGAATTATGCAATTCTCGATACGTCTCACTCGGAGAATACAATACCTGTCCGGTTCGTCTGGTTGCACCAGCCTCGAATGAACCGTACATACAATATCGTGCCTGCAAAGAAAGCAAACTTAACAGGTACAATATTGTTAGCAACATGCATGACATTGCAAAATGTTATGCAATGTATACAAAACTATGTATAATAATGCAAAAGAAAATGCAATGCAATTGAATCATGATCCAATCATGAGCGGTTCAAAACCACACAAATGTCAAATAGATGGATGGAAGTAACAAGTCCGTCTACCATAGAACGATCAATGTAACTATGAGTAATGCATTTGACACAAGAACGAGTAATGGGGTGGAATGACATAAGTGGGGAAACAACCCACTACCGAAAGAATAATGACCCTAATGTTGGATGCGAAAATTACACTACAATGTAATATATAATGGAATATGTACAATGCGATCTACTGGGGAGAATAGTGATGGATGTAGGGGATAAGGCTCATGCCAAACCGTATTCTCGCCTAAGAAAGGCATGGACACAAACAAGCCGCTGTTTAACATAGAATCGCCGATCAACTATGCTTCGACGTGAAAAGTATGGGCACATACCAGACCAAGCTCAACATGGAAAGGCGCAAGCCATAGGTGGAGGTGATGCAGTGAATGCACGCAATCTACAATGCAATATATACAATATGCAATGGAATGGATATGCTGCAATGGATATGGTACGCAGGCCAGACCAAGTCTTGCCTAGGAAAAGCATGGACACAAACAAACCAAGGCTTCAACATAGAACAACCAATCGAATGAGTGTATAGACGTGAAAAGTATGGGTACATACCAGACCAAGCTCAACATGGAAAGGCGCAAGCCATAGGTGGAGGTGATGCAGTGAATGCATGCAATCTACAATGCAATATATACAATATGCAATGGAATGGATATGTTTAATGGATATGGCACGCAGCACCAAGTCTTGCCTAGAAAAGCATGGACACAAACAAAAAACCGCTTCAACATAGAACGTCAATCAACTATGAGTGTATAGACGTGAAAAGTATGGGCACATACCGCATCAAGCTCACCATGGAAAGGCGCAAGCCATAGATGGAGGTGATGCAATGAATGCATGCAATCTACAATGCAATATATACAATATGCAATGGAATGGATATGTCGCAATGGATATGGCACGCATCAAGTCTTGCCTAGGAAAAGCATGCACACAAACAAACCGGCTTCAACATAGAAACGGTCGATCAACTATGGTTCGACGTGAAAAGTATGGGTACATACCGCATCAAGCTCAACATGGAAAGGCGCAAGCCATAGGTGGAGGTGATGCGTTGAATGCATGCAATCTACAATGCAATATATACAATATGCAATGGAATGGATATGTCGCAATGGATATGGCACGCAGCCGCATCAAGTCTTGCCTAGGAAAAGCATGCACACAAACAAACCGCGTCTAACATAGAACGGTCAACTGAACTATGAGTGTATAGACGTGAAAAGTATGGGCACATACCAGACCAAGCTCAACATGGAAAGGCGCAAGCCATAGATAGAGGTGATGCAATGAATGTGTGCAAGCTACAATGCAATATATACAATATGCAATGGAGTGGATATGATGCAATGAATTTTTGATGCGCGGCAACGTGCGGCTTGAAATGCATGACAATGCATGAATTTTCTAATGCGTGACGACGCACGGCTTAAGATGCATGACAATGCACGTGAGCAGCATTCACATCAATGCAAGTTGTACGTGTTACGATGCGTGTATGCATGTACAACGATTCAAGGGATGATGAGTGCTACAACATATGCAGACATGCAAGCACAAAAGGTTTTGCACCTTTCGAGGATTTAAGGTCTCCTAGACCGTGCGTGCACAAGACAATGCACGTGAGGTGCACAAAATAGCGCGAATGATGCGATGCACAAAACAGCGTGATGCGCTAGACAGCGTGATGCGTTAGACAACGCGAGTGCACAAGACAGTGTGATAGAGGTGGAATGCACAAGACAGTGCGGTGCGCTAAACAACGCAATTGAATTGAAATGCACATGGGGCAACTTTTGAATCTTGTAGAGGATACGGAAAGGATACACTTTGCACGAATGCGAGTGCCACGCACTGAAGACACGGTCCGAGGTCAAAACGGAGGCCGGTTGGGCTTCGAAAATGCCTTTTCTTGTACTATCTTGAGCAGTAAAGGTCCCAAACCACTCATCTGACCCAAACAAGGTTGCAGGAGGCTCACCGGCCACATGGGGAGGCCACCGGCCATCCACCGGCTATAAAAAAAACATCACCGGCCAAATATTTGGCCGGCCGGCCAGAAATTTAGCCAACCGGCCAAAAATGCCTGATTCGGGGCAGTTTTGACTTTTCACCTTAGGTCCTTTAAAATTGGGTTTCAAACCCTATTTCCTTCACTTCCCTTAGCCGAAAATTCATCCCCTCTCTCTCTAGAACATTTTCCCCTCTTCCTTTCTCCGTTTTCTTGCATTTTACGCCCGTTCCATCGTCCGATTCGCGATCTCCTTCGCGTTTCGAACATTTTCATCCGATCGAAACTTCATTTCGGTGTAGTTTTTTCGATTTCCACCTCTTGGGGTTTGTTTCCCCCAAGTTTTCCTTGATTTTCCCACATTTTCCATATTCCGGCTTTTCCGACCATTTTCCACCCTCCCAGGGTTGACTTTCCGGTTCCGGTTTTGCCCTTTTCTGACTATTCTCTCATCACCTTTGTCATGGCGGATGACATTCCACAGGGCGGGACTCCCCCAGAGCACGAGATGGATCCCGGGGTCGAGCTTCTCCCCCTGAGCGTCCGTCCATTTGACCCGGCGACTTACCGGCCGGCGATCCATGTCTTGCCTCCGGACGGTCTTCGTCAGTTTCGGAGTTTTGACAGGGCGATGCCTCCAGGGCTTCTCCTGTACGAGCCTACATCTCATTTGTCCTTCGGCGCTTCTGAGGTAACATTCCTTCCTCTATTTTATTTTCCGCAATGTAGAACATTTAACTGCCAACTGCCATAGCTGATTATGTTCTTTAACTGCTTAGCTCAAATACACCGTGCACTGCATAATCGAAGTTAATCGTGAACATACTTGCAACTGATATCTGTTTGAAACTGTCACGTGCACTGCACTAGCCTTGAACCATTCAAACACACGGCACACACCGTATTGCACTGCAAACACACTGGCACCAGATATTTGTTTGAATCAAAATATGCACACGCATATATTTGCACCGAACCACTCAAACACGCCGACACATCGCACGTTGTAGTTCATCAGAAGCACACCGCACCCGATATCTGCTTGAATCAAAACATGCACACATGCTATATTTGCACCGAACCACTCAAACACGCCGACACATCGCACGCTGTAGTTCATCAGAAGCACACCGCACTGCATCTGCTTGAATCAAAACATGCACACATGCTATATTTGCACTGAACCACTCAAACACGCTGACACATCGCTGTTGTAGTTCACTGTAAGCACACCGGCACCCAGTATCTGTTTGAATCTGAAAACATGCACACATGCTATATTTGCACTAAATTCTGAATGCCTTTCAAAACTGGTATATTTGGCATTACTTCACAATTGTTTGCTTGAAAACAGGGAGATTCCCATACCGCCCAGGTATAGGAACATCGCCGCCGGATTGGTACGCAGAGCTACCCGATGCGGTTCGCCACATCGTGGATCGTGCCGCCGACGCTTTCGCAGAGGACTATCTGTGCTTATCGCGGCAGTTTCTCCTCGCCGCTCTAGCGGAGAGGTGGTGGGACACCATCGATTCATTCCACCTCTTTGCGACGGGAGATATGACGATGACTCCCTATGATTTCTCGATGCTCACAGGCATCGGGGTAGGGGGTGATCCGATCCCCTTCGATACCGATATGGACGAGTGGACGGCTGCTCAGATATATCTGCTTGGCGAGGTGCCACCTCTCGCCCGTCCAGGCTTCGTTCGTTATTCCTGGTTCGAGGTCTAGTTCAGGGTCCAGCCAGCTTTGACCGAGGAGGCTCCGATGACCCAGGAGGCGGTGGAGCAGTACGCCCGCGGCTTTCTCATGTTCTTGCTGGGTACGACTATTTTCGCCAACCGGGGGAATACCGTGCCCCTGTGCTTGCTCAGCGCCCTAGTGGATGTCACGCAGATCCTGCACTATGACTGGGGTGGCGCCGCTCTGGCTACGCTTTACAGATACATGAGTTCAGCTTCCCGTGGCAGCGGACAGTTGCTCGGAGGCTACTGCCGTGCTTGGGAGATACATTTCTTTTTTTTGCTTTACTTTCCATTTCGCTTATTATCTCAGACCAGACACTACACACACCGTGGTCCGCTTACATCGATCAGATATCGCATAACACCAGACACACATACTCGCTTATTACATCGATCAGACATCGCCACACTGCATAATCGTGCTCAATACATTGCACACGGCTCTGCTATCTCTGTTTTATTCCGTATTCTGCTTTATCTGATAAGCGATCGATATTTGCTTTGCGCCAGGGTCTACGCCACTTTCCGAGACTCGCCTGCGTGACGCGAGACTCCTCTCGTCGTTCCATTCTGGCGCCGTTTCGACGGGAGATGCGTGCGGAGGCCTCGGGAGACGTTTAGCTTCTTCCGCCGCTATTTTGACACCATTACTCCCGCGGAGGTATGTTTTACTTTAGAGTTTATTTAAGCTTCACTTTTCACCGTATGTTTTCAATAACAGTAGATAACAAACTGTATTTCATTTTCAGATCACTTGGTTGCCTTGGGCTGTTGTTACGATTTATCGGCACCGACGGTTTGCGGCCGAGGAGACCTCGCATTTTCAGATTCTGCTGAAGGGCCCGGTCTGTCGGGCTTGGTACCTACGTGAGTGTTTCCTACGCCAGACCCTAGGGTTACCAGAATAGATAGTCCCGGTTCACCCTCCTAAGGATATGAGGGAGACCGAGAGATTCACTGCCGAGCAGATAGCCGACTACACGATCGGCTGGGACGCGATCCGCTTCCGAGGCATCGGCGACTACAGAGAGTACGTGCAGACGTATATCATGCGGCCTCTGAGTGGTGGCTGTCGAGCTGAGGGAGAGAGGCCCGTGGCGCCAGCAGCTAGGGCAGGAGCGTCGAGGAGAGCCCGGGTCCGCGGCAGGGGTGGAGCTCAGAGAGGGCGGGGAACTGGCTGGCCCGCACTGCCCACCTCGCTGACATACAGAGGGCAGGGTGGGACGACCTACCAGATCCTTTTCGCTCCTCCTCCGGCTGACCACGAGTTAGTCGGTTTCCATGACTTGCCTCCGGTATGTATTACTACATTTTATGCATCTTGTATTAGCATTTCATTTCAGTTTATTTGATATTCCGCAGAATACTGATGCATCTAATACTTTTGCAAGCTTCCTTTGAGTACACCCGGCAGTCTCTGGAGCTTAATGCCTCCATGATGGGGATATTACAGCGGACTTTTGACCTCCTGGCCCTCTATAGTATTCCGGTATGTTCTTCAACCACAGTCTCAAACCACACATAAACTGCTTCACATAATCTGATGCACAACACAACACTCGACATTAATCGCTTCTCAAGATTTGCACATCAGACTATGCATCGTGATTCTGCACTGATAAACTGTTCACAGTATACTGATGCGTTTGCCTTTTATGCTTTTCAGCCTCCCTTCCAGATTCCCACCGTGGGAGGTGTCCAGCCAGACCTCCTGTTCCTGCCGGGGGAGATGGAGAGGGCAGAGTATACCCCCGTACCAAGGCGGGGCGCACTCACGTCGGGAGTAGCTCACGGGCTGCGGTCCCTGATGACGATGATGAGGAGGAGTCCGAGGCGGAGGCGGAGGCGGAGGCAGAGGCAGAGGCAGAGGCAGAGGCAGAGTCATCGGAGGAGGAGACCGGGGATGGCTCGGACTCGGGCTCAGATGACAGTGCTGATGATGCTCCTGGACCTTCGTCCAGGAAGAGGACTAGGACGGACCGGTAGCCCTGGAGCCACTTGATATTTGATACAAATTTTTGCTGTTTTTCTTCTTTTTTTTTTGTACTCTTCCCTTTTGTTGGTAGCTAGAATACTTTATACTGCCGCAGGCAGATTTTGTTTCCAAAACTTATGTACTTGAAAAGATGATGAAATGAAACAAACTTTTTGTCTGAAAAAGTGTTTACATTTGTATATCTTTACATTGCATTGCATCATGTTACATTTCAAATGAAATTGATCTGTTGTCTGAAAATTGAGCACTTGTATTGCAATAGTCAGATGACTAACCAGCCGATAGCAAAAACAAACCCCAGCAACCCACTGCTATACATGAACACACAAATCTTACTCTCATCAGATTAATCTACATGCACCAGAATACAAAGATTCGCTTATTCTGCATACGGCAAATCCTGAACAAACAGCCCAATCTGACAAGACGGAATACGAAAGCGAAACCGGCTGGAGTTGAAACACAGTCAAATGCCCCAAATTCTCCCCTTTCTTCTTTTGGTTCGCCTAAATGTAGAGAATGGCACAGCATTTTGAGCATAAGCGGTTTTTTTTTTGAAATCAAAAAAGGTTTTTTTACCATGGGTATCGAGCCTACAACCAATCACAGCGGGAAAGACTCAAACAGAAGGTACACAACCTAAACACAACGAGACACGCTCGGAAAAGACTCAAAACAAACGTTTGGGCTAGACAAGACAAAAGACACGACACACGGACATGTTTACAAAACAAGAGACCTCAAATCTCGAGGAGCCAGTTCCTCCGGGTATGTTTCCCACCCTTTTTGATTTGTGATTCTCACACCACTTGGCCCTTAGGCTCGGTTTTTCTCTCAAACCCTTTTCTTAGTTTTCTCTCAACTTACACCTCTCTATTCTTTAATCTCTCATTTTTTTTTGGTCCCTCCCCAGGGTGATTGATAGATGAATAAGAAGTTGTGGGTTCTCACCCAACACTATTGGCTCGCGGCTATTTCTTCCGGTGACGTCTAGTCGATGTTCCAGACAGGAAATGGTGTATCTTGATCCATTCCGATTTGTGTTTCGCACTTGGCTTAATACGTCATTGCTTGCTGAAAGTTTTCAGCCCTTCACTGATAGCCTCTATGCCTTTCCTTCCTCTGGCGAATAGAGTGCCCTTCTGGCAAATATGTTGGTGACCGGGGAAAGACAGAACACCTGACTCGACTGTGCCCCTAGTTGATCACTTTGACCATTTTTAGTTTTCTACTAAAACCGTTTTGACCAAAATAAGAGTTAGATTAACATGCTTGTTCACTTTTTGATTTGAAAATCACGCAAGTCAGGCTGTAAGCACTGAAAATTTTCCTTTTTTTGGGTCCAAGAGAATGGCCCGATTTTGGAAGATGAAATAGTTTTCGAGAAAATAGTCAACCTTAGTAAAAATTTTCAAAAACTATTTTTGCAAACGGCCAATGCTAAACGAGCGTGGAACTTACCCTTGAGATGCGCAACCTCGGATCGGAGGCAATGGAAAATTGCCCCTTGCTTGAAAGGGATGCATGGCAACGGAAAGTTGCCCTTGGTTTAAGCGGCGACTCATGGCAACTCATGGCAACGGAAAGTTGCCCCTTGTTTGGACGATGTCGCAGCATACTGAAAACCAGTCCTCATTGGTGATGATTGCAAACGAACTCTCAGACACGGAGAAGACGAAGACGGCCAAAACCAATATATGGACACAGTCACTGTGATAACATTGGTGGTTGGACTTCAGGATGAAGTTGATTGCGTGGTTCCGGTTGTCACAACCGAACTATCGGATTCAGAGGAAGCAAAGGTGATCAAAACCATTACATGGACTAAGACGTTATGAAAGCGTTGGGGCCTGGACTTTAGGGCAAAGTTGCCTACGTATCCCAAACATGGGAATCAAGCCTTACGTAGTTCCGGTTAAGGTACACTCAGGTATTTTAACCTTCACTTTTTAGGCTCTAACTCTTGCCAAGGTGCCCGATGCGGGTTTTCAACCTTGCGAACTTTGCTTTTCTTTTTCTTTTTCTTTTTCTTTTTTTTTTCTTTTTTACTTGCTTTTTTTTATTTTTCTTTTTTCTCTTTTTTATCTCTTTTTTGCTTGTTTTTTTTTTCTTCTTTTTTATCTCTTTTTTTTGTATATATTTTTCCTTGCTCTAACTTTTGCTTGGGTCGCCCTTCCGGGTTTTCGGCCTAGCGAGCCTCTCAAAGGATAAAAGTGTAACAAGTCCATGCCAAATGGTTTTGAGATTGAAGCCCTCTATATCCAGGAGAGTGGCTGTTGTATTGAATTGCAGAAGGGTCCATCACGGTTGCTTCACGAGCTCCTTACGGTGAGATCTGATCTCCTTGATCTGATTTTGGGGCCTCTTGTTCGAGGGCTACTTCAAATCTGGCCACACAGGCCTTACATGGCGGTTGCCCGTTGAACAGTCCGAATTGTGGCCAAGGCTTGAAAACAAACGGATTGAATCTTGAGGCTGAGAGCGATCCTAGGCTGCACATCGCAAGAGCGATTCCACACAGGTCTTCGCAAAACTGCGCAAAACATTTTGTTTTTGAAAGTTTTTAAGAAAGCGAAAAAAAAACTCGCGCTGAAGATAGTGTGGAACCAGTCTGGATCAAGCCAGGGTCCTTCTCAGTACTCACGCTAACAAGCACGATTTCATTCATTAAAAAGGCTTAGCATGCCTTTCTTTCTCTCAAGTTGATCAAAGTTTTGCAAAACCCAACGAATTCCTTCCTCTTCGTTTTTATCACCGCAGTGTTTTAAAAGGTTTTGGAAAAAACTTAGGTCATTACAATGATTTTCAGGGCGCAAAAGAGCAGGCGGAATGTACTGTCCTTCCATTCGAATTCTCTGGCACAACAGGCTCGAAATAGCAATAAGTACGAAAACACGATAGCCGCAGCTGTTCCATTCAGATTTCCTGATTGTAACTGGCTCCTCAACTGAGACAGACTCAAAAGGAAAACAAAAAGGATAACTACAAAACGATGTTCGAGGCAACAACCCCGGAATCACCCGACATTCTATACAAAGGGGGCCGACTCGCTACAACAAGACAGACCCATAAGCAAAAGGACTGACTCAAGACAATGAGACAGACTCAAAACAAAACAAAAGACTGACTTGACACCCAAGCCAGAATTTACAAAACTAGCATTCGCAGATGCTCAAAAATACGTGCCAGACGCCACATCCAAAATACGCCGAGCGCCGCCCGCAGGTGGTTCACTTCCTGATTACATACTCGCAGTATCAGCATCCTCAAAATCCAATAATTGGGTAGTAACGGACTTGGCTGAGGTGGGCGGGAGGATAACCTCGTTGTCGATCAAGTCTTGCACCTCATGACGGAGGCGGAAACAATTATCGATAGCATGACCGGTTTGCTGGTGGTACGCACAGTACAAGGTAGCATCATGTGTAGTAGGGAGATTCTTTGGGAGAGGCCGAGGCTCCAAGGGTTTAAGATGCCCCCTTTCGGCAAGGATCTGAAGTGCCTTCGACAACGGCATATAGAGAGCGTGAAAGACCCTGCGCCCTCGGGGCAGGTACTTTGAAGGTTGAGTATTCTTGCTAGATGCACTAGCGAAAGGGTCGGCAAGCGCTGCCTTGGCTTTCTAATCTTTCCCAGGTGCGGGATTGGGATCGAAAGGAATTGTTCTGGCATGACGGGGCCTATCCCGGTTTTCTGACCGACTTGAACTACCCTCAGGTGGAGTAGGGAAAGCATCCTCCATAGTTTTTGTCACAACCGCAGATATCTGTTGTTTGCTCATCCCCTCAGCTTTCAAAGCCTCGACTGCCCACAGCAGTTGTTTAATGGGATCGGCATCTACCTTCACTTTGTCTTTACCTTTGGCCTCATCCTGATCGAGGGTTTGGGTTGATGTTGATACGTCATTATTATAGTTAGAGGCCATCTCCAGTTGGCTAAGCTCGATCACAATCCGTCCCAACAGCGGGGGCTCCTGGGGTACAAAATTCCCAACATATGGTGCAGCTGGTGGTGAAGCTAACATTCCGTAGGCGAGATCCGCCACGGACCTCTGGAGATCACCTATCAACCCCATCAACTCGAATGTGGTGGGCTCGCGAGCTTGATACAACTGGGGGGTCTAGACCGGGTGCGCAGCAGGCGACCTAGGTGGATGCGGCACATCAACATTGGTCTCACTTTGCAGAGTGATTCCTTGATCTAATGCGGCTGTCATAACCACGATCTCTTCCGAATTCTGTGTCATCATGAGTCTTACCTCAGCAAAGGGGAACACTAGCTATTCTCAGATCAACTCTCCGAATCGAAGGAAAACAAGCAAGATTTCAGCCAAACGGATCAAACATGATGTAGCCAAACAATCTGATTTCTATTATCGATCACTATTCCACGTAATCATCGCATCATTGCCACAAAATGCTGAATCGGATACCCACAGATATAACTGATTCACACAAACTGACACTGGTGCCCTCGGGCCTGATACTCAAACTTGCAAACTGATATGCGCGTTCCCTATAGAGATACACCCTAAAAGCACATAGCAAGTAAAAGAGAGCCAAAACACCCCTATGTTGGGGTAGGGTTTCCCTGTCCTATTTTTGTCAGCGGCTAGGGTTTCACTACATACGCAGCGGTTTCAAACAACCTAACATCGGGTAAGCAACCTGTCCTAGTTTGGAATGGTCACTATGGATTTTGATATGCACTAGGTTGAATGGTCGAAAAGGGTGCCCCGGTAAAACCGGGGTTTGTGTGCCCATACTGTCAGAGCCCACAACCGGTCGGCCTTATGGTCATGTCTTGACGAGACAAGCCTCCGGCAAACCGTTCAGGAATGACAGATGGCAAACACGGTGTCCTAGGCGCACCAATGCACATGCAATGCAAAGAGATACATAAATGAAATCAAAACAGGATATCACGAGTTCAAGTCAAGCTCTCTAAACTCCCCAGTGGAGTCGCTAGAAACTGCAAACGTGCCCTTGGGCCCCGCTACAGTTCGGACTCAATTCGTGTCATGGTTCTTAATCTTGAACCAAAGAGTCCAAATCCGGCAAATCATTTTGAAAAAAAATAGATTTCTAGAAAAGAAGTGCCAAACATGGACTGCTTTGCCAGAGACAGAGTCACCACCTAAATATTTTTCATGGGGAAATTTAGGAAACCCTAACTCGGTGCCAAAGGCCACGTGTCCGTCATCACCAAAGTTGCCTCAGCTCGGGAGCTTGGGTACGATTGGGGAAGGTCAGCTATGAGCACCCCCTCTCGCCCGATCCGAAGATCGGCCTCTACTAACCATGATATCCTATTTTGAAAACGTTATGTGTTCTTAATCCAGTTAATTAGCTAGAATTACTATGTGATGCACACAACACAAAAGTATAGACTAGATCGCCTAACTTGGAACGAAACATTGCATATCCGTTTGTTTGGAAAACGCTTTGGAATTTGCTACTCGCAAGTAGGCTAAAACACGGATTTCAATGAGTTGTTCCAACTCAAACAATCCAACCTTCACCAACAGGCATTCAGGCAGTTTATATCACATAAGCATCTAGCCTCATGGTAAGCATGCTGTCATGTTAACATTCACACTCGTGCGAGATGCTAAAGTATAAAGTACTTACAATGTACTCCGAGCCAAAACAAAGAACATATTAGCAATCATGCATGATCCAAGTCCATGTTAAGTGGCTAATGCAACACATATAGAATGTCACTAGAATAGGCTCGGCTGATCTAAGAATGACATGTGAAAATGCACAGATAGCATGTATTCAAGTTAGATTTGAAATACTTATGCAGTTAGCATGATGCGCCGAGCCCGGTGCATGCAATACTGATGAATGATGCACGTATGTATAACATAAGGTATGCTAAATTAAACATGTCCTAATACTAACCATCAAAGCAGGTAAGTAAAGGGGAGAAAGAAGTGGGGATTGGAAGACATGCACACACGCACCCACACTTATTACAAATTTGCCCTCGCCCGGAGGGACCGAAAGAATAATACAATTAATTAACCTACAAGCTAATTAATATTACAACCCACCTAATTAATTAACAAATCAATTAAGTATTGAAAGCAGTAAACAGTAGCCTCGGCAAGAGGGTCCAATGCATGCGCGCTTGGTTTCGCTCGGAAAGTCACTGCTATGCGCAAATTGCCTCTACTTTGGCTGTCCTGCTCCTCTGAAGACTTCACAAGTCTCAGGGTGTGCTCTCTGGATGCTGGGGAGCACCACCGACTAAGGGAATTGGTCACCGGCCATGGGAAATGCTCACCGGCTACAAAGTTTCTCCATCGGCCAAAAATGATGGCCGGTCGGCAATGAAGATGGCCGACCGGCCAAATCTTCCTGCAAAAACTGGTTTGACAGCAACAGAGGGCAAAACTTGGCATGGCAATGCATTTCAAGCTATGTATGTGCCAACCACACCCCTTATCATGTGAATGACTCAAAGGAGGATGGGCCTCGATTCTCGGACCACCAATCGCGCATTTCCATGCATGATGATCTTGATATGGAATGCAATGCACATAATCAAGCAATGAGCTCAACCTCTATCATACTCAATTCAAGAGGGAAAGCATGCATGCCAATGTAATGCAACCTAGGCATGTGAGCTAGATATGCAACATGAGCATGGACACAAGCAATGTATACTAGGCACACAACCTAAGTTAACAAGCACGCTAGGCATGGACTAACTATGCTAATGGCAACCATACAAGATGCAATTAAAACATGCAAGTATGCAAGACATATGACAATATGCAACGTGGTCCAAAACTCAAAGCAAGCCAAGGGGCTTAAACTATGGCTATACAAGCCAAGCCTCAAAGGGCCAAGGGGACTTAAAATAGGTCCAATGCAAGTCTAAACAAGACCAAAGACACACCTAGATGGCATCTAAATGGTCTAAACATGGAAGCACATACAAAGGTCCAATCATGGGGCATAGGACAACAACCTTATAAAGCATTAAAGGAGCATCAAATGCAAGCATACAAGCATGCCATGAGGACTGAAATGACATTATAAGTGATGCCAAATCACTGAAATATTGCAAGTAAAGCATGCTAGAGGGGTCAACACTCAAGGCCTATAAGGGGGATTGCATGGTAGCTATTCAAAGCAAATCATGGATGACCCAAACAACCAAAAATAGTCCTCAAGCACACTAAAATATGCATGAAAGCTTCACAAAGCTTGGCCAAAATACATGAGCATGGTAGTCTAAATGCTATGCATGTATTGAGGCAAATCATGGCATTACAAGGCATGTATGCCAAGCAAGCATGCTGTACCAAAACCAATTAAACACAATGCTATATTATGACATAGCAAGCATAAAGATCAGTCAAGGCATGGCCGACATGAACCTAAACATGGTGCTCACTAAAGAGGCAAAAATGGACCTTTTCAAGGACAACAAGGAGAGGGGGTGGCCCTCTCCTTCCTAGGACCTCAAGGCACCATCCTCATAGGAGGCCCAAACACAATGGTCCCAGAACTCAACCAAAATGGCACAAAACAAAGGCCAAACAAGCCTTAAGAGGGGTCAAACAACCCCAAAGCTTAAAGTACCCTTAACAAACTATTTAGAGCAGACAAAAACAAGACTTTTATATGTTATGCACTAAGCTCAAAAATAGGTGCAAGATAGGCTAAAAAGCTTTACAAAAATGGGGTAAAAAGAGCAAGTTTGTTACCCTAGAAGACCTCCTTCACAAATGGTGGTCCAGCTGCCTTTCCAAGCTCAAAACCAGCTCCAAAACTTCAAAACAACCCTCAAGGGCCTCAGCTCCCAAAAAAATGTGTGATGGTGGGTGTTTGTGCACAAAAATGGGACTAAACACACACTAAACACAAAAAAGAGAGAGAGATAGAGATAGAGGATATATGTAAACCCTAACCCTGAAGCTCAAGCTCTGAAAATGTTGTCTAAAATGTCTAACCTCCCAACAAGAGAGAAGAGCCCCTCTTTTATAGACAATTTGTCTTGTAAAGCTTCCAAAGGAAGCTAACAATAGGGCAATCCCTCCATACACGTGTATGGAGGGGGTGACAGTGTATGCCAGCTGTCAAAAAATATCTGCAAAAGCAGATGCACAGTAGTCGGCCGGCCAAAAGTGTAATTGACCAAAAAAAGATAGCCGGCCGGCCATCTATAGTGCCAGCCGGCCAAACATTTGGCCGGTGGCAACAAAACACAGCCAGTGGCCTTAAGCCAGGGTTGGTGATGGGTGGGGATGGTCTACAAGCCCTACCCTGCCCCTCAAAGGCAAAACACAAGTGTTTGATGTAACACCAGACACAAAACAGTCGAGTCGAGAGGTTCTAAGGCGAGAAGCGCTGCCACGGCCTCCAGGAACTCAAGACGAACACAATCATCGATGATCACCGAGTGTTCAAGCGGTGACGTCCAAGTCTTGAGGACGGTCAAAAATGGGGTGTCTACAGCATATTATCTATATCAACACTTCCAAAGATAAGCATATGAGCTGTATCAACACTTCCATAGATAAGCATATAAGCTATATCAACAGGTTAACTGACAAGCATATGAGTTGTATCAGTGGAGTCCATCCCCTATCTCCTCCCAAACAACATTCGGTTTAGAGGTCCATCCCCTATCTTCCCCTAAACCGTGGAGTACATCCCCTATCTCCTCCCACACACACAACGTATATACACATAGGTCATATACATAATCAATCAATACATACAGTTAATGTATTCCTTCAACTGTCATACTCAATGACATATCCAATCGATTAGCTTTAGTTTGCCTAATCATCATGCATTGTCTACAACAATCAAAACTACCCTCCACCGGTAGCCCAAAGCAATTATTTCTAAACAGATAATAAAAGCTCCAATAGATAAAATATCAATGTTTTCAAAAGTGAGCGATTAATAAATCCAACTCCACCATTTCACACTATAATGAGCCAATTTCATTATTTCCAACTCAATTCCAAATAACAACAACTTTCCCAAATTAATCATACCAATTAATTTATACAACCAATTAGGGTCTTCTAACCTGCTTCCCAATATTGACCCAATGGTCTATATTTCAACAACCAACAACAATATCATTATTTTGAAACCCAAAATACACCTTTTAGAATCAAAATAACAAAACCCTCTTTTAACATTTCGAAACCCTAAGTCCCAAAATTACCCAACTTCAACACTTTATCAAAAGAACCAAAAATCTATGTCAAAGACCATAAGAGTGAGTAGGAATCCCTACCTCAAATTCGCAGTCCAAAGGAAGAAGATGACGAAAATGAAAATGCTCCAAATCCTGAGATTCTTGGATCAAAAGATAGCCCTTGATGATCAACAACTTTTTTGTAAAGGCCAAAGGTGAGGAAACAACTCTCACTAGATCAATACCTAGAGAGAAGGCAAGGTTCTAGAAAGAGTGGCTCAGCAATGGAGTTTTGGAAAAGTAAGAGAGATAAATGGAGTTGAAAAAGTGATCCAAAAAGTCGGATCTCGGTTTTATATAAAAGTCGCCCGCCGGCGAGAAACCCCGCCGAAAGGCCACTCACGAACTCCGCCGAAAGCGGCGGATACGCACTCCAGATTTTTGCGTAACCAGTCCCCGCCGGCGTCACACAACTCCCGCTCGAGCGTCCAAACGCCCGCTCGAGCGTCCAACACTGCAGAGGAAAATACTGGGAGATGGAAAATCACGCTCGAGCGTCAAAACTCCCGCTCGAGCGGAGAAGCAACAACAAAGGGCTCGCTCGAGTGTCAAAATCTCCGCTCGAGCGTGAAGGCAAAAATCTGGGCAACTAGTCTCGGTTTCTAAGTTCAACCAACCTGTAACAAACCTGCCCAACACAACTCAAGACTCAAATACAAAGAGTAAAGGATGCAAACGAGATATGCACAACAACCCACTCCACGGAACCTAAGTCCGGATACAACAAATAAAGAAGGGAAACCGAGATCGCTATATAGTGGTTTCTTGAATGAACTTCCATTGTTAATTTTATACCATAACGACCAATTTGAAAATATAAATGGAAGTTGAATAAAATTAAAAATGGAAGATGAATAAAAAATAAAAAAGGTAGTTGAATAGAAAAGAAGTTGAATAAAAATGAAAGTTGTATGAAATTAAGAATGGAAGTTAATTCAAGAAACCACTATACCCTAACGATTTATTTGGAAATTAAATAAAACAAGAAGTTGAATAGAAAAGGAAATTGAATAAAAATGGAAGTTGCATAAAAATGAAAATGGAAGTTGCATAAAATTAAAAATGGAATTTGCATAGAAAAGGAAGTTGAATAAAATTAAAAATGGAAGTTGCATAAAATTAAAAATGGTTTCTCTGAAAGAACTTCCATTTTTATTTTTATTTAATTGCCAAATAGATCATTAAGATATAGTGGTTTCTTGAATGAACTTCTATTTTTAATTTTATTGAATTTCCGCTTTTATTTTTATTTAACTTCCATTGTTATTTTTATGCAACTTCCATTTTTGTTCAATTACCTTTTCTATTCAACATCCTTTTCATTTTTATTCAACTTCCTTTTCTATTCAACTTCCATTTTTATTTAATTTCCAAATTGATCGTTAACGTATAGTGGTTTTTTCAATGAACTTCCAACCACTATACCTTAACGGTCTATTTGAAAATTAAATAAAAAAGGAAGTTGAATAGAATAGGAAATTGAATAAAAATGGATGTTGAATAAAAATAAAAATAAAAATTGCATAAAATTAAAAATGGAAGTTAATTGAAGAAACAACTATACCTTAATGATCTATTTGGCAATTAAATAAAGAAGTTGCCTTAAATTTACATTGGAAGTTCATTCAAGAAACCACTATACATTAACAATCTATTTGGGTATTAAATAAAAAAGGTAGTTGAATAAAAATGGAAGTTGAATAAAATTAAAAATGTAAGTTGAATAAAAATGGAAGTTGAATAAAAATATAAATGGAAGTTGCATAAAATTAAAAATGGAAGTTCATTGAAGAAACCACTATACCTTAACAATCTATTTGGAAATCAAATAAAAAATGAAGTTGCATAGAAATGGAAATTGGATAAAAATGGAAGTTGATTAGAAAAGGAAATTGAATAAAAATGGAAGTTGCATATAATTAAAAATGGAAGTTCATTAAAGAAACCACTATACCATAACGATCTATTTGGAAATTAAATAAAAATGGAAGTTGAATAAAAATAAAACTGGAAGTTCATTCAAGAAACCATCATACCTTAACGATCTATTTGGAAATTGAATAAAAAAGAAAGTTGAATAGAAAGAGAAATTGAATAAAAAAAAAAAAATAGATCGTTAAGTTATAATGGTTTCTTCAATAAACTTCCATTTTATACTATATTTTAACGATCTATTTGGAAATTAAATAAAAAGGGAAGTTAAATAAATTAAAAATGGAATAAAAATCCGAAGATGAATAAAAATAAAAATGAAAGTTGCATATAATTAAAAATGGAAGTTCCATAAAATTAACAATGGAAGTTCATTCAAGAAACCACTATACCTTAATGATCTATTTGGAAATTAAATAAAAAAGGAAATTGAATAGAAATGGAAGTTAATTCAAGAAACCACTATGCCTTAATGATCTATTTTCAAATTAAATAAAAAAGAAAGTTGAATAAAAATAAAAATGGAAGTTGCATAAAATTAAAAATGGAAGTTGAGTAAAAATAAAATGGAAGTTGCATAAAAATAAAAATGGAAGTTGAATAAAAATAAAAATAGATGTCGCATAAACTTAAAAATAGAAGTTGAATAAAATAAAAATAGAAGTTCAATAAAAATAAAAAAAGAAGTTGCATAAAAATAAAAATGGAAGTCGAATAAAAATGGAAGTTCATTCAAGAAACCACTATACCTTAACACTCTATTTGGAAATTGAATAATTATGGAATTTGAATAGAAAAGGAAATTGGATAAAAAATTGAAGTTGAATAAAAATAACAATGGAAGTTGTATAAAAATAAAAAAAGAAGTTGCATAAAATTAAAAATGGCAGTTTATTGAAGAAACCACTATACCTTAACGATCTATTTGGAAATTAAGTTAAAAAGGAAGTTGAATAGAGAAGGAGATCTTTAAGGTATAGTGGTTTCTTGAATGAATTTCCATTTTTATTTTTATTCAATTTCCTTTTCTATTCAACTTCCATTTTTATTTAATTTCCAAATAGATCGTTAAGGTATATTGGTTTCTTGAATGAACTTCAATATTTATTTTATGCAACTTCTATTTCTATTCAACTTCCTTTTTTATTTAATTTTCAAATAGACCGTTAAGGTATAGTAGTTTATTGGATGAACTTCAATTTGTATTTCTGGTTTATTGAATGAACTTTTTCTGTTAATTTTAGGCAACTTCCAGTTTTATTTTTATTGAACTTCAATTTTTATCCAATTTCCTTTTCTATTCAACTTCCTTTTTTGTTTAAATTCCGAATAGATCGTTAAGGTATAGTGGATTTTTGAAAAAACTTCCATTGTTAATTTTATGCAACTTCCATTTTTATTTTTATTCAACTTCCATTTTTATTCAATTTCCTTTTCTATTTAACTTCCATTTTTATTTTTCTTACTTTTCTATTCAACTTCCTTTTTTATTTTTATTCAACTTCCATTTTTATTTAATTTCCTTTTCTATTCAATTACCTTTTTATTTAATTTCCAAATAGATCGTTAAGGTATAGTGTTTTTTTGAATGAACTTCCATTTTTAATTTTATGCAACTTCCATTTTTATTTTTATTCAATTTCTTTTCTCTTCAATTACCTTTTTTATTCAATTTACTTTTCTATTCAATTTCATTTTTTATTTAATTTCAAAATAGATCGTTAAGGTATAGTGGTTTCTTGAATGAACTTCCATTTTCAATTTTATTCAACTTTCTTTTCTATTCAACTTTCTTTTTTATTTAATTTCCAAATAGATCGTTAAGGTTTAGTGGTTTCTTGAATTAACTTCCATTGTTAATTTTATGCAACTACCATTTATATTTTTATTCAACTTCCTTTTTATATTTAATTTCTAAATAAATCATTAAGGTGTAGTGGTTTCTTGAATGAACTTCCATTTTTATTTTTATGCAACTTCCATTTTTATTTTTATTCAACTTCCATTTTTATTCTTATTCAAGTTCCATTTGTATTCAATTTCCTCTTCCATTCAATTTTCTTTTCTATTTAATTTCCAAATAGGTCATTAAGGTATAGTGGTTTCTTGAATGAACTTCTATTTTTAATTTTATGCAACTTTGATTTTTATTTTTATTCAATTTCCTTTTCTATTCAGCTTCTTTTTTTATTTGATTTCCAAATAGATCGTTAAGGTATAGTGCTTTCTTCAATGAACTTCCATTTTTAATGTTATTCAACTTCCATTTTTATTCAATTTACCTTCAATGAACTTCCATTTTTAATTTTATACAACTTCCATTTTTAATTTATTCAACTTCCATTTTTAATTTTATACAACTTCCATTTTCATTTTTATTCAACTTCCATTTTTATTTTATTTCCAAATAGACTTTTAAGGTATAGTAGTTTCTTGAATGAACTTCCATTGTTAATTTTATGCAAATTCCATTTTTATATTTTATGCAACTTCCATTTTTAATTATATGCAACTTCCATTTATATTTTTATGCAGCTTCCATTTTTAATTATATACAACTTCCATTTTGGTTTTTATTTAACTTCCATTTTTATTTTATTTCCAAATAGATCTTTAAGGTATAGTGGTTTCTTGAATGAACTTCCATTGTTAATTTTATGCAAATTCCATTTTTAATTATATGCAACTTCCATCTATATTTTTATGCAACTTCCACTTTTAATTATATGCAACTTCCATTTTTATTTTTATTCAACTTCCATTTTTATTTTATTTCCAAATAGATCTTTAAGGTATAGTAGTTTCTTGAATGAACTTCCATTGTTAATTTTATACAAATTCCATTTTTATATTTTATGCGACTTCCATTTTTAATTATATGCAAATTCCATTTATATTTTTGTGCAACTTCCATTTTAAATTATATGCAACTTTCATTTTTATTTGATTTCCAAGTAAATCGTTAAGGTATAGTGGTTTCTTCAATGAACTTCCATTGTTTATTTAAGGGAACTTCCATTTTTATTTTTATTCATTTTTCTTTTTATTCAACTTCCATTTATATTCAATTCTATTTTCTATTCAACTTCATTTTTTATTCAATTTCCCTTTCTATTCAACTTCCTTTTTTATTGAATTTTCAAATAGATCGTTAAGGTATAGTGGTTTTTTGAATGAACTTACATTTTTAATTTATTCAACTTCCATTTTCAATTTTTATTCAATTTTCTTTTTTATTTAATTTCCAAATAGATCGTTAAGGTATAGTGGTTTCTTGAATGAACTTCCATTATTAATTTTATGCAAATAGATCGTTAAGGTATAGTGGTTTCTTGAATGACCTTCCATTTTTAATTTCCTTTTTTATTCAATTTTCATTTTTATTCAACTTCCATTTTTATTCAATTTCCTTTTCTATTCAACTTCATTTTTTATTTGATTTCCAAATAGGCCGTTAAGGTATATTGATTTTATTCAATTTCCTTTTCGTTAAGGTATAGTGGTTTTTTTGAATGAACTTCTATTTTTATTCAATTTCCTTTTCTATTCAACGTCCTTTTTTATTTAATTTCCAAATAGATCGTTAAGGTATATAGTGGTTTCTTGTTAACGATCGATTTGGAAGTTGAATAAAAATAAAAATGGAAGTTGCATTAAGTTAAAAAGGAAGTTGAATAAAAATAAAAATGAAAGTTGAATAGAGAAGGAAATTTAACAAAAAACGAAGTTGCATAAAATTAACAAAATGGAAGTTCATTCAAGAAACCACTATATACCTTAACGATCTATTTGGAAGTTTAATAAAAATAAAAATGGAAGTTGCATAAAACTAAAAATGGAAGTTCATTGAAGAAACCACTATACCTTAACTATCTATTTGGGTATTAAATAAAAAAGAAAGTTGAATAAAAAAGGAAGTTGAATAAAAATGGAAATTGAATAAAATTGAAAATGGAAGTTCATTGAAGAAACCACTATACCTTAACGATCTATTTGGAAATTTAATAAAAAAGGAAGTTGAATAGAAAAGGAAATTGAACAAAAAAAGAAGTTGAATAAAAAATGAAGTTAAATAAAAATGGAAGTTGAATAAAATAAAAATTGAATAAAAATGGAAGTTGAATAAAAATAAAAAAGGAAGTTGCATAAAATTAAAAAAAGGAAGTTGAATAGAAAAAGAAAATTCAAAAAAAATGGAAATTGCATCAAATTAAAAATGGAAGTTGAATAAAAATACAAATGGATGTCGCATAAAAATAAAATTAAATAAAAATGGAAGTTGAATAGAAATAGAAAAGGAAATTAATAGACAAGGAAATTGGATAAAAATGGAAATTGAATAAAAATGGATGTTGCATAAAATTAACAATGGAAGTTCATTCAAGAAACCATTATACCTTAACGATCTATTTGGAAATTGAATAAAAAAGGAAGTTGAATAGAAATGGAAGTTAAATAAAAATGGAAGTTGAATAAAATAAAAAATGGAGGTTCATTCAAGAAAGCAATATATCTTAACGATCTATTTGGAAATTAAATAAAAAAGGAAGTTGAATAAAAATGAAAGTTGAATAAAAATGAATGTTGCATAAAATTAACAATGGAAGTTCATTCAAGAAACCACTATACCTTAACGATCTATTTGGAAATTGAATAAAAAATGAAATTGAATAGAAATGGAAGTTGAATTAAAAAAAAAAAAAGGAGGTTAATTCAAGAAAGCACTATATCTTAACGATCTATTTGGAAATTAAATAAAAAAGGAAATTGAATAAAAATTACCACTATACCTTAACGATCTATTTGGAAACTAAATAAAAAATGAAGTTGAATAGAAAAGGAAGTTAGATAAAAATGGAAGTTGCGTAAAATTAACAATTGAAGTTTATTCAAGAAACCACTATACCTTAACAATCTATTTGGAAGTTAAATAAAAATAAAAATAGAAGTTGCATTAAGTTAAAAAGGAAGTTGTATAAAAATTGAAGTTGAATAAAAATAAAAATGGAAGTTGAATAGAGAAGGAAATTTAACAAAAAAGGAAGTTGCATAAAATTAACAATGGAAGTTGCATAAAATTAACAAAATGGAAGTACATTCAAGAAACCACTATATACCTTAATGATCTATTTGGAAGTTGAATAAAAATAAAAATGGAAGTTGTATAAAAATTGAAGTTGAATAAAACTAAAAATGGAAGTTGAATAGAGAAGGAAATTTAACAAAAAAGGAAGTTGCATAAAATTAACAAAGGAAATTAAATAAAAAAGGAAAGTTGAATAGAAAAGGAAATTAAATAAAAAGGGAAGTTGAATAGAAAAGGAAATTGAATAGAAATGGAAGTTGCATAAAAAAGGAAATTGAATAAAAATGGAAGTTGCATAAAATTAACAAAATGGAAGTTCATTCAAGAAACCACTATATACCTTAACGATCTATTTGGAAGTTGAATAAAAATAAAAATGGAAGTTGCATTAAGTTAAAAAGGAAGTTGTATAAAAATTGAAGTTGAATAAAAATAAAAATGGAAGTTGAATAGAGAAGGAAATTTAACAAAAAAAGAAGTTGCTTAAAATTAACAATGGAAGCTCATTCAAGAAACCACTATACCTTAATGACCTATTTGGAAATTAAATAAAAATGGATAAAAATGGAAGTTGAATAAAAATGGAAGTTGCATAAAATAGAAATGAAAGTTAATTCAAGAAACCAGTATAACTTAACGGTCTATTTGAAAATTAAATAAAAAAAGAAATTGACTAGACAAGGAAATTGGATAAAAATGGAAATTGCATAAAATTAAAAATTGAAGTTCATTCAAGAAACCACTATAACTTAACAATCTATTTGGAAATTGAATAAAAATGAAAATTAAATAAAAAAGGAAGTTGAATAGAGAAGGAAATTGAATAAAAATGGAAGTTGAATAAAAATAAAAATGAAAGTTGCATAAAAATAAAAATGAAAATTCATTCAAGAAACCACTATACCCTAATGATCTATTTGAAAATTAAATAAAAGGAAATTGAATCAAAATGGAAGTTGAATAAAAATGAAAATGGAAGTTGCATAAATTTAAAAATGGAAGTTCATTGAAGAAACCACTATAACTTAACAATCTATTTGGAAGTTGAATAGAAAAGGAAATTGAATAACTATGGAAGTTGAATAAAAATAAAAGCGGAAGTTAAATAAAAATAAAAAATCGAAGTTGAATAGAAAAGGAAATTGAATAAAAATGGAAGTTGAATAGAAAATGAAATTGAATAAAAATGGAAGTTAAATAGAAAATGAAATTGAATAAAAATGAAGTTTATTCAAGAAACCACTATACCTTAACGATATATTTGGAACTTAAATAAAAAAGAAATTGAATAAAAATGGATGTTTCATAACAATGGAAGTTAATTCAATTTCCATTTTTATTCAACTTCCAAATAGATCGTTAAGGTATAGTGGTTTATTGAATGAACTTCCATTGTTAATTTTGTGGAACTTTCAATTTTATTCAACTTCCCTTTTTATTCAATTTCCAAATAGATCGTTAAGGTAGAGTGGTTTCTTGAATAAACTTCCATTTTTATTCAATTTTCAAATAGAATTTAATTTCCAAATAGATCATTAAGGTATAGTGGTTTCTTAAATGAACATCAATTTTTAATTTAAAAATGGAAGTTGAACTTCTATGTTTATTCGATTTTCTTCTCTATTCAACTTCATTTTAGAAATTGAATAAAAATGAAGTTGAATAGAATGGAAGTTGGATAGAAATGGAAGTTAAATAAAAATAAAAATAGAAGTTCATTCGAGAAACCACTCTACATTAACGATCTAATAGAAAAGGATATTGTTTTCTATTCAACTTTCATTTTTATTCAATTTCCTTTTCTATTCAACTTCTTTTTTTATTTAATTTCCAAATAGATCGTTAAGGTATAGTGGTTTCCTGAACAAACTTCCACTTTTAATTTTATACAACTCCCTTTTTTATTTAATTTACAAATAAATCGTTAAGGTATAGTGGTTTCTTGAATTAACTTCCATTGTTAATTTTAGGCAACTTCCATTTTTATTTTTATTCAACTTCCATTTTTATTCAATTTCCATTCTATTCAACTTTATTTTTTATTTACTTTCCAAATAGATCGTTAAGGTATAGTGGTTTTTTTGAATGAACTTCAATTTTTAATTTTATTCAACTTCCATTTTTATTCAATTTCTTTTTCTATTGAACTTCTTTTTTTATTTAACTTCATATTCTATTCAACTTCATTTTTTATTTACTTTCCAAATAGATCGTTAATGTATGTTGTTTCTTGAATAACCTTCCATTGTTAATTTTATGCAACTTCCATTTTTATTTTTAGACAACTTGCATTTTTATTCAATTTTGTTTTCTATTTAACTTCTAGTTTTATTTAATTTTATGAAAAGGAAATTGGATAAAACTAGAAGTTGAATAAAAATGGAAGTTGAATAAAAATTATAATGGAAGTTACATAAAATTAAAAATGGAAGTTCATTCAAGATCACACTATACCTTAACGATCTATTTGGCAATTAAATAAAAAAAGAAGTTGAATAGAAAGGACATTGAATCAAAATGGAAGTTGAATTTAATAAAAATGAAAGTTCATTCAAGAAAGTTGAATAGAAATGGAAATTGAATAGAAAAGAGACTTGATTAGAAATGAAAATTGAATAAAATTAAAATTGGTACTTGCATAAAACTTACAATAGAAGTTCTTTCAAGAAACCATTATACCTTAACGATCTATTTGGCAATAAAATAAAAGAGGAAGTTGAATAGAGAAACCACTACAACTTAACGATCTATTTGGAAGTTGAATAAAAATGGAAGTTGAATAAAATTAAAAATGGAAGTGGAAACCACTATACCTTAACGATCTATTTGGAGATTAAATAAAAAAAGAAGTCGAATAGAAAAGGAAATTGAATAAAAATGGAAGTTGCATACAAATAAAAATGGAATTTAATTCTATTTTCTATCCTTCATTTTCTGTTCAACTTCCTTTTTTATTTATCTTCTATATTTTTTTAATAATGGAAGTTAATTCAAGAAACCATTATACCTTAGCGATCTATTTGGAAAGTAAATAAAAAAAATGAAGTTGAATAGAATAGGAAATTAAATAAAATAAAAATGGAATTTGCATAAAATTAACAATGGAATTTAATTTCCATTTCTATTCAATTTACTTTTCTATTCAACTTCCATTTTTATTTTTATTCAACTTCTATTTTTTATCTAATTTCCTTTTCTATTCAACTTGTTTTCAACTTCCATTTTTATTTAATTTCCTTTTCTATTCAATTTCTTTTTTTATTTTTATTCAACTTCCGTTTTTATTTTATACAACTTCCATTTTTATTTTTACTCAACTTCCATTTTTATTCAATTTCTTTTTCTATTCAACTTTTTTTTTTTTTACTTAATTTCCAAATAGATCGTTAAGTTATAGTGGTTTCTTCAATGAACTTCCATTTTTTAATTTTATGCAGAAGTCCCGTCTTTTTTATTTAATTTTCATTTTTGTTCAACTTCCATTTTTATTTTTATTCAACTTCGATTTTTATTTTTATTCAACTTCCATTTTTATTCAACATCCATTTTTGTTCAACTTCCATTTTTATTTTTATTCAACTTCCGTTTTCATTTTTATTTTTATTCAACTTCCATTCAATTTCCTTTTCTGTTCAACTTCATTTTTTATTTAATTTCCTTTTCTATTCGACTTCCTTTTTTCATTTAATGTCCAAATAGATCGTTAAGGTATTATGGTTTCTCGAATGAACTTCCATTGTTAATTTTATGCAACTTCCATTTTTATTTAATTTTCTTTTCTATTTAACTTCCTTTTTTTCTTTAATTTCCAAATAGATCGTTAAGGTATAGTAATTTCTTAAATAAATTTCCATTGTTAATTTTATGCAACTTCCATTTTTATTTTTATTCATCTTCCGATTTTATTCAATCTACTTTTCTATTCAACTTCCTCTTTTTTTTAATTTCCAAATAGATCGTTAAGGTATAGTGGAAATTAATTTTATGCAACTTCAATTTTTAATTTTATTCAACTTTCATTTTTATTTTTATTCAACTTCCATTTTTAATTGTATTCAACTTCCATTTATATTTTTATTTAATTTCCTTTTTTTATTTAATTTCCAAAAAATTAAAAATGGAAGTTCATTCAGAAAACCACTCTACCTTAATGATCTATTTGGCAATTAAATAAAAAAGGAAGTTGAATAAAAATAAAAAAACAGAAGTTGCATTCTATTTTTTATTTTTATTCAACTTCCTTTTTCATTCAATTTCCTTTTCTATTTAACTTCTAGTTTTATTTAATTTTATGAAAAGGAAATTGGATAAAACTAGAAGTTGAATAAAAATGGAAGTTGAATAAAAATTATAATGGAAGTTACATAAAATTAAAAATGGAAGTTCATTCAAGATCACACTATACCTTAACGATCTATTTGGCAATTAAATAAAAAAAGAAGTTGAATAGAAAGGACATTGAATCAAAATGGAAGTTGAATTTAATAAAAATGAAAGTTCATTCAAGAAAGTTGAATAGAAATGGAAATTGAATAGAAAAGGAAATTGAATAAAAATAAAAATGGAAGTTGCATAAAACTTACAATGGAAGTTCTTTCAAGAAACCATTATACCTTAACGATCTATTTGGCAATAAAATAAAAGAGGAAGTTGAATAGAGAAACCACTACAACTTAACGATCTATTTGGAAGTTGAATAAAAATGGAAGTTGAATAAAATTAAAAATGGAAGTGGAAACCACTATACCTTAACGATCTATTTGGAGATTAAATAAAAAAAGAAGTCGAATAGAAAAGGAAATTGAATAAAAATGGAAGTTGCATACAAATAAAAATGGAATTTAATTCTATTTTCTATCCTTCATTTTCACTTCTTCCTTTTTTATTTATCTTCTATATTTTTAATAATGGAAGTTAATTCAAGAAACCATTATACCTTAGCGATCTATTTGGAAAGTAAATAAAAAAATGAAGTTGAATAGAATAGGAAATTGAATAAAATAAAAATGGAATTTGCATAAAATTAACAATGGAATTTAATTTCCATTTCTATTCAATTTACTTTTCTATTCAACTTCCATTTTTATTTTTATTCAACTTCTATTTTTTATCTAATTTCCTTTTCTATTCAACTTGTTTTCAACTTCCATTTTTATTTAATTTCCTTTTCTATTCAATTTCTTTTTTTATTTTTATTCAACTTCCGTTTTTATTTTATACAACTTCCATTTTTATTTTTACTCAACTTCCATTTTTATTCAATTTCTTTTTCTATTCAACTTTTTTTTTTTTTTTACTTAATTTCCAAATAGATCGTTAAGTTATAGTGGTTTCTTCAATGAACTTCCATTTTTTAATTTTATGCAGAAGTCCCGTCTTTTTTATTTAATTTTCATTTTTGTTCAACTTCCATTTTATTTTTATTTTTATTTCAACCAACTTCGATTTTTATTTTTATTCAACTTCCATTTTTATTCAACATCCATTTTTGTTCAACTTCCATTTTTATTTTTATTCAACTTCCATTTTCATTTTTATTTTTATTCAACTTCCATTCAATTTCCTTTTCTGTTCAACTTCATTTTTTATTTAATTTCCTTTTCTATTCGACTTCCTTTTTTCATTTAATTTCCAAATAGATCGTTAAGGTATTATGGTTTCTCGAATGAACTTCCATTGTTAATTTTATGCAACTTCCATTTTTATTTAATTTTCTTTTCTATTTAACTTCCTTTTTTTCTTTAATTTCCAAATAGATCGTTAAGGTATAGTGGTTTCTTAAATGAACTTCCATTGTTAATTTTATGTAACTTCCATTTTTATTTTTATTCATCTTCCGATTTTATTCAATCTACTTTTCTATTCAACTTCCTCTTTTTTTTAATTTCCAAATAGATCGTTAAGGTATAGTGGAAATTAATTTTATGCAACTTCAATTTTTAATTTTATTCAACTTTCATTTTTATTTTTATTCAACTTCCATTTTTAATTGTATTCAACTTCCATTTATATTTTTATTTAATTTCCTTTTTTTATTTAATTTCCAAAAAATTAAAAATGGAAGTTCATTCAGAAAACCACTCTACCTTAATGATCTATTTGGCAATTAAATAAAAAAGGAAGTTGAATAAAAATAAAAAAACAGAAGTTGCATTCTATTTTTTATTTTTATTCAACTTCCTTTTTCATTCAATTTCCTTTTCTATTCAACTTTTTTTTTTATATTTAATTTTATGCAACTTCCAGTTTTATCCAATTTCCTTTTCTATTCAACTTCCATTTTTATTCAACTTCCTTTTCTTTTCAACTTCCATTTTTATTCAATTTTCTTTTTTATTTAATTTCCATTTCTATTCATTTTCCATTTCTATTCAACTTCCTTTTTTTATGTAATTTCCAAATAAATCGTTAAGGTATAGTGGTTTCGTCAATGAACTTCCATTGTTATTTTTATTCGACTTCCCTTTTTATTCAATTTCCATTTTTATTCAATTACATTTTCTATTCAACTTCCTTTTCTATTTAATTTTCACATAGGTCGTTAAGGTATAGCGGTTTCTTGATTGAACTTCCATTTTTATTCAACTTCCTTTTTTATTTAATTTTTATTCAAGTTTCATTTCTATTCCACTTCCTTTTTTATTTAATTTCCAAATAGATCGTTAAGGTATAGTGGTTTCTTCAATGAACTTCAATTTTGAATTTTATGCAACTTCCTTTTTTATTTTTATTCAACTTCGATTTTTATTCAATTGAATAGAAATGAAAATTAAAGAAAAATGGAAGTTGAATAAAATTAAAAATGGAAGTTCATTCAAGAAACTACTATACCTTAAAGATCTATTTAGAAGTTGAATAAAAATAAAAATGGAAGTTGCATAACATTAACAACGGAAGTTTATTCAAGAAACTACTATAACTTAACGATCTATTTGGAAATTAAATAAAAAAGAAAGTTAAATAAAAAAGGAAATTGAATAAAAACAAAAATGGAAGTTGCATAAGATTAACAATGGAAGTTCATTTAAGAAACCACTACAACTTAACAATTTATTTGTAAATTAAACAAAAATGGAAGTTGAATAAAAATAAAAATGGAAGTTGAACCACTATACCTTGACGATACTTTAACGGTCTATTTGAAAATTAAATTAACAATGGAAGTTGAATAGAAAATGAAAGTTGCATAAAATTAACAAGGGAAGTTTATTCAAGAAACCACTATACCTTAACGATCTATTTGGGTATTAAATAAAAAATGAAGTTGAATAGAAATGGAAATTAAATAAAAATGGAAGTTCAACTACCTCTTATATTTAATTTCCAAATAGATCGTTAAGGTATAGTGGTTCCTTTAATGAACTTCCATTGTTAATATTATGCAACTTCCATTTTCCCTTTTCTATCTATCTTTCTTTTTATATTTAATTTCCAAATAGATCGTTAAGGTATAATGGTTTCTTGAATGAACTTCCATTGTTAATTTTATGCAACTTCCATTTTTATTTTTATTCAACTTCCCTTTTTATTTAATTTCTAAATAGATCGTTAAAGTATAGTGGTATTCAACTTCCTTTTTTTATTTAATTTCCAAATAGATCGTTAAGGTATAGTGATTTCTTAAATGAATGAACTTCCATTGTTAATTTCATGCAACTTCCATTTTTATTTTTATTCAACTTCCTTTTCTATTCAACTTCATTTTTTACTTAATTTCCAAGTAGATCGTTATGGTATTATGGTATCATCAATGAACTTCCATTTATAGTTTTATGCAACTTCCATTTTTATTCAATTTTCTATTCTATTCAACGTCATTTTTTTATTTACTTTACAAATAGATCGTTAAGGTATAGTGGTTTCTTGAATGAACTTCCATTTTTATTCAGCTTCTTTTTTTATTCAATTTCCTTTTTAATTTTATTCAACTTTCATTTTTATTCAATTTCCTTTTCTATTCAACTTCCTTTTTTTATTTAATTTCCAAATAGATCGCTAAGGTATATTGGTTTCTTGAATTAACTTCCTTTTTATTTAAAAATTGAAGTGCTTTCTTGAATGAACTTCTATTGTTAATTTTATGCAACTTCCATTTTTATTTTTATTCAGCTTTCATTTTTATTCAACTTCCATTTTTATTTTTATTCAGCTTTCATTTTTATTCAATTTGTTTTTTTATTTAATTTCCAAATAGATCGTTAAGGTATAGTGGCTTCTTGAATGAACTTCCAAATAGATCGTTAAGATATAGTGGTTTCTTCAATAAACTGTCATTTTTAATTTAATGCAATTTTCATTTTTATTTGATTTCTTTTTCTATTCAACTTCCTTTTTTATTTAATTTCCAAATAGATCGTTAAGGTATAGTGGTTTCTTGAATAAACTTCCCTTGTTAATTTTATGCAACTTTCATTTTTCATTTTTATGCAACTTCCATTTTTATTAAATTCACTTTTCTATTCAACTTCCCTTTTCATTTAATTTCCAAATAGATCGTCCAGGTATAGTAGTTTCTTCAAAGAACTTCCACTTTTAATGTTATGAAATTTCAATTTTAATTTTATGCAACTTCCATTTTTATTCAAATTCCTTGTCTATTCAACTTTCTTTTTTAGTTAATTTCCAAATAGATCGCTAAGGTATAGTGGTTTTTTGAATCAACTTCATTTCTATTCAACTTCCATTGTTATTCAATTTCATGTTCTATTCAACTTCCATTTTTATTTAATTTTCACACAGTTCGTCGTGGTATAGTGGTTTTTTTTCAATGAACTGCCATTTTTAATTTTATGCAACTTCCATTTTTAATTTCCAAATAGATTGTTAAGGTATAGTGGTTTCTTGAATGAACTTCCATTTTTCATTTTATGCAACTTCCATTTTTATTCAATTTTTAATTTTATTCAACTTCCATTTTTATTTAATTTCCAAATAGATCGTTAAAATATAGTGGTTTTTTGAATGAACTTCCATTTTTAATTTTATGCAACTTCCATTTCTATTTTTATTCAACTTCCATTTTTATTTTTATTCAACTTCCATTTTTATTCAATTTCTTTTTCTATTCAACTTCCTTTTTTATTTAATTTCCAAATAGATCGTCAAGGTATAGTGGTTTCTCGAATGAACTTCCATTTTTATTTTTAGTCAACTTGCATTTTTATTTTTATTCAACTTCCATATTTATTCAATTTACTTTTCTATTCAACTTCCTTTTTTATTTTTATTCAACTTCGATTTTTATTCAATTTCCTTTTCTATTTAACTTCCTTTTTTATTTAATTTTCAAATAGACCGTTAAGGTATAATAGTTTATTGGATGGACTTCAATTTTTATTTTGAATGAACTTCCATTTTTAATTTTATGCAACTTTCATTTTTATTTTTATTCAATTTCCATTTTTAGTTAATTTCCTTTTCTGTTCAACTTCATTTTTTATTTAATTTCTACATAGATCGTTAAGGTATAGTGATTTTTTTATTAAACTTCAATTTTTAATTTTATTAAACTTCCATTTTTATTTAATTTCCAAATAGATCGTTAAGGTATAGTGGTTTCTTGAATGAACTTCCATTTTTAATTTTATGCAACTTCCATTTTTATTCAATTCCAAATAGATCGTTAAGGTATACTAATTTCTTCAATGAACTTCCATTGTTAATTTTATGCAACTTCCATTTTTATTTTTATTCAACTTCCATTTTTATTCAATTTCCTTTTCTACTCAATTTCATTTTTTTATTCAACTTCCTTTTTTATTCAATTTCCTTTTCTATTCAACTTCCTTTTTTATTCATCTTCCTTCTCTATTTAATTTCATTTTCTGTTTAATTTCCAAATAGATCGTTAAGGTATAGTAGTTTATTGAATGAACTTTCATTTTTATTTTTATTCAACTTCCATTTTTATTCAACTTCATTTTTTTATTTAATTTCCAATTTTATTCAATTTCCATTTTTGTTCAACTTCCATTTTTATTTTTATTCATCTTGCAGTTTTATCCAATTTCCTTTTCTATTCAACTTCCTTTTATATTTAATTTCAACTTCTTCTTTTTTAATCAATTTCCTTTTCTATTCATATAGCGATCCCGGGTTTTTCCTCTTGTGTACAGTGATCCGGACTTGTTTCCGTGAGTGTTAGCAGTTGCTTATATCTTGTTTTCATCCTTTCGTACTTTGTATTTGAGTTATAGGATGTGTTGGGCAGGTTAGTTACAGGTTGGTTGAACTTAGAAACCAGGAGTAGTTGCCCAGATTTTTGCCTTCACGCTCGAACGGAGCTTTTGATGCTCGAGCGGGCCCTTTGTTGTTGCTTCTCCGCTCGAGCGGGAGTTTTGACGCTCGAGCGTGATTTCCCATCTCCCAGTATTTCCTTTGCAGTGTTGGACGCTCGAGCGGGAGTTTTGACGCTCGAGCGTGAGTTTGTGTGTGACGCTCGAGCGGGGAGTGTTGAGCTCGAGCGGGGACCTGGTTCAGCAAAAAGTTCTGGAAGTGTGTATCCACCGCTCGAGCGGGAGTTTTGACGCTCGAGCGAGTGACGCTTCGGCGGGGTTTCCACGCCGAGATGGTCTTATATATAAAACCAAGATCCAACTTTTTGGATCACTTTTTCACATCCTTTTCTCTCTCTTACTTTTCCAAAACTCCATTGTTGAGCCTCTCTCTCTAGAACCTTGCCTTCTCTCTAGGTATTGATCTAGTAGGAGTTGTTTCCTCACCTTTGGCCTTTACAAAAAAGTTGTTGATCGTCGAGGGCCATCTTTTGATCCAAGAATCTCGGGATTTTGAGCATTTTCGTTTTCTTCATCTTCTTCGTTGGGTGTCAACTATTGAGGTAGGGATTCCTACTCACTCTTATGATCTTTGACATAGATTTTTGGTTGTTTTGATAAAGTGTTGAAGTTGGGTAAATTTTAGGACTTAGGGTTTCAAAATGTTAAAAGAGGGCTTTGTTATTTTGATTCTAAAAAGTGTATTTTGGGTTTCAAAATAATGGTATTGTTGTTGGTTGTTGATTTTTGGACCATTGGGTTGTTATTAGAAAAAGGGGTAGAAAACCCTAATTTGTTATATAAATTAGTTAGTATAATTAATTTGGAAAAGTTGTGGATTTATGGAATTGAGTTGGGAATAATGAAATTGACTCATTATATTGTGAAATGGTGGAGTTGGATTTATTAATCGCTCACTTTTGAAAACATTGATATTTTATCTATTTAGATATAATTGCTTGGGCTACCGGTGGAGGGTAGTTTTGATTGTTGTAGACAATGCATGATGATTAGGCAAACTAAAACTAATCAATTGGATGTGTCATAGAGTATGACGGTTGAAAGAATACATTAACTGTATGTATTGACTGATTGTATATGATCTATGTTTATATACATGTGTTGTGTGGGAGGAAATAGGAGATGTACTCCACGGTTTAGGGGAAGATAGGGGATGGACCTCAAGACCGGACTTTTGTGTGACATTGATACAGCATTACAATGTGTATCAAGTGTTGATTATGGAAGTGTTCGAATTGATTTGATATAGCACTAAAATGTATATCGTTATCAATTGTGAAGTGTAGAAGTGATTCTATGTTATGTTGATACAGCACCGAAATGTGTATCTTTCGTAAAGTACAGAAATGAATTTTGTGTTGTCGATACAGCATTATGATATGTATCCGTCATGAATTTCGAAAGTGTTTTAAGGACGAGTCTAAAGCTCATTAAGTTATTTGGCTAGGTATTGAGCCTTGTTTTCAAACTCAAAGTTGAAAAAGAAATGGGAAATGAAATGTAACATGGACTTAATGTCGTGGAACCGGAATGTGAGATATGTGGATGTATCTGTGCTGAACAATTATCAATTGCTAAAGTCTTAGTTATTGCTCATACTGTGTTTAGCATATCTCTACTGGGCATTGGTTCACCCTATATGGGACATTATTTTCAGGTACAGGTAGCATGGCACCTCTAAGGACATAGCTTGGATGATGATGAGAGTTGAAGACTCTTTTTGTTTATTTTATTTGTGTTACATGTATACCAAGCCAAGGGCTTCTTTTGTATAGAGTTAGTACTCTTATTTTGTGCAACCAAGTGTTGACTTGGAAAGCTGTAAGCCCGTAGGGCATTTGCTATTGTTGTTAACATGTAATACTGTTGTAAGAATTACTCTAATGAATAGAAGAATATTTATCTTTTATATCAACGCATGTCTAAATTGATGGGTTCTAATGTTATTATTTTGAGGGCGTCACAATTCAACTTCTTTTTTATTTTATTTCCAAATAGATCGTTAAGGTATAGTGGTTTCTTGAATGAACTTCCATTTTTAATTTTATGCAACTTCCATTTTTATTTTTATTCAACTTCCATTTTTATTTAATTTCCTTTTTTATTCAATTCACTTTTCTATTCAACTTCCATTTCTATTGAATTTTTTAATTTTATGCAACTTTCATTTTTATTCATTTTCTTATTCTATTCAACTTCATTTATATTTAATGCTACTTCCATTTTTATTTTTATTCAACTTCCTTTTTTATTTAATTTCCAAATTGATCGTTAAGGTATACTGGTTTCTTGAATGAACATCCATTGTTAATTTTATACAACTTCCTTTTTTATTTAATTTACAAATAAATCGTTAAGGTATAGTGGTTTTTTGAATTAACTTCCAATGTTAATTTTATGCAACTTCAATTTTTAATTTTATTAATTTTATGCAACTTTCTTTTTTATTTTTATTCAACTTCCTTTTTTATCCAATTTCCTTCTCTATTCAACTTCCATTTTTATTTTCATTCCAAATAGATCGTTAAGGTATAGTGGTTTCTTGAATGAACTTCCATTTTTATTTTTATTCAACTTCTATTTTTATTCAATTTTCTTTTCTATTCAACTTCCTTTTTTAATTAATTTCCAAATAGATCGTTAAGGTATAGTGGTTTCTTGAATGAACTTGAATTTTTAATTTTATGCAACTTCCATTTTGTATTCAACTTCCATTTCTATTCAACTTCCTTTTTTCTTTAATTTCCAAATAGATCGTTAAGGTATATTGGTTTATTGAATGAACTTCCTTTTTTATTCAAATAGATCATTAAGGTATAGTAGTTTTTTGAATGAACTTCCATTTTTATTTCTATTCAACTGCCATTGTTATTTTTATTCAACTTCAATTTGTATTGAATTTTGTTTTCTATTCAACTTCCTTTTTTATTTAATTTCCAAATATCTTTAAGGTATAGTGGTTTCTTGATTGAATTTCTATTGTTAATTTTATTCAACTTCCATTTTTATTTTATTTCTTTTTATTCAACTTCCTTTTCTATTCAACTTTCCTTTTTATTTAATTTCCAAATAGATCGATAAGGTATAGTGGTTTTCTTCAATGAACTTTTATTGTTAATTTTATGTAACTCCCATTTTTATTTTTATTCAATTTCCTTTTCTATTCAACGTCCTTCTTTATTTAATTTTCAAATAGATCGTTAAGGTATAGTGGTTTCTTGAATAACTTCCATTGTTAATTTTAGGCAACTTCCACTTTTAATTTTATGCAACTTCCATTTTTAATTTTATGCAACTTTCATTTTTATTCAATTTCCTTTTCTATTCGACTTCATTTTTTACTTAATTTCCAAATAAATCGTTAGGGTATAGTGGTTTCTTGAATAAACTTCAATTTCTAATTTTATGCAACTTCCATTTTTATTTTCATTCAATCTTTAATTTTTTATTCAATTTCCTTTTCTATTCAACTTCTTTTTTTATTTAATTTCCAAATATATCGTTAAGTTATAGTGGTTTATTGAATGAACTTCCATTGTTAATCTTATACAACTTCCATGGTTTCTCTATTCAAGCTCAACTTCTTCTTTTTTATTTAATTTCCAAATAGATCGTTAAGGTGTTGTGATTTCTCAAATAAACTTTCATTTTTATTTTTATTAAACTTCCTTTGTTTTTTAATTTCCAAATAGATCGTTAAGGTATAGTGGTTTCTTAAATGAATTTCTGTTGTTAATTTTATGCAACTTCCATATTTCCAAATAGATCGTTAAGGTATAGTGGTTTCTTAAATGAATTTCCGTTGTTAATTTTATGCAACTTCCATTTTTAATTTTACGCAACTTCCATTTTTATTCAACTTCTTTTTTATTCAACTTCTATTTTTATTTAATTTCCAAATAGATCATTAAGGTATAGTGGTTTCTTGAATGAACTTCTATTTTTAATTTTATTCAACTTCCTTTTTTATTTAATTTCCTGATAAATCGTTAAGGTATAGTGGTTTCTTCGATGAACTTTCATTTTTAATTTTATGTAACATCCATTTTTATTTTTATTCAAGTTTCATTTTTATTCAACTTCATTTTTTATTTGATTTCCAAATAGATCGTTAAGGTAGAGTGGTTTTTTGAATGAACTTCCATTTTTAATTTCATACAACTTTCATTTTTATTTTTATTCAATTTCCATTTTTATTTGAATTTCTTTTTTATTCAACTTTCATTTTTTATTCAATTTCCTTTTCTATTTGACGTCCTTTTTTACTTAATTTCCAGATTGATCGTTAAGGTATAGTGGCTTCTTGAATGAACTTTTATTGTTAATTTTACTCAACTTCGATTTTTATTTTTATTCAACTTCTATTTTTAATTTTATGCAACTTCCGTTTTTATTCAACTTCCATTTTTATTCAATTTCCTATTCTATTCAACTTCATTTTTTTATTTAATTTCCTTTTTTCTTTAATTTTTAAATAGATCGTTAAGGTATAAAGGTTTCTTGAATGAACTTCGATTTTTATTTTTATTCAACTTCCATTTTTATTAAATTTCCTTTTCTATTCAACTTCCATTGTTAATTTAATTTCCAAATAGATCATTAAGGTATTATGCTTTCTTGAATGAACTTTCATTTTTAATTTTATGCAATTTCCATTTTTATTTTTATTCATCTTCCATTTTTATTTAATACCCAAATAGATCGTCAATGTATAGTGGTTTCTTGAAAGAACTTCAATTTTTAATTTTGTGCAACTTCCATTTTAATTCAATTTCTTTTTCTGTTCAACTTTCTTTTCTTTTTTAACTTCCTTTTTTATTTAATTTCCACATAGATCGTCAAGGTATAGTGGTTTCTTGAATGAAGTTGAATAAAAATGGAAGTTGAATAAAAATAAAAATGGAAGTTACATAAAATTAAAAATGGAAGTTCATTGAAGAAACCACTATACCTTAACGATCTATTTGGAAATTAAATAAAAAATGAAGTTTAATAGAAAAGGATATTGAATAAAAATGGAAGTTGAATAAAAATAAAAATGGAAGTTAAATAAAATTAAAAATGGAAGTTAATTCAAGAAACCACTATACCTTAACAATCTATTTGGAAATTAACTAAAAAAGGAAGTTGAATAGAAAACAAAATTAAATAAAAATGGAAGTTGTATAAAATTAAAAGTGGATGTTCATTCAAGAAACAACATACCTTGACGATCTATTTGGAAATTAAATAAAAAATGGAAGTTGCATAAAATTAAAGGAAGTTCATTCAATATTCAACTTCCAATTTTATTCAATTTCCATTTCTATTCCACTTCCTTTTCTATTCAACTTCCATTTTCGAATTTATGCAACTTCCATTTTTATTTTTAGTAAACTTCCATTTTTATTTTTATTGAACTTCCATTTTTATTCAATTTCCTTTTCTATTCAACTTTCTTTTTTATTCAATTTCCAAATAGATCGTTAAGGTATAGTGGTTTCTTGAATGAACTTCAATTGTTAATTTTATACAACTTCCATTTTTATTCAACTTCAATTTTTATTCATTTTCCATTTCTATTCGACTTCCTTTTTTAGTTAATTTCTAAATAGATCGTTGAGGTATAGTGGTTTCTTGAATTAACTTCCAGTTTTATTTTTATTGAACTTCCATTTTTAATCAATTCCCTTTTCTACTCAACTTTCTTTTCTATTTAATTTCCAAATAGATCGTTAAGGTATAGTGGTTTCTTGAATGAACTTCCATTTTTATTTTATGCAACTTTCATTTTTATTTTTATTCAACTTCCATTTTCAATCAATTTCCTTTTCCATTCCACTTCCATTTTTATTTAATTTCCATATAAATCGTTAAGTTATAGTGGTTTGTTGAATGAACTTCCATTGTTAATTTTATGCAACTTCCATTTTTATTCAATTTGTTTTTCTATCCATCTTTTTTTTTTATTTAATTTCCAAATTGATCGTTAACGTACAGTGGTTTCTTGAATTAACATCGATTTTTGAATGAACTTCCATTTTTAATTTGATGCAATTTCCATTTTTATTTTTATTCAACTTCAATTTTTATTCAACTTTATTTTTTATTTAATTTCCAAATTGATCATTAACGATAGTGGTTTCTTGAATGAACTTCGGTTTAAAAGTGGGCAACTTCCATTTTATTTTATTCAACTTCCATTTTCATTCAACTTCCTTATTTATTTAATACCAAAATAGATCGTTAAGGTATATTGGTTTCTTGAATGAACTTCCATTTTTAATTTTATGCAACTTCCATTTTTATTTTTATTCAACTTCAATTTTTATTCAATATCCTTTTCTATTCAACTTCCATTTTTAATTTTATGCAAGTTTCATTTTTATTTTTATTGAACTTCCATTTTTATTCAACTTCATTTTTTATTCAAGTTCTTTTTTTGTTTAATTTCCTTTGCTATTGAACTGTTTTTTTATTTAATTTCCAAATAGATCGTTAAGGTATAGTGGTTTCTTCAATAAACTTCAATTTCTAATTTTATGCAACTTCCATTTTTATTTTTATTAAACTTCAACTTTTATTTATTTTCCTTTTCTATTTAACTTCCTTTTTTTTATTTAATTTCCAAATGGATCTTTAAGGCATAGTGGTTTCTTGAAAGAACTTCAATTTCTAATTTTATGCAACTTCCATTTTTATTTTTATTCAACTTCCATTTTTATTCAATTTCCAAATAGATCATTAAGGTATAGTGGTTTCTTTAATGAACTTCCATTGTTAATTTTATTTTTATTCAATGAACTTCCAATTTTAATTGAATAAAAATGGAAGTTGCATAAAATTAACAATGGAAGTTCATTCAAGAAACCACTATACCTTAATGATCTATTTGGAAATTGAATAAAAAAGAAAGTTGAATAGAATAGGAAATTGAATAAAAATGGAAGTTGCATAAAATTAAAAATGGAAGTTTATTTAAGAAACCATTATACCTTAACGATCTCTTTGGAAATTAAATAAAAAAGGAAATTGAATACAAATGGAAGTTGAATCAAAATAAAAATGAAAGTTCACTCAAGAAACCACTATACCATAATGATCTATTTGGAAATTAAAAATAAAAGGAAGTCAAATAAAAATAAGAATGGAAATTGAATAAAAATAAAAAAGGAAGTTGCATAAAATTAAAAATGGAAGTTCATTCAAGAAACCACAATATACCTTAACAATCTCTTTGAAAATTAAAAAAAAAAATGAAGTTGAATACAAAAGGAAATTGGATAAAAATGGCAGTTCAATAAAATTAAAAATTGAAAGTTGAATTTCCCCTTTTATTTTTGTTCAACTTCAATTTTAATTCAATTTCCTTTTCTATTCAACTTCATTTTTTGTTCAATTTCCTTTTCTATTTAACGACCTATATGGAAATCAAATAAAAAATGAAGTTGAATAGAAAGGGAAATTGAATAAAAATGGTAGTTGAATAAGAATTAAAATCGAAGTTAATTCAAGATCCCACTATAGCTTAACGATCTATTTGGAAATTAAATAAAAATGGAAGTTGAATAGAAATGGAAATTACATTAAAAAAAAAAGGAAGTTGAATAGAAAAGGAAATTAAATAAAAATGGAAGTTGCATTAAATTAAAAATGGAAGTTCATTCAAGAAACCAATATACCTTAACGATCTATTTGGAAGTTAAATAAAAAAGGATATTGAATATAATAGTAACTTGAATAAAAATAGAAGTTGAATAGAAAAATAAATTGAATAAAAATGGAAGTTGAAATTAAATAAAAAAGGAAGTTGAATAAAAAAGAAAATTGAATAAAAATGGATAGAATAAAAATAAAAATGGAAGTTGCATAAAATTAAAAATGAAAGTTCATTGAAGAAACCACTATACCTTAACAATCTTTTAGGCAACTTCCATTTTTATTCAATTTCCTTTTATATTTAATTTCCAAATAGATCGTTAAGGTATAGTGGTTTCTCGAATGAACTTCCATTTTTATTCAATTTTTTTTTATTTTTTAATTTCCTTTTCTATACAATTTCCCTTTTATTTAATTTCCAAATAGATCATTAAGGTATAATAGTTTCTCGAATGAACTTCCATTTTTATTCAATTTCTTTTTTTTTTTAATTTCCTTTTCTATTCAATTTCCCTTTTATTTAATTTCCAAATAGATCATTAAGGCATAGTGGTTTTTTAAATGAACTTTCATTTTTAATTTTATGCAACTTCCATTTTTATTCAATTTCCTTTTCTATTCAACTTCCTTTTATATTTAATTTCCAAATAGATCATTATGATATAGTGGTTTCTTGAATGAACTTCAATTGTTAATTTCGTACAACTTCCATTTTTATTTTTATTCAACTTCCATTTTTATCCAATTTCCTTTTCTATTCAACTTCCTTTTCTATTTAATTTTCAAATAGATCGTTAAGGTATATTGTGGTTTCTTGAATGAACTTCCATTGTTAATTTTATGCATAAAATTAAAAATGGAAGTTGAATAGAAAAGTAAATTGAATAAAAGTATAGTGGTTTCTTGAATTAACTTCCATTTTTAATTTTATTCAACTTTCATTTTTATTTAATCTCCAAATAGATCGTTAAGGTAGAGTGGTTTTTTGAATGAATTTCGGTTTTAATTTTTATTCAACTTCCATTTTTATTTTTATTCAAATTCCATTTTTATTCAATTTCCTTTTCTATCTATCTTTCTTTTTTATTTAATTTCCCAATAGATCGTTAATGTATACTGGTTTCTTGAATGAACATCCATTGTTAATTTTATACAACTTCCTTTTTTATTTAATTTGCAAATAAATCTTTAAGGTATAGTGGTTTCTTCAATGAACTTCCAATGTTAATTTTATGCAACTTCAATTTTTAATTTTATTAATTTTATGCAACTTCCTTTTTTATTTTTATTCAACTTCCTTTTTTATCCAATTTCCTTCTGTATTCAACTTCCATTTTTATATTCCAAATAGATCGTTAAGGTATAGTGGTTTCTTGAATGAACTTCCATTTTTATTTTTATTCAACTTTCATTTTTATTCAATTTCCTTTTCTATTCAACTTACTTTTTTATTTAATTTCCAAATAGATTGTTAAGGTATAGTGGTTACTTGAATTAACTTCCATTGTTAATTTTATGCAACTTCCATTTTTATTTTATTCAACTTCCTTTTTTATTTAATTTCCTTTTCTATTCAACTTCATTTTTTTTATTTAATTTCCAAATAGATCGTTAAGGTATAATGGTTTGTTGAATAAACTTCAATTTTTAATTATATGCAACTTCCTTTTTTATTTTTATGCAACTTCCATTTTTATTACATTTTTATTTTTATGAAACTTTCATTTTTATTCAATTTGCTTTTCTATTCAACTTCCTTTGTTTTTTAATTTCCAAATAGATCGTTAAGGTATAGTGGTTTCTCGAATGAACTTCCATTTTTAATTTTATTCAACTTCCATTGTTTATTTTATTCAACTTCCATTTTTATTCAATTTCCTTTCCTATTCAACTTCTTTTTTTATTTAATTTCCACATAAATCGTTAAGGTATAGTGGTTTCTTGAATGAACTTCCATTGTTAATTTTAGGCAACTTGCATTTTTATTCAATTTTGTTTTCTATTCAACTTCCGCTTTTATTTAATTTCCAAATAGATCGTTAAGGTATAGTGGTTTTTTAAATGCACTTCCATTTTTAATTTTATGCAGCTTCCATTTTTTATTTTTATTCAACTTCCATTTTTATTTTTATTCAACTTCCTTTTTAATTTAATTTACTTTTCTATTCAACTTACTTTTTTATTTAATTTCCAAATAGATCGTTAAGGTATAGTGATTTTTTGAATGAACTTCCATTTTTATTTTTATGCAATTTCCTTTTTTATTTATTCAACTTCCATTTTTATTAAATTTACTTTTCTATTCAACTTCCTTTTTTATTTAATTTTCAAATAGACCGTTAAGGTGTAGTGGTTTCAGGAATGAACTTTCATTTTTAATTTTATGCAACTTCTATTGTTAATTTTATGCAACTTCCATTTTTATTCAACTTCTTTTTTCATTTTTATTCAACTTCTATTTTTATCCAATTTCCTTGTCTATTCAACTTCCTTTTTTATTTAATTTCCAAATAATCGTTGAGGTATAGTGGTTTCTTGAATGAACTTTCATTTTTAATTTTATGCAACTTTGATTTTTATTTTTATTCAATTTCCTATTCTATTCAACTTCAATGAATTTCCATTGTTAATTTTACGCAACTTCCATTTTTGTTCAATTTCCATTTTTATTCAACTTCCGTTTTTATTTAATTTCCAAATAGATCGTTAAGGTATAGTGGTTTATTGGATGAACTTCAATTTTGAAGTTGAATAAAAATAAAAGTTGAATAAAAAAGAAAATTGAATAAAAATGGAAGTTGCCTAAAATTGAAGTTGCATAAAAATAAAAATGGAAGTTGAATAAAATTAAAAATGCAAGTTGAATAAAATTAACAATGGACCACTATATCTTAACGATCTATTTGGAAATTAAATAAAAAAGGAAGTTGAATAAAAAAGGAAATTCAATAAAAATGGAAGTTAAATAAAAATAAAAATGGAAGTTGCCTAAAATTAACAATGGAAGTTAATTTAAAAAACCATTATACCTTAACGGTCTATTTGGAAAGTAAATAAAAAAAGAAGTTGAATAAAAATGGAAGTTGAATAGAAAATGGATGTTGCATAACATTAACAATCGAAGTTCATTCAATAAACCCCTATATCTTAACGATCTATTTGGAAATTGAAGAAAAAAGGAAGTTAAATAGAAAAGTAAATTCAATAAAAATGGAAGTTGCATAAAATTAAAAATGGAAGTTCTTTCAAGAAACTACTATACCTTAACAATATATTTGGAAATTAAATAAAAAAACGAAGCTGAATAGAAAATAGAATTGAATAAAAATGGAAGTTGAATAAAACTAGAAGTTGAGTAAAAAAGCACGTTGCCTAAAAATAAAAATGGAGGTTCTTTCAAGAAACCACTATACCTTAACGATCTATTTGGAAATTAAATAAAAAATGAAGTTGAATAAAAAAAGGAAATTGAATAAAAATGGAAGCTGAATAAAAATTAAGAATGGAAGTTCATTGAAGAAACCACTATACCTTAATGATCTATTTGGAAATTAAATAAAAAAAGGAAGTTGAATAGAAAAGGAAATTAAATAAAAATCGAAGTTGCATAAAATTAAAAATGGATGTTCATTCAAGAAACCACTATACCTTAATGATAAAAATGGAAGTTGCATAAAATTAACAATGTAAGTTCATTCAAGAAACCATAATACCTTAACAATCTTTTTGGGTATTAAATTGAATAAAAAGGAAGTTGTATAGAAAAGGAAGTTGAATAAAAATAAAAATGGAAGTCGAATAAAAATAAAAATGGAAGTCGAATAAAATAAAAATGAAAGTTGCATAAAATTAAAAATGGAAGTTGCATAAAATTAAAAATGGAAGTTCATTAAGAAACCACTATACCTTAACAATCTATTTGGAAATTAAAAATAAAAGGAAGTTGAACAGAAAAGGAAATTGAATAAAAATAGAAGTTGAATAAAAATAAAAATTGAAGTTGCCTAAAATTAACAATGGAAGTTAAATAAAATTAAAAATGGATGTCTCATAAAATTAAAAATGGAATAAAAATGGAAGTTGAATAAAAATAAAAATGGAAGTTGCATAAAATTAACAGGAAGTTGAATAGAAAAGTAAATTCAATAAAAATGGAAGTTCATATAAGAAACCACTATACCCTAACAATCTATTTGGAAATTAAATAAAAAAGGAAGTTGAATAGAAATGGAAATTGAATAAAAATGGAAGTTGAATAAAATTAAAACTGGAAGTTGCATAAAATTAACAATGGAAGTTGATTCAAAAAACCACTATAACTTAACAATCTATTTGGAAGTTGAATAGAAAACAAAATTGAATAAAACTGGAAGTTGCCTAAAATTTTTATTCGAGTTATTCAAGAAACTACTATACCTTAACGATCAATTTGGAAATTAAATAAAAAAGGGAGTTGAATAGAAAAGGAAATTGAATAAAAATGGAAGTTGAATAAAATTAAAAATGGAAGTTGCATAAAATTAACAAAATGGAAGTTCATTCAAGAAACCACTATACCTTAACGATCTATTTGGAAATTAAATAAAACAGGAAGTTGAATAAAAATGGAAGTTGAATACAAATAAAAATGGAAGTTGCATAAAATTAACAATGGAATTTAAATCAAGAAACCAGTATACCTTAACGTTCTATTTGGAAATTAAATAAGAAAGAAAGCTGAATGGAAAAGAAAATTGAATAAAAATGGAAGTTGAATAAAAATAAATATGTAAGTTGAATAAAATTAAAAATCAAAATTTATTCGAGATCCTACTATACCTTAACGATCTATTTTGGAAAATAAAAATGTAAGTTGCATAAAATAAAAATGGAAGTTGCATAAAAATATAAATGGAAGTTGAATAAAAATAAAAATCGAAATTTATTCAAGAAACCAATATACCTTAACGATCTATTCGGAAATTAAATAAAAAAGGAAGTCAAATAGAAAAAGAAGTTCATTGAAGAAACCACTATACCTTAACGATCTATTTGGAAATTAAATAAAAATGGAAGTTGAATAAAAATAAAAATGGAAGTTCATTGACGAAACTATTATACCTTGACGATCTAATTGGAAACTAAATAAAAAAGGAAGTTGAATAGAATAGGAAAATGAATAAAAATGAAAGTTGCATAAGATTAACAATGGAAGTTCATTTAATAAACCACTATAACTTAACGATATATTTAGAAATTAAATAAAAAAAGAAGTTGAATAGAAAACGAAATTGAATAAAAATGGAAGTTGAATAAAAACAAAAATGGAAGTTGCATAAAAATAAAAATGGAAGTTCATTCAAGAAAACACTATATCTTAACGATCTATTTGGAAATTAAATAAAAAAGGAAGTTCAATAGAAAAGGAAATTGAATAAAATTAAAGATTGAATGAAAATAAAAATGGAAGTTGCATAAAATTAGAAATTGAAGTTTATTCAAGAAACCACTATACCCTAACGATTTATTTGGAAATTAAATAAAAATGGAAGTCGAATAGAAAAGGAAATTAAATAAAAATGAAAGTTGCATAAAATTAAAAATGAAAGTTGCATAAAATTAAAAATGGAAGTTGCCTAAAATTAACAATGAAAGTTTATTCAAGAAACCACTATACTTTAACGATCTATTTGAAAATTAAATAAAGAAGGACGTTGAATAGAAAAGGAAATTGAATAAAAATAAAAATGGAAGTTGCATAAAATTAACAATAAAAGTTCATTGAAGAAACCACTATACCTTATCGATCTATTTGGAAATTAAATAAAAAAGAAAGTTGAATAGAAAAGGAAGTTGAATAAAAAGAAATTAAATAAAAATGGAAGTTGAATAAAATTAACAATAGAAGTTCAATCAAGAAACCACTATACCTTAACGATCTATTTGGAAATTAAATAAAAAAGAAAGTTGATATGAAAACAAAATTCAATACAAATTGAAGTTGAATAAAAATAACAATGGCAGTTGAATAGAAATAAAAATGGAAGTTCATTCAAGAAACGACTATACCTTAACGATCTATTTGAATAAAAATGGAAGTTGCATAAAAAAAAAAAAAAAAAAGGAAGTTCATTCAAGAAACCCATATACCTTAATGATCTATTTGGAAATTAAAGAAAAAAGGAAGTTGAATAGAAATGGAAGTTCAATACAAAGTGGAAGTTGCATAAAATAAAAATGGAAGTTGCCTAAAATTAACAATGGAAGTTCATTCAAGAAACCACTATACCTTAACGATCTATTTGGAAATTAAATAAAAAAGGAAGTTGAATAGAAAAGGAAATTGAATTAAAATAAAAATGGAAGTTCATTAAAGAAACCACTATACCTTAACGATCAATTTGGAATGAAAATAAAAATGGAAGTTGAATAGAGAAGGAAATTGCATAAAAAAAGAAATTGAATAAAAATAAAAAAAGGAAGTTGCATAAAATTAATAAAATTAAAAATTGAAGTTGCATAAAATTAACATTGCAAGTTAATTCCAAAAACCACTATACGTTAACGATTTATTTGTAAATTAAATAAAAAAAGGAAGTTGTATAAAATTAACAATGGATGTTCATTCAAGAAACCAGTATATATTAACGATCTATTTGAAAATTAAATAAAAAAGAAAGTTGAATAAAAATAAAAATGGACGTTGAATAAAAAAAACAAAATGGAAGTTCATTCAAGAAACCACTCTACCTTAACGATCTATTTGGAAATCATTATACCTTAGCGATCTATTTGGAAATTAAATAAAAAAGGAAGTTGAATAAAAATGGAAGTTGAATAAAATTAAAAATGGAAGTTCATTCAAAAAACCATTATACCTTACCGATGTATTTGGAAATTAAATAAAAAAGGAAGTTGACTAGAAAAAGAAGTTGAATAACAATGGAAGTTCATTCAAGAAACCATTATACCTTAACGATCTATTTGGAAATTGAATAAAAAATAAAGTTGAATAAAAATGGAAGTTGAATAAAATTAAAAATGGAAGTTCATTCAAGAAACTACTATACCTTGACGATCTATTTGTAAATTAAAAAAAAAGGAAGATGAATAGAAAAGGAAATTGAATAAAAATGGAAGTTGCATAAAATTAACAATGGAAGTTCATTCAAGAAACCATAATACCTTTACAATCTATTTGAAAATTAAATAAAAAAGGACGTTGAATAGAAAAGGAAATTGAATAAAAACAAAAATGGAAGTTGCATAAAATTAACATTGGAAGTTCATTCAGGAAACCACTATACGTTAACGATCTATTTGGAAGTTAAATAAAAAAGGAAGTTGAATAGAAAAGGAAATTGAATAAAAATGGAAGTTGAATAAAAATAAAAATGGAAGTTCATTCAAGAAACCACTATACCTTAACGATTTATTTGGAATGAAAATAAAAATGGAAGTTGAATAGAGAAGGAAATTGGATAAAAATGAAAGTTCAATAAAAATAAAAATGGAAGTTGCATAAAATTAACAATGGAATTTAATTCAAGAAACCACTATACCTTAATTATCTATTTGGAAATTTAAAAAAAAAAAAGGACGTTGAATAGAGAAGGAAATTGAATTGAATAAAAACAAAATGAAAGTTGCATAAAATTAACATTGAAAATTAAATAAAAATGGAAATTATATAAAATTAAAAATGGAAGTTCATTCAAGAAACAACTATAACTTAACGATCTATTTGAAAATTAAATATAAAAAAAAGTCGAATAGAAAAGTAAATTGAATAAAAATGGAAGTTGAATAAAAATAAAATTGAAGTTCATTCAAGAAACCACTATACCTTAATGGTCTATTTAGAAATTCAATAAAAAAGGAAGTTGAATAGAAAAGGAAATTAAATAAAAATGGAAGTTGAATAAAACTAAAAATGGAAGTTCATTTAAGAAACCACTATACCATAATGATCTATTTGAAAATTAAATAAAAAAGGAAGTTGAATAGAAATTGAAATTGAATAAAATTGGAAGTTGAATAAAATTAAAAATGGAAGTTCATTGAAGAAACCACTATACCTTAACGATCTATTTGGAAATTAAATAAAAAGGAAATTGAATAAAAAAGAAAGTTGAATGGAAAAGAGAATTGAATAAAAATTGAAGTTGCATAAAATTAAAAATAGAAGTTGAATAAAAATAAAAATGGCGCTTGTATAAAATTAAAAATGGAAGTTCACTCAAGAAACCACTATACTTTAATGATCTATTTAATTTTCAAAAGGACATTGAATAAAAATGGAAATTGAATAGAAAATAGAATTGAATAAATATGGAAGTAGAAAAGGAAATTGGATAAAAAGGATGTTCATTCAAGAAACTACTATATGTTAATAATCTATTTGGAAATTAAATAAAAAATGAAGTTGAATAGAAAATGAAATTGAATAAAAATTGAAGTTCATTCAAGAAACAATATACTTTAACGATTTATTTGGAAATTAAATAAAAAAAGAAGTTCAATTGAAAAGGAAATTGAATTGAAATTGAAGTTTAATAAAATAAAAATGGAAGTTGAATAAAAATAAAAAAAAAGTTGTGTAAAACTTACAATGGAAGTTCTTTCAAGCAAACCATTATACCTTAGCGATCTATTTGGAAATTAAAAAAAAAAAACTCGACTTTATGATAGAAAACAAAATTGAATAAAAATGGAAGTTGAATGCAAGAGAAAAAAATTGCAAAAATGGATGTTGCAAAAAAAATAAAATGGATGGAAAAAAAGAAGATAAATAAAAAGGAAGCTAAAATGAAAAGGAAAGTTGAATAAAAATGGAAGTTGAAAAAAATTAAAAATGGAAGTTGCATAAAAGAAAAATGGAAGTTGCATAAAAATAAAAATGGAAGTTCATTGAAGAAACCACTATACCTTAACGATTTATTTGGATATTAAATAAAAAAAGAAGTTGAATAGAATAGGAAATTGAATAAAAATAAAAATGGAAGTTGCCTAAAATTAACAATGGAAGTTAATTTAAGTAACCACTATACCTTAGCGATCTATTTGGAAATTGAATAAAAAATACAAGTCGATTCGAGAAACCACTATACCCTCAATGGAAGTATAGTTGAATAGAAAAGGAAATTGGATAAAAATAGAAGTTGAATAAAAATAAAAATGGAAGTTGCATAAAATTAACAATGGAAGTTCATTCAAGAAACCACTATACCTTAACGATCTATTTGGAAATTAAATAAGAAAGGAAGTTGAATAGAATAGGAAATTGAATAAAATAAAAATGGAAGTTGCATAAAATAAAAATTGATGTAGCCTAAAATTAAAAATGAAAGTTCTTTCAAAAAACCACTATACCATAACGATCTATTTGGAAATTACATAAAAAAGGAAGTTGAATAGAAATGAAAATTGAATAAAAATGGAAGTTGAATAAAAATAAAAAAAGGAAGTTGAATAGAAATAGAAATTCAATAAAATTAAAAATGGTAGTTCATTCAAGAAACCACTATACCTTAACGAATTATTTGGAAATTGAATAAAAATGGAAGTAGACTAAAATTAAAAATGGAAGTTCATTCAAGAAACCTATAGCGATCCCGGGTTTTACCCCTTGTGTACAGTGATTCGGACTTGTCTCTGTGGATGTTGGTAGTTACTTATATCTTGTTTGCATCCTTTCGTACCTTGTATTTGAGTTTTAGGATGTGTTGGGCATGTTTCGAGCAGGTGGGTTGAGCCTTGGTCTAATTTCTTGTTGCCCAGTTTTTGGTCGTTCCGCTCGAGCGGGTCTTCTTGCGCCGAAGGGTTTACACCCTTCCAATTTTTGTGTCCTCGCAAAACTTCTGCAAGTGTGATTTCTACGCCGGCGGGTTTCCTTACGCCGAGTGGGCTTGTTGGCGCTCGAGCGGGTAGTACACTTTTGGTGAAAGTTCTGGGATGGGATAATCCACGCTCGAGTGGATTGGTTTTTCGCGCTCGAGCGGATATGTTTCACTCTTGTGTCTTGGTGCTCGAGCGGGCCTTCTTGCGCTAGAGCGGACCCAGATTTTTGTTCTTGACGCTCGAGCGTTGTGTTTTCCACTCGAGCGGACCTGTTGTATATCAAATAACAGTTAGGCATTTTTGAATCACTTTTTGCATTCACTCTCTCTCTGTCTTACTTTCTAAAAAGATATTTTGAGAGCTCCTCTCTCTAGAAACTCCCTTCTCTCTAGGGTTTGATCTACTTAGAGTGTTCTCTTTTCCTTCGGCCTTTGTAAAAGTGGTGTTGATTGTCGAGGGCGTCGTTTTGATCTGAAAAGTTTGGAGTTTGGAGCATTTTGGTTTTGGTCTCTTCCCCGTCTGAGCTCAAACTTCGAGGTAGGGATATCCTACTCCTTCTCATGAGCTTTGTCTTTGAATTTTGGCATTTTGATATGTTGGGGTTGGTTTGGTAATTTTGTGATAGTTTGGGGCTTTTGTGTAATTTTACAAAAGTTGGGGTTTTGTTTATATAAATCTATTTGCATGTTTGGCATAGAAAGAAATGAGATAAATAATGATCTATTGAAGAAAATGGGACCTTAGGGTTGTTATGTTAATTATGGAAATTGCCTAATTACATAGTTAAATTAATTGGTATAATTAATTAGGAGAAATGAAGAATTGAATTGAGAAAGTGAAATTTAAGATGTACGGAATTAAAGGGTGTAGGCGAATTTAATTATTGCTCACCAAGTTGAAATGTTGATTATATATATCCATTTGATGCATTTATTTTCTGCTCGTAAATAATCGCTTTGGGCTATCGGTGGAGGATAGTCTTGATTGTTGTAGACATTGCATGATGATTAGGCAAACTAAAACTAATCATTGAATGTGCTATTGAATATAGCGATTGGAATAATACATTAACTTTATGTATTGATTGATTGTATATGATAACTGCTTATATACATAGTTAGTGTGGGAGGAGAAGGAGGTCAGACTCCACGGTTTATTGGAAGAAAGGGTCAGACTCTAAACCTGGATTTTTGTGTGACAAGGATACAAAGACTACAATGTGTATCAGTCGCTAAATGGAAGTGTTTTGTTTCATTAATACAAAGACTACAATGTGTATTATTTGAAACGTATGGAAGTGTTTTGTTTCATTAATACAAAGACTACTATGTGTATTATTTGAGATATGTGGGAGTGATTTTATATGTTATTGATACAGCACTACAATGTATATCCATCATGAATTTCGAATGTGTTTTAAAGATGAGTCTAAATCTCATTAAGTTAATTGGCTGTGTTCTCGAGCCTGCTTTCAAACTCAAGGTTGAAAAGGAAATGGGAAATGAAATGTTGCATGGACTTAAATGTCATAAAACCTAAATGTGATATAAGTGGATGTATTCATGTTGACCATCTATCAACCGCTAATCTTTTAGTCACTGTTCATAGCTGGTTTAGTATATTTCTCTGGTTGTGGCTCACCCTATATGGGACATCATTTTGCACAGTAGCATGCCACCTCCAAGGACATAGCTTGGGAGGCTAGAGGCGCATGCACTTTTTGGTTGTTTGATTTCCTTTTGATGTATTACATGTAATTTCAAGCCAAGGGCTTAATGTGTATTTGAGTTAGTACTCTCTTTTGTAACCAAGTGTTAACTTGAAAGTCAGAAGTCTGTGAGGGCATTTGCTTTGTTGTTAACATATAATACTTTTGTAATGAGTTACTCTGATGAATAGAATGATGGTTATCTTTCATATCAATGCATGTCTAGATTGATGGGTTTAATGTTATTATTTTGAGGGCGTTATAACTTGGTATCGAGCGCATCGGTTCAATACTTTGGGTACGTGGGAAGTGATTAGGATCACAATGGGTTTGTCTCGCTTGTTAGAGACTTAGATGTAGTGTTATGTACTTATGTGATAACATGCTTATGTGACTATTTGGGTATGAGATTTACTTTCTAGGATGTTGATCGGATCCTTGGGTTTCTATGAGTCTTGTTGGAAAAACACTTGATCAATGCTGTTTCTAACCGGAACTCTAGCAACGCCTCGGGACTATCATTATCCAGAAATGAAATTCTTAAGTGCTTATGTGAGTATGTGCTTACATGGAATGAATTACAGTTGTCCATATATTAGGACGAGGGTGTTTAGTTACGGCATATTTATGAATGTGCTAATGTTCTTCGTTGCCTTTATTAGGATGTCAGGACGAGGACGTGGAGGTAGGCGAGGTAGGCCTAGGAGGCAGGAGATGCCTTTACCGGATAACATTCCGGTACAGCAGGAGGGGATTGGTCAGGCCAATGTGGCCGAGCCAGCAGGTCAGCAGGCTATGGGCGACTTAGCCCGTGGGATAGCCGATGCTTTGAGGGAGTCTATGGGAATTCTCAGAGCTGAGAATCCAGTTTAGGCTCCAGTGCAGGCCTAGGTTGTTGAGGCAGGGCCTTCCTTCTTGAAGAGGGAGTTTTTCCGGTCTAATCCGGATGAGTTTGTTGGGGATCCAAAAGAGCCACTTAAGGCTGACGAGTGGTTGGAGCAGATTAGTAAGACGTTCGAGATGCTTGGCATCGAGGACGGGGCATTAAAAGTGACGTTGGCATCTTTTCAGCTGAAGGGGGATGCGGGTCAGTGGTGGAAGTTCATGAAGGGTCGCATTGAGGGCACTTGGGAGGCTTTTGTGAATGCTTTCCAGGAAAAGTTTTTATCTTTGGCAGTTAGGGAGAAGCTGAGAGACCAGTTCTGCCAGCTTTTGCAGTTGAGTTCTTCAGTGGCTGAGTATGAGTCTTCTTTTACTAGCTTGTCCAAGTTCGCACCTGAACTTGTGGCGTCCGAGGAACGCCGCTGTATTGAGTTTGAGAAGAGGTTGAGGCGCGACCTCAAGATGAGAGTTGGGGGTTCTATGACCCGAGACTATGGGCGCTTGGTTGATGCTGTAGCCCATATGGAGATCATAATGCAGGAGGAGGAGGGACAGAGAGGCTCCACGAGGAGTCAGGATGGTCAGGGAGATGGCAGGAGACAGAGGGGTGCTAACCCTTAGCAGTCTCAGGGTGGTGTGGCTAGATCGACCTTTCCAGTGCCGAGTGCAGGATCGGGGAGAGGCAATCAGGGAGAGTTCACCTGTTACAAGTGTGGTCAGTTGGGCCACAAGGCTTCAGTTTGCCCACAGAGGGGAGGAGGTCAGAGAGTTGCTTCTTCTTCAGCTAGACTGCAGAGCTAGAGTCAGAGTAGGGGTCAGCCACTGTCTTGTTATCAGTGCGGTCAGGCAGGGCACCTGAAGAGGTTTTGCCCGCAGTTGAGTGGCACATCTGGTGCATCTGGGCAGAGGCAGAGTCTTCAACCACCACGGCAGGTGTCTCGAGGGCCAATCAGGCTTCATCGTCCCAACAGACAACAACAGATGTCCGAGGGGTGAGCAAGTGGATCAGGGGCCTACTGGGCGCGTGTATGCTGTTATCACAAGAGACTCGGCACCGTCCCATCGCCAGAGAGGTACCTTTCTGTTTTTGCAACTCGGTTGCTAGGGTGTTGATTGATATGGGTGCATCTCATTCTTTTGTATCTGCTGCATTTGCATCTGTGTTGGAGTTGGAGTTGGCGCTATTAGCATCTCCTATTTGTGTAGTATTACCTATTGGGGGTGAATTGATTTTGAAACACGGATGTAGAGGTTGTGATATAGAGGTCACCGACCATAGGCTTCCTTTTCCCTTTGTTGTTATGCCCATGAAGGGCTTTGATGTTATTTTGGGTATGGACTGGCTATCGTCATACCAGGCTGTTATAGATTGTTACCACCAGAAGGTCACTGTTTGTACCTCGAGCAGGGAGTGTTTCCATTTCTTGGGGGACCGGGTTGGTAGTTTGTTACCACTGGTGTATGATCCGCGAGGGCGGGGTGAGCTTAGTGGTCTACTTGCTAGCTTTATGAGTGGTGAGTGTGATGAGACCCAGATTATATTGCTGAGGGTGGTGTGTGAGTACTCGGATGTCTTTCCCGAGGATCTTGTTAGCTTACCACCTCACCGAGAGATAGAGTTCTCTATTGATTTAGTGTTCGGCACGACGCCGATTTCCATGGCACCTTATCGTTTTGCCCCAGCAAAGTTGGTTGAGTTGAAAGTTCAGCTCCAGGAATTGCTAGATAAGGGCTTTGTTCGCCCTAGTGTTTCACCGTGGGGAGCACCAGCCCTCTTTGCTAAAAAGAAAGATGGGGCCTTGAGGCTGTGTATCGACTACCGGAAGTTGAATAGGGCTACGGTCAAGAATAAGTACCCTATGCCCCGTATTGATGATTTGTTTGACCAGTTGAAGGGTTCCCGTTGCTTCTCTAAGATAGACTTGAGATCGGGTTACCACCAGTTGAGGGTCAAGGAGGAGGATATTCCGAAGATGGTATTCCGTACGCGGTATGGCCACTATGAGTTCCTGGTGATGCCATTTGGGCTCACCAATGCACCGGCAGTGTTTATGGATTTGATGAACCAGATATTCCGGGAATTCTTAGACCGTTTTGTAGTCGTTTTCGTGGACGACATTCTGATTTATTCACCTTCTGAAGAGGAGCACGAGGCACACTTGAGAGTGGTGCTAGAGTTACTTAGAGCCCGTAGGCTGTATGCCAAGTTTGAGAAGTGTGAGTTCTGGCTAGGAGAAGTCAAGTTCTTAGGCTACGTGGTTTCTGGAGAAGGAGTGTCTGTTGATACATCCAAGATTGAGGCAGTGCAAGATTGGGCACAGCCTAAGAGTGTGTTTGAGATCCATAGTTTTCTGGGATTAGCTGGGTATTATCGCTAGTTTGTGAAAGATTTCTCCAGACTAGCTTTGCCGTTGACTAGGTTGACGCAAAAAGGGGTCAAGTTTGTATGGAGTGAGACTGGTGAAAAGTCGTTCCAAGAGTTGAAAGTTAGATTGACCACCGCTCCAGTCTTGATTATTCCGGAGAGAGGGTTGGGTTATGCGGTTTATTGTGATGCCTCACGAGAGGGTTTGGGTTGTGTGTTGATGCAGGAGGGGAGAGTGGTAGCTTATGGCTCACGTCAGTTGAAAATACACGAGGAGAATTACCCTACACATGACCTAGAGTTAGCAGCAGTGATCTTTGCCTTGAAGATTTGGAGGCACTACCTTTATGGTGAGAGATTCGAGGTGTTCTCGGATCATAAGAGTCTGAAATATCTGCATACGTAAATACTTGAAATTGAGGCAGAGGAGGTGGATGGAGTCCATTGAGGATTACGACTTCGACTTTCATTATCACCCGGGGAAGGCCAATGTTGTGGCCCACGCCCTTACCAGAAAATCCGTTAGTGATGTAGCTTATATAGCCATTCGGGAGTGGGAGATGTTGGGTGCTCTTGGTGAGTTTGATTTGCTTCTGGGTGAATCCGTTGAGGTCATGCCTTATTTTTTCTGTTGTTGCGACCTCACGCTTGTGACTCGAGTGTTAGAGGCACGAGAGATGACCTTGAGGTAGAATCCTCCGAGAGAAGATCTCCAAGGAAGGTCGAGAAGGGTTTGACGTGTATCCCACCAGAGTGTGAGATACCGAGACCGCTCGCTTGTGCCGGAGTCTTGCCGAGAGGAAGTACTCCGAGAGTTTCATCATTCGCGCCTTGCGGTGCATTCGGGAGGCACTAAGATGTATCGAGATTTGGGTCACCAGTTTTGGTGGCGGGGTATGAAGAGAGATGTGGCAGTGTTTGTGTCCAAGTGCCTTACTTGTCAGCAAGTGAAGGCCGAGCATCAGAGGTCAGCGGGTTTGTTACAACCCTTGCCTATTGCCGAGTGGAAATGGGAGCATGTCACTATGGACTTCGTTGTAGGTCTTTCGAGGATTCAGCGGGGTAGTGATGCCATTTGGGTGGTTGTAGACCGGTTAACTAAGTCGGCACACTTCATTCCTATACGCGTGAGAGATTCAGTAGATCATCTTGCTGACTTGTATATTCGGGACATAGTGAGGTTGCACGGGGTCCCAGTGACGATCGTCTCAAATAGAGACCCTCGTTTTACTGCTAGGTTGTGGCAGAGTTTGCAGAGTGCCTTGGGTACTAAGTTGACCTTCAGTACGGCTTACCATCCTCAGACTGACGGGCAGTCTGAGCGTACTATTCAGATCCTTGAGGATATGCTTCGGGGTTGTGTCCTTGATTTTAGTGGGACGTGGGAGAGGCACTTGCCTTTGGTGGAGTTTGCCTACAACAACAGTTACCAGTCTAGCATCGCGATGGCACCGTTTGAGGCCTTGTACAGCCGACCGTGTAGGTCTCCAGTTTGTTGGGCCGAGGTGGGTGATGCACCTTTGTTGGGCCTAGAGTTGGTGAGGGAAACAATGGAGAACGTTGAGCTTATCCGTAGGAGGCTTGTTATAGCACAGAGTCGTCAAAAATCATATGCCGACCATAGGAGGAGACCTTTGGTATTTGGGGTGGGTGGTCATATCTTTCTGAAGATATCACCTAGGCGAGGATTGATGAGGTTTGGGAAGAGTGGGAAGTTGTCCCCTCAGTTTATTGGCCCTTTTGAGATCCTTGAGAGGATTGGCGAGGTTGTCTATCGTTTAGCTTTGCCGCCGCAGTTGTCTGGAGTTCATGACGTGTTTCATGTGAGTATGCTTCGGAAGTATGAGCCGGATCCATCACATGTATTAGATTGGACTGACTTGGAGGTAGATGAGGATGCTCAGATGAGGACAGACTGCACGGTCTTGGATAGGCGGGATCAAGTCTTGCGAGGCAAGACCATTCCCTTGGTAAAAGTCTTGTGGAAACATCACGGAGTGGAGGAAGCCACTTGGGAACGTGAGTTGGAGATCCGAGAGAAATATCTGGATCTATTTGTGGATGTTTGAGCATGTATTGTATATTTTGCTGAATTGTTGAACCTTAAGAGTATTGAATATATTTTAGGTTGTAAAACATGGTTTATGTTTTGATTTAATGGAAGTATGTTTTGGAACTTGCCTCAATATGGAAGTTTAATGTAACATCGTATATGTTGAATATATTGTAAAATTCAAAATGTATCATGAACATTAGTTATGATATGAAATTGTTGAAATTTGAAGGAAAATGCATAATGTTGGTGCATATTGTTATATATATGTCGTTTACATATTGTGAAATGCTAATTATAACATTGTTTAAACGGGAAAAACCTGTTTTTGAAAACTTGTGCTAATTTCAGGGACGAAATTCTTTAAGGGGGGAGGTTATAGCGATTCCGGGTTTTACCCCTTGTGTACAGTGATCCGGACTTGTCTCCGTGGACGTTGGTAGTTACTTATATCTTGTTTGCATCCTTTCGTACCTTGTATTTGAGTTTTAGGATGTGTTGGGCATGTTTCGAGCAGGTGGCTTGAGCCTTGGTCTAATTTCTTGTTGCCCAGTTTTTGGTCGTTCCGCTCGAGCGGGTCTTCTTGCGCTCGAGCGGGGTTTACACCCTTCCAGCTTTTTATGTCCCTGCAAAACTTCTGCAGGTGTGATTTCTACACTCGAGCGGGTTTCCTATGCTCGAGCGGGTTGTGCTCGAGCAGGCTTGTTGGCGCTCGAGCGGGTAGTACACTTTTGGTGAAAATTCTGGGATGGGATAATCCACGCTCGAGCGGACTGGTTTTTCGCGCTCGAGCAGATATGTTTCACTCTTGTGTCTTGGCGCTCGAGCAGACCCAGATTTTTGTTCTTGACGCTCGAGCGTTGTGTTATCCGGGCCGAGCGGACTGTCAGATATCGAGATAGCGCTTAGGCATTTTTGAATCACATTTTGCATTCACTCTCTTACTTTCTAAAAGATATTTTGAGAGTCGCTCTCTAGAAACTTCCTTCTCTCGGGTTTGATCTACTTAGAGTGTTCTCTTTTCCTTTGGCCTTTGTAAAGTGGTGTTGATCGCCGAGGCGCTGCTTTTGATCCGAAAAGTTTGGAGTTTGGAGCATTTTGGTTTTGGTCTCTTCCCTGTCTGAGCTCAAACTTCGAGGTAGGGATATCCTACTCCTTCTCATGAGCTTTGTCTTTGAATTTTGGCATTTTTATATGTTGGGGTTGGTTTGGTAATTTTGTGAAAGTTTGGGGCTTTTGTGTAATTTTACAAAAGTTTGGGTTTTGTTTATATAAATCTATTTGCATGTTTGGCATAGAAAGAAATGAGATTAATAATGATCTATTGAAGAAAATGGGACCTTAGGGTTGTTATGTTAATTATGGGAAATGTCCTAATTACATAGTTAAATTAATTGGTATAATTAATTTGGAGAAATGAAGAATTGAATTGAGAAAGTGAAATTTAAGATGTACGGAATTAAAGGGTGTAGTCGAATTTAATTATTGCTCACCAAGTTGAAATGTTGATTATATATATCCACTTGACGCATTTATTTTCTATTTAGAAATAACTGCTTTGGGCTATCGGTGGAGGATAGTCTTGATTGTTGTAGACATTGCATGATGATTAGGCAAACTAAAACTAATCAGTTGAACGTGCTATTGAATATAGCGATTGGAATAATACATTAACTTTATGTATTGATTGATTGTATATGATAACTGTTTATATACATAGTTAGTGTGGGAGGAGAAAGGGGCTGTACTCCACGGTTTATTGGAAGAAAGGGGCTGTACCTCTAAACCGGATTTTGTGTGATGTTGATACAAAGACTACAATGTGTATCAGGCTGCGAAATGGAAGTGTTTTGTTTCATTAATACAGCACTACAATGTGTATTATTTGAAACGTATGGAAGTGTTTTGTTTCATTAATACAGCACTACTATGTGTATTATTTGAGATATATGGGAGTGATTTTATATGTTATTGATACAGCACTACAATGTGTATCCATTATGAATTTCGAATGTGTTTTAAAGATGAGCCTAAATCTCATTAAGTTAAATGGGAAATGAAATGTTGCATAAACTTAAATGTCATGAAACTGAAATGTGATATAAGTGGATGTATCTGTATTGACCATCTATCAACTGCTAATCTTTTAGTCATTGTTCATAGCTGGTTTAGTATATTTCTACTGGGCTGTGGCTCACCCTATATGGGACATCATTTTCAGGTACAGGTAGCATGCCACCTCCAAGGACATAGCTTGGGAGGCTAGAGGCAGACAGACTTTTTGGTTGTTTGATTTCCTTTTAATGTATTACATGTAATTTCAAGCCAAGGGCTTAATGTGTATTTGAGTTAGTACTTTTTGTAACCAAGTGTTAACTTGAAAGTCAGAAGTCTGTGAGGGCATTTGCTTTTATTGTTAACATGTAATACTTTTGTAATGAGTTACTCTGATGAATGGTTATCTTTCATATCAATGCATGTCTAGATTGATGGGTTTAATGTTATTATTTTGAGGGCGTTACAAAACCACTATACCTTAACGATCTATTTGGAAATTAAATAAAAAAAGGCAGTTGAATTGAAAAGAAAATTGGATAAAAATGGAAGTTGAATAAAAATAAAAAAGGAAGTTGAATAGAAATGGAAATTGAATAAAAATGGAAGTTGAATAAGAATAAAAATAAAAATGGTAGTTCATTCAAGAAACTAGTATACCTTAACAATCTATTTGGAAATTAAATAAAAAGGAAATTGAATAGAAAAGGAAATTGATAAAATGGAAGTTAAATAAAAATAAAAATGGAAGTTGCCTTAAATTAACAATGTAAGTTCATTCAAGAAACAAATATACCTTAACGATCTATTTGGAAAATAAATAGATCCTTAAGGTATAGTGTTTTTTTCAATGAACTTTTATTTTTATTCAATTTCCTTTTCTATTGAATATCTTTTTTTATTTAATTTCCACATAGATCGTCAAGGTATAGTGGTTTCTTGAATGAACTTACCAAAACGATCTATTTGGAAATTGAATAAAAAAGGAAGTTGAATAAAATAAAAGTTGCATAAAATTAACAATGGAAGTTCAATCAAGAAACCACTATACCTTAACGGCCTATTTTGAAATTGAAGAAAAAGGAATTTGAATAGAAAAGGAAATGAAATAAAATGGAAGTTCATTCAAGAAACCACTATACCTTAACGATCTATGTGGAAATTAAATAGAAAAGGAAGTTGAATAGAATATGAAATTGAATAAAAATGGAAGTTGCATAAAACTAAAATGGAATTTGCATAAAATTAACAATGGAAGTTCATTGAAGAAACCACTATTCCAGAACGATCTATTTGGAAATTAAAGAAAAATGAAGTTGAATAGAAAATAGAATTGAATAAAAATGGAAGTTGAATAGAAAATGAAATTGAATAAAAATGGAAGTTCAATAAAAATTAAAATGGAAGTTGCATAAAATAAAAATCGAAGTTCATTCAAGAAACCACTATACCTTAACGATCTATTTGGAAATTAAATAATATACCCAGTTGAATAGAATAGGAAATTGAATAAAAATGCAAGTTGCCTAAAAATAAAAGAGGAAATTGAATAAAAATAAAAATAGAAGTTGACTAAAAATATAAATGGAAGTTGCATTTAATTAACAATGGAAGTTCATTTAAGAAACCACCATACGTTAACAATCTATTTGGAAATTAAATAAAAAAGGAAGTTGAATAGAAATGAAAATTTAATAAAAACAAAAATGGAAGTTGCATAAAATTAACAATGGAAGTTCATTCAATAAACCACTATAACTTAATGATCTATTTGGAAATTAAATAAAAAAGGAAGTTGAATTGAAAAGTAACTTGAATAAAAATGGAAATTGAATAAAAATAAAAAAGGAAGTTGAATAAAAATTGAAATTGAATAAAAATGGAAGTTAAATAAAATTAAAAATGGAGGTTAATTCAAGAAAACACTATTCCTTAACGATCTATTTGGAAATTAAATAAAAAAAGAAATTGAATAAAAATTGAAGTTGAATAAAATAAAAATGTAAGTTGCCTAAAATTAACAATGGAAGTTCAAGTTGAATAGATAACAAAATTGAATAAAAATGCAAGTTGCCTAAAATTAAAAATGAAAGTTAATTCAAGAAACACTACTACAAAAATAGTTAAAGATCACACTTTAACAAAAAAAAAAAGATCTCACTTTTATTGGAAGTGTGATAAAAAAAAATTAGATTGATATTTTAATCACACTTAATTTGATTGAGTGTGATAATATTTATTTTTTATGTCACTTTTCAATTAAGTGTGATTATATATATATTTTTTAATCACACCTTTTAATTAAAGTGTGATTATATATACACTACTACTTTTTAATCACACTTTTTAAGTAAGTGTGATTATATATATATTTTTTAATCACACATTCTAATTAAAGTGTGATTATTTATATATTTTTTAATCACACCTTTTTAATTAAAGTGTGATTATAACACTACTACTTTTTAATCACACTTTTTAAGTAAGTGTGATTATATATATATATTTTTTAATCACACATTCTAATTAAAGTGTGATTATTTATATATTTTTTAATCACACCTTTTTAATTAAAGTGTGATTATATATACACTACTACTTTTTAATCACACTTTTTAAGTAAATGTGATTATATATATTTTTTAATCACATATTCTAATTAAAGTGTGATTATTTATATATTTTTTAATCACACATTTTTAATTAAAGTGTGATTATATATACAATACTACTTTTTAATCACACTTTTTAAATAAGTGTGATTATATATATTTTTTTAATCACATATTCTAATTAAAGTGTGATTATTTATATATTTTTTAATCACACCTTCTAATTAAAGTGTGATTATATCACTACTACAAAAATAGTTAAAGATCACACTTTGATAAATGAAAATATTTCACTTTTATTAGAAGTAAAAAATTAGATTGATATTTTAATTACACTTAATTTAATTGAGTGTGATCATATTTATTTTGTATGTCACTTTTTAATTAAGTGTGATTATATATATATATATATATTAACCACACTTTTAATTAAATGTGATTATATTTAGTATTTATTTACAAGACAAGAAAAATGAGTTTATGAGATTTGAACTATTTATGACGAAGCACACTTGTCGTTCAAAAAGCAGAGCATTTGAGACGGCAAATGCTCGCTTTTGAGACGGCATTTTCATGCCGCAAAAAGTGACTTTCGATTTTTTTTTATTTTAGTGAATATTTTAATATTTTAAATATTTTTTTTAGATGCACCTTACTTAGATGTATTTAAAAAAAATTATGAAAAAATATTTTTAAAAATTAATAAATACATAAAAATACAAAACAAAAATGTATTGAATTATTGTATTTTTTGTATTTATTAGTGAATTTTTAAAAGATTTTTTTACAATTTTTTAAATTTTTACGTGTATTTATGTTAGGTGTGTCTAAAAATTAAAAAATATACTTAAAATATTAAAAAAATTCAATAAAAATAATATAACACAGAAAACAAGAAAGTATAATTTTCTCAAAATAGTTTTTTGAAAACTCTAGCATAGTGATTGTGATTTTGAGACAGCTTCATATATATACAGTCACAAATGGTTTGAATAAATTCAACAGTATTTTTCTATCGCATAAAAATTAAAAAAAAAACAATGTCGCCTTTACTCTTTTGATATAACATTTCTCTTTTCATTCATTTTTGCATCTTCCTATCTCTCTGCTCTCTATCTCTCTCTTCTCTTTATCTCTTTCACTCATCACTCTTCTTTCTCTCATTCTCTGCTTTCTCTCTCATTTTCTCTCTGGTCTCTTGCCTATCTCTCTTCTCTCTATCTCTCTCATCCTGCTTTTCTCTCTTTGTCTCTCTCACTCATCTCTCTTCTCTCTATCTCTCTCATTTCTTTTCTTTCTCTCTCTCTCTCTTATCTTCCTATCTCTCTCGCTCATTTCTCTTATCTCTCTCTCTCTATTTTTTCTCGTGTCTCGCCTCGCCATCTCTTTTCACTTTATTTCTCTATCTTTTGTCTATCTTTGCTCATTTCTTGTTTCTCTCTCTTTTCTATCTCTCTCTCTCTCTCTTTCTCTCTATCTCTTTTTCTCGCTATCTCTCTCTCTCTCTTCTTGTCTCTCTCTCACTCATCACTCTTCTCCCTCACTTGTCTATTTGTCGATTTCTTCCTCACTATGTTCGCCTTGCTCACTCTCTTACTCCCATCTTCTCTATTTATCGAGCCCTTCTCGATTTATCGATCCACTATAAAACGACGCCGCCTTACTCTTTTGAACATTTCTCTTTTCACCCATTTTTTCATCTTTCTATCTCTCTCAGATCTCTCTCTTTCTCTTTCTCTCTCTTACTCATCACTCTTCTCCTCTGTCTATTCTGTCTCTCCTTTTCTATGTGTCTCTGCTCTCTTATCTCTCTCTCTTACTCATCATTCTTCTCTCATCGTCTCTCTCTCTGTGTCTCTGCTTTCTTCTCTTCATCTCTCACTCATCACTATTTTCGCTTGTCTGTCTGCTCTCTTTTTCTCTGTGTCTCTCGTCCATCTCTTCTCTCTATCTCTTTCATATATCTTCTCTCTCTCTCTCTCTCTCTTTTTTTTTTTTTTCTCGCTCTCTCGCTTCATCTCTTTCCGCCTCTCTCTCATTTATATCTTTTCGCTTTTTTTTTCTCTCTCTCTCTCTCTTTGTCTATATCTTTTCACCAATTTTTTCATCTTCTTCTCTCTCTTTTCTTTCTCTCTCATTTATCACTCTTCTCTCTGCTTGTCTATTTGTCTCTCTCTCTCTCTCATTCATCTATATCTTCTCTCATCTCTTTTCTCTCTTTGTCTCTTTCTGCTCATCTCTCTCTATCTCTCTTACCCATCTCTTTTCTCTCTATCTCTCACCTCTCTCTCATTCATCTCTATCTCTCTCGCTCATCTCTTTTCTCCTATCTCTCTCTATGTCTCTCTGCTCATCTCTCTTCTCTTTCCTCTTTTTTGTCTTTCTTTCTTTATCTCTTTCTCTCTCTCTCTCTCTCTCTCTCTCTCTCTCTGCCTCCCACTCATCTCTCTCTCACCACTCATCTCCTCCACTACCTTCACCATCAAGTAAACTTCATTTCACTACCACCACTACTACCACGGTCGCCATTTCACCTCTACGACTACCATTACTACTACCATAGCCACCACTCCACTATCACCACTACCACTATTGCCACTACTACTACTACCATTACTTCTCTTTCACCCCTGCCACTCCATCTATTCTACCACTACCACAACTTCACCACTAATCTCCTTTGCCATCACCACCACTACCCCCCCCCACATCTCTTTTCCACCACCCTTACCACTGCTACTGCTTCCTCTCTGTCTGTTTGTCTCTCTCCCCCATTGTGTCCACCTTGCTCACTCTCTCCCTCATCTCTTCTCTATTTACCAAGCTCTCCACTATAAGAAAATACACTTTTAGCGACCATTTTGTCTCTCTCTCGCTCATCGCTTTGTCTCTGTCTGTCTCTCTCTGTCTGTCTCTCTCTCTCTCTTTCTCTCTATCTCTCTTCTCTATCTATCTCTCACTCATCTCTCTCTCACCACCCATCTTCTCTACTACATTCACCATTACTGCAAATGTCACTCTACCTCTACAACTATCATTACTACTACCATCGCTACCACTCCACTACCACTACTACTACTACCATTACCTCTCCTCTGCCTCTGCCACTGCTATTCTATCTCCTCTACCACTACCACAACTTCAGCACTTATCTCCTTCACCATCACTACCACCACCACTATCACCTCTTATCCACCACTACTGCCACTTCCTATCCTCTATCACAAAAAAATTAGTTATTGATTTTTAGTTACAAAAAAAAAAAGGATCGCAAAAAAATATTTTTCATTGACCACAAAAAATTAACTTTATTTTAATAGAAAATATTATCCTTACTTCTACCAAATAAAAAACAATATAATTTTTTATTCATTAAAATAAATATGAAACAAATAAATTTACAACCTTACTAAATGAAAAAAAAAAAAAATTCATTAATTATAAAAAAAATTATTTTAATAAAAAATTATTTTTTTAGCAAATCCTCTGTTGCGAAAAAAAAAACATTTTATTATTTAAATATTCGTTTGTAATGAAAATAAAAAAAATAAATAAAAATTCCAAAATTTTTTTTATCCTCCCCCCCCTTTCCCTTCTTTTCCATTCCCGTTCGTTTTTCCCCCCTCAACCAAAAATCCCCAAATCTCAAATCCCTAATTTTTGAACAAAAAATCCCCATCTCTGTCTCTCTCGCTACTATGAGCACGGCAGACGATGGCGTCGAGCGACGGGGTTAAGGAGCCTCACTCTTTTCTCTCTCACTCCGTTGGCTTTCCCTCTGCTGCTCTCATTCCAGTGACGAAGGAGCTGCTCAGAAACCTGATGTGTATGTGCAGCGTCAGATTACTCTCTCCCCTTCCATATCACAAGGAGGAAAGCGCCCTCTCTCTGCTCTCTCTATATCTCTCTGTAATCGTATTCATAATTCACGTTCTCATCTCTATTGGACTATTCATTTTTTGTAGAGTAGGACAAGCAATATGGATGCTATTTGTTCCGTTCTCCCTAGTAATTCATGTATTCTTGCTTAGGCTAATATGGGCTAATAAATCTCATTTTGTCTATTTGAAGGTAAAAAGAGATCTAAATCGATGGCGTGATTCCAATGATGAGAATTTGTCCAAAAGGAGCTTGCCCTAAAGCAAGCGTTGGATCGATCACTACCTCATTTGGAAGGGGATCTATTATGTGGTTGGGTCGGTCCACCTCTCATAAGCAAGTTCCAAAGGTGTCTAGGATCTTTTTCTTTGGATATAGCATCGATTGTGGACTTCCGAAAGTATCTTTCAAGAATTGGAATTTATATGAATATCTATTTCTGTCCGCAGATTTTCATATAACAGCTTATAAGGATAAGAATTTTTGGATAATGCAACTGCTTAAAAAAAAGTTGTAATAATGCACTGTCATATATGTCATATAGGCACAAGTTCTTATGGCGCACTTTGCTATTTATTTTTTCCACAAGGCATATTCGTTTCTACATGATACAACCATCGTCACACATTTCCATCACCACTCAAACATACTTTATGTTAAAACATGCTTACTTCAACTTGTGCTAACGCATGTGCTTAACTAATATAATAGGTTATTTTGAAATTTACATTTTATGATCCGAGTCTTTTGTTGATTAAATTAGGGAGATTTGCCAGTTCTTTCCTTAAGTTATGCTGCTCATGAATGTTCTTCTTATATCTTTATTTTCTACACTTTTCAGGAATATATGTAATTGTGAGTGGCATTATAATTTATAGTGCTCTATGCTGACTGTTTAGCTTTATAAAAATAAGTTATGTTGCTCATGTGTTTTTGAATTTTGAATTTTGAAAAGAGCGGATTGGGTCTACCCAGTCGTCTACCGGATTTGTTTTTTTTTGGGCAATTGCAACCATTTATTTGAAAACAAAATTTTACATTTGTTTTAGATATATTCTAAAAACAAAATTTAGATATATTTTACATTTGTGATTGGTTTATTTGATCATATAGAAGAAACAACGGCTGATGGTATGCATACGAGTTAAAAGGCTTATTTAAATTGTTATAATAGATTTTTGTTTCTGTTCCATAGTTTCTCTGATTCTCTTGTAGGGATTAAGGTTCGTGCATACTGCCCTGTTGGTAAGAGTGATCAAGGAAGACTTGCTCTAGATGTTGCAGTGAAGGCACTTGATATATATAAGAAGTAAGTAATTCCAACCTTAATACGTTGTGAAATAATAGTAGAAACTTATGGAGAAGATTGTTTAGGTTGAATCAATTTACCATGTAGTTCAACACACACAAGAAGTACGATAGAGAAAATTGAACATAGATGTGGTAATTGACAATGTCAACCGAGAAAGTTTCCTTTGCTCTCTCAAAAACAACTTTGATTCTCATATGTGGTGTACATTCTATTTTGGAACCATCAGAATTTTCTTCAATTGTTTTATTAATTTTGGTTATGCTAGGTACTTCTCCATGCCTTACACTCTTCTTAAGTCGGATATGGTTCATTCCTCGATTTTCAAGATGGGGCCATGGAGAATTATGGCTTGATCACCTATCGTGAATCCGAAATGCTCTATGATAATTTGTATTCTACAAATTGTTAACAAACAGAGGGCAAGTGCTGTCTTCTCTTTCATAATTTGTTGATTCTGAGATTAAAAAAAATTAAAAGCACCAACCTTTTTGATGCAAATTTTTTTTTAAAACTTTGAGAATAGAGGTGGAAGGTTTTTGCTGACTATTTTATGTTCACTTCATCTTCATTCCCTTCATATTTATATTCATAGAAAATAAGTACTAGTTTTTACCAAGGTTTTTCTATTGAATACTTTTGTTCTCGCCAAATTTGCAATTGTGGTGACACATGAAGTTGCACATCAATGGTTTGGCAACTGCAACAATGGAATGGTGGACTCATTTATGGCTTAATGAAGGTTTTGCAACATGGGTAGTTCTTTAATCTTTGTCTTTCTACTTAGTTGCTTCGCTTTTGGGCATGTCCTTGGACTTGATGTTATATCTGCCTCGCCTCCTAATTTTATTTATCGAGGTGAGCTATTTAGTCATCGACACCTTATTTCCCGAGTGGGAAATCTGACTAAATTTCTTGAAGACACCGGGGGTTTACATTTGATGCATTGGAAACCTCACACCCAATAGAGGTAAAAATAGGTTTCTTGAAAGCGATGTATGCATCACCACGGGTGATTTACAATTAAAACCCTTTATATGGTTATGACATTAAGAAGTTTATTTTTGAGAAATAGCTTTTCCATCAACACATTTGATGCATGTTATAATGACTTCAAAGCAACATTATCGAGCTCAACAAGTATCATTGCTTAAAAGTGCACCATGAATTCCAGTTTTTGTCCATTTGATGTTGATGAGCATATCTTTGCAGGTGGAGATACATCATGCTCGTTCAATTGATGAAGTTGCTGATGATATATGAATAGAAAAATCAGGGTAAGGATTTCACTTATATACTTAACGTTGATGAAGTTGCCAACAAAGGTTGAGATTGTCCTCTTATTCTTGACATTGGGATTGTTACAGAGATTTTTTTAGCACTTCTTTATCTTCTTTTCGCAACATCCATTTGACAAACTGATTCATTAATGAATGTTTTGGCCTCATCTTGAGGTTGACAATTGTCTATGTGTTATGCAAAATTAGGTTACTGTGATTCTTGAGAATGGACAACGTTATGAAGGTGATCATCCTTATATTATTGTATTGATAATTCTAAGAATGTTCATAACATGAAAAAACAAATACTTGTATCTAAATGATGTATTAATTTATTATATGTTATCCTTTTCTAAATTTATCATACTGTGTGAATTTTATTGTATAAATGAGGTGACAGATAGATCTAGTGGCATTCACCGTGTTTCTCCACAAACACATCGAGATCCTCTTTTGGAAGTCATAAATGCAACCTTTAATCGGGTAAGTATTTCACTTATATATATTTTTTATGGAATAGAAAAATCAATGTTTTCCTCTTTTTAATGTCATTTTCATGTTTCAAGTAAGTCATCATTACAAATTTTAATATCAACATCAAACTCTAATATGAAATAAAAAATAGACCCTTGGAAAGATACATCAATGTTCAATATGTGGTTATGAAAAATAGACCCTTGCTTTTAAAGATAGACCCTTGGAAAAATAGACCATTGCTTTAAAAGATACATCGTATCGTTCTCTTACAAAGATGAAAAATATTGTTCATGCTTTATATTTGGCCTACCTACCAACTTAAATCTTTTGAATTTGGGTGTTTATAATATGGGTGGTCCTTTATTGACAACTTGTGCATCAATATTTTTTAATCTTAGATTTTTCTCGGGCAATCCCTAAATTGTGTATTTATTTGTTGATTTGTGTTTAGAAAAATTGATTAGTGTGGAAGTTGAAAATTTTCTCTCAATTATTGCTTTTCCACAACCTGTGGTAACAAGTTTTGTTGATTAGGTATGCTCTCATTTTCATTTTATTTTTGAACAGGGTGTTAGGAAAATTAATTAGTGTCAACAACATATATATACACATAATCCTCGTTTTAATGATGCAATTGGGAGTTTCTAACCCACCACACACCCGCTATGTTCATCTCTACACCTATATTTATAAATTTTTCTTCAGAATATACAAGATATACAATGCATATAGTGAGTGTAGAGAGAAAATAAGCGAGTGTATTTAGAAGTCTGATGAATTTTTTTCATAAATGCACCGCTTCTCCAAAACCTCACCGCTAGTGATAGTAACTGCAATGTATGTACCCCCCTTCCTCTCCCCCCCCCCCCAAAAAAAATGGAGTAAATTCTTGAGTTTTTATTTATTTATTTATTTATTTATGGGTACCTAGAATTCTGGTTCAACAGTAATAATAATATACCTTCACAAAAAGATCGTACACAAGCTATATTGAGATTTATCATTTTTAAATACTGTGCTTATTAGTGACCTCCTAATTACAATGTCATTGACACTGAGCTGCTATGGCATCTAATTGTTAATAGGGAAGTTACTTTCAAAAGGATTAAGATCAAGCAGAAATGATTAATGTTCCTATTTGGTTTGCTGAATTAACTTTTTAGTTTATTCATATGCATTAGCGGTTTTTGGATTAATTTGTGTTTTTATTTTTCAGGTCAGAAATTTTTTGGAGAGATGCGATACGCTTAATTTTTAATATATGCAAGCACAGTTAATTTTTTTTTTTATTTAATTCCTTTGTATATACTTTTGAATATTTAATTTTCCTTTATGTAATATATGACGTTATTCTATTCAATATGTGGTTATGATTCAAAATATAGTATATAGTGTGTATTACATTCTTCAAATGTGCATACTGAAATAATATTGATTATTTTTCAAATATGTAAATTTTTTATTACAGATTTTATTAGTTATTAATCACACTTAAAAGGTGTGATCTAAATGTTATTAATCACACTTAAAAAGTGTGATTAAAAATGACTCTTTTTAATCACACTTTCAAAGATCACACTTAAAAGGTGTGATTTAAATGTTATTAATCACACTTAAAAAGTATGATTAAAAATGATCTTTTTTAATCACACTTTCAAATATCACACTTAAAAGGTGTGATCTAAATATTTTTAATCACACTTAAAAGGTGTGATCTAATATTTTTAATCACACTTAAAAGGTGTGATTTAAATGTTATTAAGCACACTTTAAAAGTGTGATTAAAAATGATCATTTTTAATCACACTCCCAAAGATCACACTTTAATAAAACTTAAAAGGTGTGATTAAATAACATACATCACACCAAAAAAGTGTGATCTTTATCTGTTTTTGTAGTAGTGAAATCACTATACCTTAACGATCTATTTGGAAATTAAATAAATAATGAAGTTGAATAAAATGAAAGTTGCATAAAAATAGAAAAGGAAATTGAATAAAATGGAAGTTGAATAGAAATAAAATGGAAGTTGCCTAAAATTAACAATGGAAGTTAATTCAAGAAACCACTATACCTTAACGATCTATTTGGAAATTAAATGAAAAATGAAGTTGAATAAAAATGAAAGTTGCATAGAAATAGAAAAGAAAATTGAATAAAATGGAAGTTGAATAGAAATAAAAATGGAAGTTGCCTAAAATTAAGAATGGAAGTTAATTTAAGAAACCACTATACCTTAACGATCTATTTGGAAATTAAATGAAAAATGAAGTTGAATAAAAATAAAATGGAAGTTGAATAGAAATGGAAGTTATGAAATTAAAAGTGGAAGTTCGCTCAAGAAACCACTATACCTTAACGATCTATTTAGAAATTAATTTAAAAATAAAGTTGAATAAAATGGAAGTTGCATAAAATTAAAAATGGAAGTTGTATAAAATTAAAAATGGAAGTTGAATAGAAAATGAAATTTAATAAAAATGGAAGTTGAATAAAAATATAAATGGAGGTTGAATATAATTAAAAATTGAAGTTTATTAAAAAAAACCACTATACCTTAACGATCTATTTAGAAATTAAATAAAAAAGGCAGTTGAATAGAAAAAGAAATTGAATAAAAATGGAAGTTGAATAAAAATAAAAATGGAAGATGCATAAAATTAACAATGGAAAGTCATTCAAGAAACCGCTATACCTTAACGATCTATTTGGAAATAAAAAAAAGGACGTTGAATAGAATTGGAAATTGAATAAAAATGGAAGTTGAATAAAAACAAAAGGAAGTTGCCTAAAGTTAACAATGGAAGTTTATTCAAGAACCACTATACCTTAACGATCTATTTGGAAATTAAATAAAAAAGGAAGTTGAATAGAAAATGAAGTTGAATAGAAATGGAAATTGCATAAAAATGAAAGTTGAATAAAAATGGAAGTTCATTCGAGAAATCACTGCACCTTAACGATCTTTTCGTTTTTATTCAATTTCCTTTACTATTCAACGTCCTTTTTTATTTAATTTCCAAATAGATCGTTAAGGTATAGTGGTTTCTTGAATGAACTTCAATTTTCTATTCAACTTCCATTTTTATTTTTATTCAATTTCCTTTTCTATTCAACGTCCTTTTTTATTTAATTTCCAAATAGATCGTTAAGGTATAGTGGTTTCTTGAATAAACTTCCATTTTAAATTTTATGCAACTTCCATTTTTATTTTTATTCAATTTCCTTTTCCATTCAACGTCCTTTTTTATTTTTATTCGACTTCCATTTTTATTCAACTTCTTTTCTATTCAACTTTCATTTTCATTTAATTTCCTTTTCAATTCAACTTGATTTTTTATTGAATTTCCAAATAGATCGTTAAGGTATAGTGGTTTCTTGAATGAACTTCCATTTTTATTTTAATTATATGCAACTTTCATTTTTATTTTTATTTTTATTCAACTTCCATTTTTATTTTTATTCGACTTCCATTTTTATTCAATTTCCTATTCTATTCAACTTCCTTTTTATTTAATTTTCAAATTGACCGTTAAGGTATAGTGGTTTCTTCAATGAACGCCATTTTTAATTTCATGTAACTTCCATTATAATTTTTATTCAACATCCTTTTTATTCAATTTCCTTTTTTCTATTCAACTTCATTTTTTATTTAATTTCCAAATAGATCGTTATGAATAGTGGTTTCTAATGAACTTCGATTTTTAATTTATGCAATTTTCATTTTTATTTTTACTCAACTTCCATTTTTATTCAATTTCCTTGTCTATTCAACTTTCTTTTTTAGTTAATTTCCAAATAGATCGTTAAGTTATAGTGGTTTCTTCAATGAACTTCCATTGTTATAGCGATCCCGATTTTCCTTTCCTTTGTATATTGTGTTCCGGACTCGGTTTCGTGGTTGTGTTGTTGTCTCATTCTCATTTCCTTCCCTTACTCTTTATACTTGAGGCTTGGGTTGTGTTGGACAGGTTTGAAACAGGTTGGTTGTGTTTTGAAACCTAGAGTTGATGCCCAGATTTTGGCCTTTACGCTCGAGCGGGGATTTTGACGCTCGAGCGGGCCCTTCGTTGTTGCTTCTCCACTTGAGCGGGCGTTTTGACGCTTGAGCGTAATTTTCCACCTCCTAGCACTTTTGTCTGCAGGTCTTCAGACGCTCGACCGGGAGTTTTGACGCTCGAGCGTGACCCTTTATTTTTGTTCCTCCGCTCGAGCGGGGAGTTTGAAGCTTGAGCGGGGACTATGTCTGCAAAACTTCTGGAAGTGTGCAATCTACGCTTGAGCGGCGCTTTTGACGCTCGAGCGTTGTAGACACCCCATTTTTGACCGTCCTCAAGACTTGGACATCACCGCTTGAACACCCGGTGATTATCCATGTTTGTGTTCGTTTTGAGTTCCTGAGGTCCCGATCGCGCCGCTGCCTCGTGATCTCCTAACCGGTTTGTTCAGGCTTGGTTTTCTACCAAGACTTGTGTCTGCTTGCATTTGAGGGTAGGGAAGGCTTGTTAGCCATCCCTAGAACCCACCGGCCTGCCCCACACCTCCACCGGCTATCCATAGTGGCCATCGGCACTTTTTACCTTGATCCTTGGCCGATCGGCACTTTATGATGCCGCCGGCACACTTTTGTGCCGGGTGATTTGTTTTGCCGGTGACCCTTCGATGGTATGCATGCCACAACTGGATTACACCATCACCCCCCTGCATAACATTGCACCCTTTGCCCTTTGAACCCCTTGAACCTTCTAGAAGTTGAACCCTTGGCCAAGCTTGGAGAAGCTGGCTGCCTGCCTTGGCTTCCTTTGGAAGCTAGAAACCCTTGCACCCTTTGAACCTTTTTGGTCTTGCTTAGCCATTAAGTTAGAGCCCTTATATTGCCTATATAAGCACCATTCATCTCTTTGGCTCAAGGGTTAGAGATTTTAGGTCAAGAACCGTAGAATATACATACATTCTCCGATATATATCCATATATACCTATATCTCCCTCCTCTCCTCTTGTGTGTGTGTTTTAAGCCCCAAATAGTGTGTTTTACCTCACTTTTGCACCATTACACACACTATTACACCTAGCCTGAGATTGGAAGACTTGGAGGTTTGTTTTGAGTGACTTTGGACTGGTTTTGATCACTTGGAGAGGGCTGACCAATTGCTTCTTCATTGGTTCTTCAAGGGTAAGCTTGTTGCTTTAGATTCCCATTCTTGCAATCTATTTCTACCCTCTTTACTTTGTGATTTTGAGTTTGTGTTTAAGACAAAAAGTCTTGTTTTTACTTGTTCTTGAACCTTCATTAAGGTCATTTTTTGGTTTGAGTTAAGCCTCATCACTTTAAGCCTTGTTTGGCCCTATTTGGTGCCTTTTTCTTAGGCCTTCTTGTTTTGGTGTTCTTGATTTTCACCACGAAAACCAGTGGGTTTTCAGTGGTGAGGATGATATTTTCGAGCCTCATCTAAGGGAGAGACACCCTCTCCCTTTGGTCCTTTGGTTGGCCTTTGTTTTGGCTCATAGCATAGCATGTGTGCATGTTTGCATTTGGCTTCATTTCAAGGCTTTTGGGACTGCTTTTAGGTCATGTTTGACCTCTGCTTTTAGTTGAATTATAGTCTCTAACATGCTTCTCATACTTCCTTTGAAATGCTCTCTTGTGCCTAAAAGAGTGTCATGTTTTGAGGCCATGATTTTTTGCATGTTTAGGTTTAGTTTCATGAAGATACTAGCATTGTTTTGCCATGTTAGAGGGTCAGAGCCACTGTTTTTGCCATGTTTGGTGTGCTTGAGGTGGTTGTCTTGCATATTGGCTTGTAGGCCTAGTTTGTATGAAGTCTTAGCATGTTTATCTTGTTTTGATCTAATGATTTGGCATCATTATAGGTGGTATTTCAGTCCCCATATCATGTTCAAACACCTCCATTTATCCTCTCCTTCATGTCTTAGAATGTGAGTCTTTATGCCTTAAAAAGAGCATTGTGCATGCTTCCATGATTAGTGTATTTTTGAGGGTGCCATGAGGATTTGGGTGTCATTCTACATGCTTAAGACCTGTTTTTGTTTGTTGAATGCATGCCATGAGTGGTTGTAGGAATGATGTCAAATTGCTCTCTTTGGTGTCCTAGACTTGGGCCCATTGAATAGCATGCTTGTGAGGCATTTTGGATCATGTTGAGAGGCTTGTTTTGCCACTGCTTTTGGGAGCTTGAGGGCTGCCTTTTATGGCTTAAGTCCATTGTTGCATGCTTACTTCATGATTGTTGCTTGCTTGGTCAATGTAGCCTTGAATGTATGCTTGTTAGTTCCATGTTTAATCGCCCATCTTGCTTGCTATTTGTGTCCTACATACTTTAGCTCTTTGCATGCTTAACATAATAGGTTGCATTGCATTTGAGCCTTGCTTGCATACTTGCATCTCATAGCTTGGTTTGGGGTTGTCAAGTAGTTTAGGATTGAGGGGAGTTCACATTTCAAGTGGTGTAACTCACCTCAATCTTGGTCACTAAGGCCCTTGATCTCCACATGATAGGATTTAGCCTTCATTTGTTGTGTTGCATGCATATTTACATTAAAATGAGCAATCTTGATTCCTTAGGCTATCATGCATCAAATGCACTATTGATAGCCCTAGAACCAAGAGCCACACCCCTTGAGTCCCTAAACATGATAGGAGGTGTTGGACATGCTCACATTTGCCCAAAAACCATGCCTATGCATTGTCAGCTCTGCTGTCTGCCGCAGGATTTTCGCCGACCGCATAAATAGTGCCGACCGGCACTACTTTTGTGCCGATAATCATCAAGTTCACCATGGCCACCGGAAGGAGCCGATGACTACACTGCTCAGCCGGTGAGGCATTTCTGCACCACTTGGGAGGTATCCTGTAATTTTGGAATTTTTGAGAGGCAGACAAGAAAACAGGTCGCAATGCCATGGCATAGGTTTTCCCAAGAAGTCGCGACGAAAGCATGCATCATTCAAGATTCCTATAAAGGTAATGAGGCTCCATTTATTTTATCTGCTTAATTTAATTTCAAGATTTAGAAATTTGTAATAATTTATTCATTCATTTATTCTCCAAATATTATTTATTTATTCGTCCCTCCGAGTGAGGGCAAAATGTAATAAGTGTGGGTGAGTGTGATGCATGTCTTCCAACCCCGCTTCTTTCTAACCCTTTTATTTACCCGCCAAAGGGTAGATTAGAACATTTTAAATTAGCATACCTTATGCAATGCATGCATTCATGCATTTGTTTACATGCATCGGCCTCAGACATCATACAAACCGTGATCGCACTTTCAATTCCAAATTGAATACGTGTTATTTGTAGCATTCCATATTCCATGTTTAGGATAGCCGAGCCTGCTTAGATTACATCTTTGCATGTGTTGCAATAGACATTTCAAGATGCTTAGGTCCATGCATGGATTTCTAATAAGCTTCGCTTTTGGCTTGAGTACTAGGTGAGCTTTTATGCTTTAGCATATCGCATGTGTGTGAATGTTGCCATGATAGCATGCTTACCATGAGGATAAGTGCTTATGTGATATAACTGCATGAATGCCTGTGGATGGAGGTTGAATTACCTAAATTGGGACAACACATTAAAACCGTGAGTTTTAAAGCCCACTAGATAGTGGCAAAACCGCCTTTTCTAAAAGCCCGCTGAGAGTGGCAAAACCTCGATTTTAGCCTACTTATGAGTAGCAAATCATTTTTTCAAAACACACACGTAATGTTTTGTTCCAACTTAGGCGATTTGGTCTATACTTGTTTGTCAGGCATAACATAGTAAATCTAGGCTAATAACCTAATAAGAACACGTAATGTTTTCAAAATCGGATATCACTAGTAGAGGCCGGTCTTCGCACCGGCGAGAGTGCTCATAATGACCTTCCCGATCGCACTCAAGCTCCCGAGCCAAGTCAACTTTGGTTATGACGACACGTGGCCTTCTAAGACCGAGTCGTGGTTTCCTAAATTTCCCATTTTAAAAATATTTAGGTGGCGACTCAGAATCCGCAAAGCACCATGTTTGGCACTTCTTTTCAAAAATCAGTTTTTCTCAAAACGATTTGCCAGAGTTGGACTCTTTGGTTCAGATTTAGAACCGTGACACAAAAATCGAGTCCGAACTGTAGAGTGAAGCCCCCAACAGCGCTGGGCTACAAGCGTGAGTCAGAATCGACGCCGAGCGGGGTTTCACGCCGAGGGGCGACGGTATATCACTGATCCGACTTTTGGATCACTTTTGGTTTCCTTTCTCTCTCATACTTTTCAAAACACCATTGAGACTACCTCTCTAAAACCCTACCTTCTCTCTAGGGATTGATCTAGTAAGAGTTATTCCTTACCTTGGGCCTTTGTAAAGTTGTTGAGTTTGTCGAGGGCTATCTTTGATCCGAGAATCTCGTGATTTGGAGCACTTTGAGTTTTCATCTTCTTCTCCGCTGAGCTCCGATATTTGAGGTAGGGATTCCTACTCATTCTTATGTGTTTTAACATAAATATTGAGCTATTTGTATAGATGGTTTGAGTTGGGAAATTTTGGGACTTAGGGTTTCAAAATGAATAAAGGGGTTTTGTTATTTTGACTCTGAATATGTATTTGGGTCTCAAAATGATGGTATTGTTGGAGAGTTGTTGATATTTGGACTTTTGGGGTTAATATTGAAAAACGGGAGAGAAAGCCCTAATTTGTGCATAAATTAATTGGTATAATTAATTTCGAAAAATTATGAGAATATAAAATTGAGTTGAATATATTGAAATTGGCTCATTATGAGATGGAATAGTGAAGTTGGATTTATTAATCGCTTACTTTTGAAATTGTTGATATTTATCTGTTGAACGTAATTATTATCTGTTTAGAAATAATTGCTTTGGGCTATCGGTGGAGGATAGTCTTGATTGTTGTAGACAATGCATAATGATTAGGCAAACTAAAACTAATCAATTGAGTAGGCCATTGAATATGGGTTGATTTATTACTTGAATTTTTTGTTTTGGTTTGATTATGTATATGACATGTGTGTATATACATTGTGTTGTGTGGGAGGAGATAGGGGATGTACTCCACGGTTTAGGGGAAGATAGGGGATGGACCTCTAAACCGGATTTTGTTTGACATTGACACAACACTAAAATGTGTATCATATGTGGAATATGAAAGTGTTTTGTCTGAGATGGATACAGTACTAAAATGTGTATCTATTATGAAGCATGAAAGGATTAATTTGAGTTGTTATTTCAATTGAAATAGAAACGTTGTTGATATGGGATGTAATCTCACCTAAAGTATATGGTCAGGTTCTGAGCCAGGGTTGTAAATTGAGAATTGGTTAAGAGAGGAAATAAAAACATGGACCCATTGGTCATGTATTTGAAATGAAATATGAATTGATTTATGTGAATTAAACATTTATCAAATGCTGATGTTTTAGTTATTGCCCATACAATGTTTAGCATATCTCTACTGGGCGTTGGCTCACCCTATATGGGACATCATTTTCAGGTACAGGTAGCATGCCACCTCCAAGGACGTAGCTTGAGAGGATTAGTGGCTGGGTCATCTTTTGTGATTACCTTATTTGTATTATATGTAAATCAAGCCAAGGGCTTATTTTATATAGAGTTAGAAATCTTCTTTTTGTAACCAAGTGTTGACTTGAAAGTCAGAAGCCCATGGGGCATTTGCTTTTGTTGTTAACATGTAATACATTTGTAAAAAATACTCTGATAAAATGTACTTATGCTTTATTCTCCTATGTCTGAGCATGTTAAGAATGTATGACTTTGGGTTTATTTTGAGGGTGTTACAACTTGGTATCAGAGCTTACCGGTTTGAATACTTTGGCACGAGGGAAGTGATTAGTATCACAAAGGGTTTGTCTTGCTTGTTAGAGACTTATGTGTAATGTTATGTGCTTATATGATAACACGTTTGTATGATTATTTGGGTATGGGATTTAATTTCTAGGATGTTGATTGGATCCTTGGGTTTCTGTGAGTCTTGTTGGAAAAGCACTTGATCAATGTTGTTTATGTCTGGAACTCTAGTAACGCCTCGGGACTATCATTATTCAAATGAAATTGTAGTGCTAATGTGATTATGTGCTTACGTGGATTGAATTACAGTTGTCCATGCATTAGGACGTTAGTGTTATAGCTTCGGCACATTTGTGAATGTGCTAATGTTTTCGTTATCTTTATTAGGATGTCAGGACGAGGACATGGTGGTAGGCATGGTAGGCCTAGGAGGCAGGAAGTGCATGTACCGGAGAAGAATCCGGCGATGCAGTATGAGTTGGCTGTGCCAATGTGAGCCAAAGAAGTCAAGAAAGTTATGGGCGCTTTAGCCCGTGGGATAGCCGATGCTTTGAGAGAATCTATGGGCATTCTTAGAGCTGAGAATCCAGTTCAGGCCCAAGTTCAGGCCCAGGTTGTGGATGCAGGGCCTTCCTTTCTGAAGAGGGAGTTCTTCCGGTCTAATCCGGACGATTTTGTCGGTGATCCGAAGGAGCCACTTAAGGCAGATGAGTGGTTGGAACAAATGACAAAGACGTTCGAGATGCTAGGCATCGAGGACAGAGCCTTGAAAGTGACCTTGGCATCTTTCCAGCTGAAGGGGGATGCGGGTCAGTGGTGGAAATTTGTGAAGGGCCGTTTAGATGGCACTTGGGAGGCTTTTGTGAATGCTTTCCATGAGAAGTTCTTATCTCCAAATTGCCGGAGAAGCCGAGAGACCACCGCCAAATTTTGCAACCGAAGTTCTTCAAAGGGTTGAGTTTGAGGTCAGATTTACTAGCTTGTCCAGTTTGCACTCAACTTGTGGCGTCCGAGGAATGCCACAGACGAAGTTTGAGAAGAAGTTGAGGCGCGACCTTAATATGAGAATTGACGGGTCTATGACTCGAGACTATGGGTTTTTGGTTGATGCTGCAGCCCATATGGAGATCATGATACAGGAGGAGAAGGGGCAGAAAGGCTCCAAGAGGAGTCAAGATGGTCAGGGTGATGGCAGGAGACAGAGGGGTTCACACCCTCAGCAGTCTCAGGGAGGTTTTGCTAGATCTACATTTCTAGTGCCGAGTGCAGGTTCTGGGAGAGGCAGTCAGGGAGACGTGACTTGTTTTAAATGTGGCCAGCTGGGTCACAAGTCTTCAGCTTGCCCACAGAGGGGAGGGGGTCAGAGAGCTGCTTCATCTTCAGCTAGACCGCAGAGCCAAAGTCAGGGTAGGGGTTAGCCACTGTCTTGTTATCAAGGGTCAAAGGGCACCAAGAGGTTTTGCCCAGAGTTGAGTGGCACATCCGTACATCCGGGCAGAGGCAGTAGTTTTCACCAAATTACCGGTGCAGCCTCGAGGTCTAATCAAGGGGCTTCATCGTCCCAGTCTGTGCAGCAGTCTTTTGCTCCTAGAGGTAAGCAGGTTGATCAGGGGCCTACAGGGCGCGTGTATGCTGTTACCGCGCAGGACCTAGTACTGGCTCCATCTATTGTGAGAGGTACCTTTCTGTTTTGCAACCTGCTGCTAGTGTGTTGATTGATACGGTGCATCTCATTCCTTTGTATCTCACAGATTTGCATCTGCTTTTGGGTTTGGAGTTGGCATAGTTAACATCTCCTATATGTGTTGCATCACCGTTGGGGGTGAGTTGATTTTGAAACAAGGGTGTAGAGGGTGTGATATAGAGGTAGCAGATCGCTTGGCCTGCTTCTTTCGTAGTTATGCCCATGTCTGGATTTGATGTTATTTTGGGTATGGATCGTTATCGCCATATCAGTCATATCGATTGTTATCACCAGAAGGCCACAAGATGTACCTTGAGCTGGATTGTTTCCATTTCTTAGGGAACCGGGTTGGTAGTGTGTTGCCACCGGTATATGATCCGCGAGGGCGGAGTGAGCTTAGTGGTCTTCTTGCTAGCCTTTTGAGTAGTGAGTGTGATGAGACCTAGACTGTATTGCCGAGAGTGGTTTGTGAGTACTCGGACGTCTTTCCCGAGGATCTTGTCAGTTTGCCACCTCACCGAGAGATTGAGTTCTCCATTGATCTAGTGCACGGCACGGCGCCGATTTCTATGGCACCTTATTGTTTTGCCCCGGCCGAGTTGAGTGAGTTGAAAATTCAGCTTCAGGAGTTATTAGATAAGGGCTTTATTCGCCCTAGTGTTTCGCCGTGGGGAGCACCGGCCCTCTTTGCTAAAAAGAAAGACGATACCTTGAGACTATGCATTGATTACCGGAAGTTGAATCGGGCTACGGTTAAGAATAAGTACCCTATGCCCCGTATAGATGACCTGTTTGACCAGTTGAAGGGTTCCTATTGTTTCTCTAAGATAGACTTGAGATCGGGTTACCACCAGTTGAGGGTCAGGGAGGAGGATATTCAAGACGCATTCATTCCACGCTATGGCTATTATGAGTTTCGGTGATGCCATTTGGGCTCACCAATGCACCGCAATAGATCGCCCCAACGCCCGAGGGTTAACCCTCGCCTGCTCAGACAGTCACTACTACGCTCAGACTCAAATTGTCACTGCTCTAAATCAACCAAAGAGTTCAAATCGACAAATCGCTTTGAGAAAACAGATTTTGTAAAGAAGTGCCAAACATGGACCGCTTTGCCAGATACAGAGTCGCCACCTAAATATTTTTAAGAATGGGAAATTTAGGAAACCCTGACTCGGTGCCGAAGGCCACGTGTCCGGCATCACCAAAGCTGTCTTGGCTCCTGAGCTTGGGTACGACGGAAGGTCACTATGAGTACTTTTCGCCGGTCAAGACCGCCTCTACTAACCATGATATCCGATTTTGGAAACGTTATGTGTTCTTGTTCCAATTATTAGCCTAGAATTACTATGATATGCGGACAGTAAACAAGTATAGCCTAGATCGTCTAATTTGGAGATAAGCATTGCATATCCGCTTGTGTTGAAAATGCTTTGGAACTTGCTACTCGCAAGTAGGCTAAAACACGAATTTCAACGAGTTTTTCCAACTCAAGCAATCCAACCTCCACCACTGTGCATTCAAACATTTTATCTCATATAAGCATTTAGCCACTTGGTAATCATGCTGTCATGTTAACATTCACACACATGCGATATGCTAAAGCATAAATACTTACATCGTACTCCATGCCAAAACAATAAACTGGTTAGCAAACATGCATGTCCTAGTTCATGTTAAGTGGCTAATCCAACACATACAGATGTGATTAGATGGGCTCGCAACCCTAAAGTGGCATGTTAAATGTTACAACTATCACGTATTTAATTTGGAATTGAAAATACAATGCGGTTTGTATGATGTACCGAGCCCTGTGCATGTAAGACGAATGCATGGATGCACGCATGCATTGCATAAGGTATGCTAAAATAAACGTGCCCTAATCTACCACCGTAAGCGGTTAAATAAAAGGGAAGAAAGAAGTGGGGATTGGAAGACATACACACCACTCACACACACTTATTACAAATACGCCCTCACACGGAGGGACCAAAAGAATAATATAGTCCGAATAATAAATCAATAAATTATTACAAAAATTCTAATTACTTAGTAAATAAATGCAAAAAGAAAGGAGGCCACGTACCGCCGGATGCACGTAATGATGCATGCTCGATCCGACTCGCCGAAAACCTGCACCATGCCACCGCTGTTCTCTTTTATCATTCCGCTTCTCGAAAACTTCCAAAGTCTCGTGAAATGTTCCTCAAGACCGAGGATCATCATCGATGGATGAAATGGCCACCGCCATGTAGAATGTCCATCGGCGCCATGAGTTCATCGCCACACATATAGTGCTTGGCCGGCACTTACATCACGGCCGGCGTAAAATTCTCAAGTAGAGATGCTTTTGACAAAGAATAAAGCAGACAAGCAAAGGCATGGTATGAGATTTTGAGCATATGTAAGCATGGCCAATGCTCCCTATCATGTATGGGACTCTGGGAAGCATGACCCTTGGTTCTTGGGCCATCAATTATGCATCTCGTGCATGATAGCCTAAGGAACCAAGATTGCATTTCAATGTCAATATGCATGCAACACACAAATGGAAACTAAGTCCCTATCATGTCAAGATCAAGGGCCTTAGTGACCAAGAGTTGAGACAAGTTGCATCACTTGTGGTATGAACTCCTCTCAACTCCTTACACTTGGTTTGACACCCCAAACCAAGTAATGCAATGCATGTTATGCAAACATGACTCAACAATGCAACATGATGCTAAAATGCAAGGTATGCCAAATGTAATGCAACATGCAAGGTGCAAATGCAATGTAAACATGGACAATTTAGGCAATAGGGTTAACATGTAGCAAGACCATATTAATCAAACACGCAACAAGCATTAGACAAATGTGCAATGATGGACTTAAACCATGATGGGGCAGACCTTGATCCACCCCAAAACAAAGGGCCAAAAGTGCCCCACAAGATAGGCAAATGCCCAAGTCAACATGCAACTATAAAGGCCTAAAGCTAAGGCACAAAGTGGAGCATTCCACTACCTACTAAAATGACCACTCATGGCATATATTAGGCAAGCAAAAACAGAGCTCTATCATGCAAAAATACACCCAAACCCTTTGACATGGTAGTCCCAAAATACCTTAAACAAGTAAGCATGCATAAGGCCTATTCCTAGGCATAAAAGGACACATCCTCAAAGCATGAAATAGGTCACATGTGAAAACATACAAACATGATTTATGGACTGAAATATGATCCTAAATGATGCCAAATCATGAGGATGGACTAAGGTGAGCATGCTAGAGGCCAAAATACTCAAGGCTTGCAAGCCCAAAATGCACAACAACCACATCAAACATGCTAAACATGGCAAAATCAATGGCTCATAGCCCTTAAACATGACAAAATGAGGCTAATATCTTCATGGAGTTAAGCTAATACATGCAAGAATCATGGCCTAAACACAAGATGCATTTCTATGCCAAATAGAGGAATGCTAAGCAAGTATGTTAAGCATGCAAGAGGCCAACAAAAACACCATTAGACAGAGATAAAATATGATCCAAAACATCCAAAAAAAAGTTCAAATGGCGCCTAAAACAAGCAAGCATGCATATTCCTTTTAAGCCAAAGATAAAGGCAAAAGAGGGACAAAGGAGAGGGTGTCCGCCCCTATACAAGACTTCAAATCACCTTCTTTTACCACTAAAAATCCACGGGTTTTCAGTGGTAAGGAGACCAAAATAACAAAGCAAAGAAAGCTCAAAAGTAAAGGCACCAAAGAGGCCAAAATAAGGCCTAAGAGGGTGAGTTTGCACTCAAACCACAAATGACCTTAATGAAAGTTCAAAAGCAAGAGAATATAAGACTTTTTTTCAGTTATACACAAAGCTCAAAACACAAAGCAAGATAGGTAAAACTTGTTGCCAAATGGGGAATCTAAAGCAAAGTGCTCACCTTGAAGAACACTTGAAGAATGTGGCATGACCTCTTCTATTGATCAAAACCACCCAAAAACTCAACAAACAACCCTCTGTGCCTCCCAATCTTGAACTATAGGTAATGGTGTGTGTATTAGTGCAAAAGTGAGGTAAAACACACTATTTAGGCTTAGAACACACACACAAGGATGAGAGAGATATAGAGAGAGAGAGAGAGTATAACAGATATATAGATATAGAAGCTCTGGCTTTTGCTCAAAATGGCTAACCCCTTTCAATGGGAGAGGAGGGTGCTTATATAGGCCAAGTCAAAGCCAAATAACTTAATGGCTAAGCAAAGAGAAAGGTTCAAGGGGCAAAGAGTCTAGGCTTCTTGGAGAAGCTAAGATACCGGCCAAGCTTCTCCAAGAAGCTTGGCCAAAGGTTCAAGCTTCTAGGAAGCTTAGAGGGTTCAAAGGTGCAAAGTGATCACACTTATGCATATGATGGTGCATTCCACCGGCACACCGCATGCACAAGGCTTCAGTAGGGTGCAAAGAGGTCACACTAGCACCCAAAAGGGTCACTGTCAAAAGGTGCCGCTGGCAACATATAGTACCGACCGGCCATTGTTCTTAATAAAACATTGCAGGTGGTATACATGTGCGACCCAGGTGATGATAGGGAGGGTTGCAGAAAGGGGATGGCTAATAAGCCATTCCCGCCCTTCCAAGGCAAAACACAAATGTTTGGTGCAAAACCGCATGACACAACGGTTTAGTTCGAGATCCCGAGGCATGCAGTAGCCGAGACCTCCGAACTCCAAACAAACACAAACATGGATAATCACCAGTGTTCAACGGTGACGCCCAAGTCTTGAGGACGGTCAAAAATGGGTGTCTCATAGCCCCTCTTCGACAGAACTCCGAAAAGTCATAACAATGACGGAGTGAATGCCAAAGCCGTAGATCTAATTCCATTTTTGACAAGGCCAAAGACTTAGACAAGCATGCAAGACAAACAAGATATGCGCCCGAAGGCAGGGGCAAAAATGCAACTGAAAATGCAAGAAGCCGAGCATAACTCATGATCATGCGAAGAAAGTCAGAACGGCTAACGATGCGATAGCTTATAAGCCGCATACACCGTACTATACTACAATGCGTAAAGGATAAGAGAATTATGCGATTCTCGACACGCTCACGGAGGATACAATACTGTCGGCGCTCGTTGCACCGCCTCAAATGAATCAGACATACAATATCGTGCCTGCAAAGAAAGCAAACCTAACAGGTACAATATCGTTAACAACATGCAGGACAACGCAGTCGAAAGTGCGTGGCAACGTATGCAGTGTGCATAGTAAGATAGTGGGATTGAACACATGTGAGTAAAGCAATGCACGCATGCAGGCAATGTGTATACAAAGAAACCTGGAATTGAACATATGCAAGTAAAGAAAGTGGTTAATGCGAGCAATGTGTATGGAAAGAGAACTTGAACACATATAAGTAAAGCAATACACGTATGCACGCAATGTGTATATAAAGGAACTTGAACACATATAAGTAAAGCAATGCACGCATGCACACAATGTGTATATAAAAGGAACTTGAACACATGTAAGTAAAGCAATGCACGCATGCACGCAATGTGTATATAAAAGGAACTTGAACACATATAAGTAAAGCAATGCACGCATGCACGCAATGTGTATAGAAAGGAACTTGAACACATGTAAGTAAAGCAATGCACGCATGCACGCAATGTGTATAAAAAGGAACTTGAACACATATAAGTAAAGCAATGTACGCATGCACGCAATGTGTATAGAAAGGAACTTGAACACATATAAGTAAAGCAATGCACGCATGCACGCAATGTGTATAGAAAGGAACTTGAAAACATATAAGTAAAACAATGCACGCATGCACGCAATGTGTATAAAAAGGAACTTGAACACATATAAGTAAAGCAATGCACGCATGCACGCAATGTGTATAAAAAGGAACTTGAACACATATAAGTAAAGCAATGCACGCATGTACGCAATGTGTATAGAAAGGAACTTGAACACATATAAGTAAAGCAATGCACGCATGCACACAATGTGTATAGAAAGGAACTTGAACACATATAAGTAAAGCGATGCACGCATGCACGCAATGTGTATATAAAAAGGAACTTGAATTTGAACATGGTAGAACACGATGCAGAAATGCAACGTACTGCGACACAGTATGAGTGATATGATTTATGGAATCCACAAGATATAAAAGGATACTTAAGGAGCGTCCTTCAGATGTTTACCGAGCATTGCTCACAAAAAGTCATGGCCTGAGGTCAACCAAGGTCCACTTGCATTCTGACAGTGCATTTTCTTGTATTGCCTTGAATGATGAAGGTGCCAAACCACACAATTGACCCGAACAAGGGCGCGTAAGGTACAATGACCACGAGGGGAGGTTACTGGTATCCATTCCGCACCTGCTACTCATATTTTCTCGCTTTACTTTTCTTTTTATTAGGAGTTTAAGATATTGCATTGCCTCAGTGTGTTCTACTTTTTGAAATCGATATTTTCTACTTTCTTTTTTTTTTTTTAGAAATACATGACTAAATGAAACAAATATTTGTTCAAAAGGTGTTGCATTTGCATCGCTCTATGCATCGCATCGCAAGGCATCACATAACAATGTGGATCAAATTGACATCAGATTTTGAAAACGAAGCATCGTGATCGTAATAATCGTAGTGAACCAATTACAACTCGATAAGCAAAGCAAAGGATCTGCTTAACCAGTGCAAGTACAACTCGATAAACAAGACAAAGACTTAAAGAGAGGAAATACAACTCGATAAGCAAATATACAACAACTCGATAAGAATGGGCGCTACCGTGAGAATTGATCACTGGAGGGTATTGGAGGGTGGTGGGATTCTTCAATACTTAGCATGGAAAGCTCAGGGGACAAGGGGGAGAACCACCGGCCCAGCTAAAAGTCCACCGGCCGTGAGAAAAGGCCATCGGCCGAAAAAATGATCCATCGGCCAAAACAGGTGGCCGGTCGGCCAAGAATGGGAGGAACCAGCAGAATGCTGACACCTGTCCACCATTCAACCTTATCTCCTACAAAAGACCCCAGCTTCGTAGTTTTCTTCATTTCCACTCTGATTTACTCCAAATGGAAGAATTCCTTGCCCAAAATCTCGCAACTTGGATTAACAACTTGGATGGCTCGGAAAAGCTGAATTTCCGGGCCTTCGGCATAAACGCACTATTCACTTTGCGTCGTACCCCGCTGCATTTTCCATTTCTTCATGTCGCGGCAAGGTTTTGGAATCCGGTGACACACGTCTTTAGCTTTAGCGAGCAAGAGGTGTGTCCTACCTTCGAAGATTTCCAAGCTCTAATGGAAACTGAGCGTGATGAAGAAATTTTGCCCCAACTTCGTTTTGGCCATGCCCAAGTCTTAGGGCAAATGTGTGGGCTCTCAATACCTGATGCTCGTTCTCTGATTTGTGATGGGATGCTGGATGTTCCGAGCTTGGTTTGCAGTTTTTCTGAGGCTGGTGATCGCGGTGACCATCACTGGCAAGGCTTCCGGCGACACGCCATCTGTTTGTGCATGCTATCTCATTTTCTGTTTGTCTCAAGTTCCGGAGGGTCTAGTGTCCGGTTGATTGAGGTTGCCCAAGGCTTGAAGGAGGGCAAAAGCTGCATCGCCATGATTCTGGCTGAAACGTTGTTGGGCTTAGACGCCTTTTATCGTCGAGAGACGACCAGATTAGCAGGGAGTCCACTATTACTGCAGGTAATGTTTCCCACCCAATCTCACATATATTTTTGCTCACATTACTCGGGCTCGCCGTTTTTCTCACAAAACCCTTTTTCCTCTTTTTCTCTCATCGCACATCTCTCTATTCTTCATCCTCTCATTTTTCATCCCTCCCCAGGTATGGTTGATGGATAAACTGTTGGTTGTGGACTCTTGCCCAGCTTATTCAGCTCGCGGTTACTTCTTTCGGCAGCGCCTAGTTGACGCCTTTGATGAGGGTTGGTGGTTCGAATGGATGTGTAGTTTGTCCACAGACCGTATTGCTTGACGGTGCCCTTGGCTCAATCTCCCGGTAATGAGCTATAGCATGACCCATCAACCCGGGATCCAATTGATTGGCTTGACTCACTGTGTCTTCTACTTTCCATTCCGTATCCTGCGCCAGTTCGGTCATGATCGACTTGCCACGGAAGGATAGAGTACCCGCTACATTCCCGATTCGGCGACGGGCCCGATATGCCACAAAGCATGGAGGACGAAGAACTCTGGCCTCCCACTTTCGGTTGCACTTTGTCGATGAGTGCTTGGATTGGCTTAATGAAGAGGCACAGAAGGGCCCACTTTGGCATCGAGGCTTCACCGGCTCGAGGAGGGCGCAGGACATTTGACTTGACCATGCCTCGATTTATTGCTTTATTAGTACTTTCAAGTTTTCTTTGTGAGTGTAATAAAAAAACTTCAATCGTATGTAAGGCGGTAGAGAACTACGTATTGAAATCAATGAAATTGAAGGTTGTGGTAATGAAAATTTCCGCTTTGGTCTGTAAATGGTCTTAGTTGTAAAAAGATTGATTTGAACCGAGTCACCTTTATTAAAACTTTTCAAAACTATTTTCGACATGGATCGGAAGCTGGACACGCCGAGATCATCCTTTGAGATGCACAACCTCGATCTAGCAATCGGAAAGTTGCCCCTTGTTTGAACGGTACCACGGCATGACAGCGAAAGTTGCCCTTGTCTGAATAACGATGCACGGAGATTGCGATAGACGCTGATGGACAAAGATGACCGAGATGATCAAATGGACAAAGTTGATCGGAGAAAAGTTTATGACTGAACTTCAGGATGAAGTTGCCTACGTATCCCAAGGATGGGAATCAAGCCTTACGTAGTTCAGGCTTGGGTTCACTCGAGTATTTTCACTCTCCTTTTGCGCTCTAACTTTTGCCAAGGCCGCCCTTTGCGGGTTTTCAACCTTGCGAGCTCAGTTTTTATATTTTCTAATTTTTTGTGCTCTGAATTTTGCCTAGGTCGCCCTTTCGGGTTTTCGGCCTAGCGAGCCTCTCAGGGGTAATATTTCTTCAACTTGTCCATGTTGATCGGTTGGGAGAACTCTAGGCCATCTAGGTCCATCAGAACCACAGCTCCACCTGACCAGATAGACTTGATGATATAGGGACCAGTCCAATTGGGTCTGAACTTGCCCCTTGGGTCGTGGATGGGAGCTCGGTTGTCTTTGAGTACCAAATCTCCTTCCTTCAAATTCCTGGACTTAACCTTCTTGTTGAAAGCCCGGGCAATTCTGCGTTGATATCCTTGGACATGGTATAGTGCTTTTAATCTCCTCTCATCAAAGAGCATGAGTTCCTCGAATCTGCTCTGCTGCCAATCTGCCTCGGCTATTTGACACTCAGCCAATACTCGTAAAGACGGAACCTCAATCTCTATAGGTAGAACGGCCTCCATCCCATAAACCAAGGAATATGAATTCGCCACGGTGAAGTTCTAATTGAAGTTCGGTAGCCCCACGAACAAGCGGCAACTTATCTCGCCAATCCGGTAGGTTTCCACCATCTTCGCAATATGTGTTTGATGTTCTTGTTGGCGGCCTCAAGCTGCTCAGTTGATCTGCGGCCGATATGTGGACGACTTATGAAAAGCCACATTGTATTTCTCCAACAAATCAATCACCTCTTTCTTGAAGTGGGAACCATTGTGCTAAAATGATCTCGTTAGGGACTCCATAGCGGCGGATAATGTTGTTTACGATAAACTTTGCGACATACGAAGCCTTCACCGCATAAGATTGGGCCTCGACCCACGTGAAAGTAATCTATTGCTACCAAGATAAACTCATGCCCATTGACCCCTTGAGAATAACCCCAATCATCAATTTAAGCTGAAAATGGCCATGGCGGCGTCATGTTATGCGGCTTTGTGGCGGGATGTTCATCGGTTTGCATGGATCGGCATTTGTGGCATCGCCGAATTCATGCGATACAATCTTCCTCCATGGTAGACAGTAGTAACCTGTCGAGGATCTTCCGTACCAGCATTACCCCATTCATATGTGCCCACATTCTCCTCCATGGATGGCCTCCATCGGTAACCGACTCTTGGCTTCTACACACAACTTGTGCATTCCAGGTGACCTCTTTTGTACAATTTACCCCCGGATGATAAAAGAACAACCATTCTTGATTGCCCTTTTGTCCTTGGCATTTGCCCTGGGTGGGTGCGCCTCCTTTTCCAAGAAGTTCCATATGTCGTAATACCGAGGGTTGTTGTCACGCACTTCATCTATGGCGAGATTGACTCGTAAGCGGTGCAAATTTCTGGTCAATAATGACTGGACGCATCCGGACTCTAGATGGGATGTCTATCATGGAAGATAGAGTTGCTAACGAATCCGCGAACCTGTTGTTCTCTCTTACTAGGTGAGTGAAATTTAACTTCTCAAACCGAGGAATTAACAAATCCAAGGTGCAGTGGTAAATTATCATCTTTTCCTCCTTGACTTTCGAGTCTCCTTTCGCTTGAGACACAACAAGGTTGAGTCCCCAATGAGCGTCAATCGTCTTGCCCCTAGTTCTAGGGAGCTTCTAGGCAGGCAATACATGCCTCGTATACGCCTCATTGTTCGAGACTTTGAGCGGAGCTTGAATGCTAAAGGGATACGAGGAATCGTCGGTGCTATCGGCAACACTCTATCCCATACCCGTACTGATTTGACTCCGTCAAAGTACATAGACCAAGTTTCATATTCGATGTGCAGAATAGCTTCATTTGGGAATAGGTACTCAACCGCTTCATCCCCTTCAACCGGGTGGTCGGCAAAGAACTCTGCTACCGCTCTCCTTTTACTGACTTGCGCGTCACATACTTGAGATCAAATTCGGAGAGCAACTTGACCAACGAGCTAGCCTACTCGTAAGTCTTGGTTTCTCGAAAAGATATTTGATGGGATCGAGTCGTGAAACCAACATTACTGAGTGAGCTAACGGTAGTGCAGTAGCTTCTGGTAGCCCATACTAAGGCCAAACAAGCCTTCTCAGGAGTGTAGCGGGTCTCGTAATCCAACATCTTCTTGCTCCGGATAGTAGATGGCCCTTTCCACTTTATCTTGGAGCTCTTGTGCGAGCATACAGCCCATTGTAGTCTCGATTCTTGTAAGATACAATATCAACGGTTTCCCCGGCTTTGGTGGTGACAACAGGCGGATTCTGTAGATATTCTTTAATCTTCAAAATTTGCTTGGCATCGGCCATCCCATTGGAACTTCTTTCCTTTCTTCAAGAGACCAAAAGTGGTTCTAAGTTAAGGTTAGTTTTGAGATAAACCGCCTTATGAATTACACTTTTACCCGAAAGCCTCGCACCTCGCTTACCGGTCATTGGTGGTGGCATTTCTAAGATGGCCTTGATTTTGGAAGGGTCGACTTGATGCCTTTATTGTGTCAATCTGACATTTTTCATTTGTAACACAAGCATTACACTACGAGGATTCAGCGGCGAAATTCTCGATCCTTTGAAAACTTTTGCAAAGGCGGTGTAGTGGCCCTCTCTTTCTTTGGACTTGACAATCATGTCGTCCACGTACACCTCGACCTCTTTATGGATCATGTCATGTAATATTGTGGTTGCAGACCCGTTGATATGTAACATTTCTTCAACCCAAATGGCATCACTTTCAGCCAGCAATATATGCCAAATTAGTAAAAGCGATCTTTCCCCGTCTTGGTGCCATTACTATCGATTATAACACGAGAAGCCATCCATGAGCGAAAGCAAAGCATGCCCATTTGTGAAATCTACCAAATCGTCGATATCGCGGTAAGGGAAAGTCATCCTTCGGATGGCTCTGTTTAAATCCTGAAATCCACGCAAACCCGGATTTCGCCATCCTTCCCGGCCTTTGGAACAATGTTGGCCAACCAAGTCGGTATTCGGATACCGGCAGGAAGCCTCGTCAATCTGCGGTGACCTCTTCCTTGATCTTAATGGCCCAATCGGGTGGATCCTTCGAGTTTTGTTTGACGAGGTCGGGCCCGGGGTCAAGAGGATCCGGTCTTTGTACAATCTCGGGATCGATTCGTGCATGTTTTCATTGGACCACGAAAACATCTTTGAAATCTTTTCGCGACTAAGCGCTCGCGTTCCTCCGAAGACAACGTGGACCTGTCTGGACCCGGCCAGCGGGTCCTTCCGATACCAATGTTCATGGTAGTGATTTCATCAATTAAGGGTTTAACAAACCTCTCACCTCTTGTTCAATTGAGTCATGCAAAACCGGAGGAATTTCGTCCTCGTCGTTTTCATCAAAATTTTAAAAGTCTGATTTAAGCAATAAATCAAAGGCATAGAAAAGTACTCGAAACCACATTCACCTCATTCTCATTATGTACTTCCAAGATAGTCCAATTCTTACATTTACAGACTCAAAAGAGAAAGAAAAGACGACCGGCAGAATTGTGGCATCCGGGTTATCACCCCGAATGGGACTCGGTTCAGCAGTGGAACTCGATTCCGACTCACAAGACTCGGTGGAATCGATTAGGCTCACTACCCGACACGGTCTTTGCCGACAAAAACCCTCCTCGTCTTTGCCGGTGAGGGAGGGTCGCGATGGATCATCCAAAATAGGCCGCTGGTAGGCACTTGATAGATTTCATCTCCGATCATGGACACCGAGGAGTTATCCCTTAAGCACAATCGGTCGATCAAAGGATGCGGAAAGTAGACATGCGATTACTCCCCATTTCCAAACTACGTGGTCCGCAGACTCTGAATTGCTTTGCTTTATGCTCATCCTCGCTGTTGAGTGCCTGTCTTGCTCTTCCCGTAACATCATCCCAAAGCAAGCTGCGGAGTCAAAGAAAATTTGAACTCACTGACGCGCTTTTAACTTCATGCGTTCAACCACAGCTCCAGGAAAACCATAGAATGGAAAATCTTCCTCCTCGAGACTTAAGGCGTCCGTTTAATGGAATTTACCCTGAATGGGCCGATGCATCAATTCAAAGCGTTTTTTCCGTCTGTTTTGCTTTGGCTCTTCCTAGCCATCTCTTTTCCTCTTTCCTTACTCCAATACTTCCTTGGTGGGCAAGATAACTCCAGTGGCAAGGTATGAGGGTTGTGTGGCACTTCGCCATCAGTATCTATGCCCTTCGATGCCCGCCGACACTCTTTCAGAATCCCATCCCGGGATGTATTGGAGCTTGTTCATGAGATACCTCGCTTGGGGTAAGCTTGACATATATCCGCTTCATTATCGCGACCATGATGTTTTGTACGACTGAGCCTCGGCCATTTAGGTAAAACGATATGAACACATTCTCCATGCCATGCTCGATTTCTAGAACGGCGTGGATACCTCCGGTGGTGGGTGGATTGATGAATTCCCAAAAAGACAATGGCTACTCCCTTCCACTTCATAGGGGTAGTCACCATTTGATGCAAAGTAGATAACTGCTGCCTTCAATTCGATCGCAGCTTCCACGATCAGCCTCTAAAAAAGCAAATTGAAAGTTGCACGGGAACTTCTCCAGGACATGAAAAATCTATCTCGTCTTTTGCCCGGCCCAACTTTACCATGCCCTCCCATTACTTCTCTACTTGTATTATCATATGCCTTTCGGATGACTTGGGTTGTTAGTTGACCGAAATCTGGGCGCATTTTCAAGCTTAATCGGTGATATCTTTGATCCTTATTTGCTGACGAGCGTTGATAAGCGTAATTCCTTGGTGATCAACAAAGTACTCCACCGGTATTCACTTATCTCTACATTCCACCCGGAGATGTAGAGGGGTTTACATGTGATTTATGCCCTCGGGCGGAAGTTCTTTGTCCGAAATGCTGTTAATCTTGGAAAAACCTCCTCCCTTTAAAAACCAAATTTTCAACCAAATGGCTTCTAGTGTAGTTTCTATGAGAGTTTTGTTTTGTCCATGGCCTATAAGATGTACCTTCTCTACGCACCCGTGATGCCATAAGCAAATTCCCGCAGAGATGAGATATCTACTTGTATTCTTTAGCTAATTTGAGCAATACCCTCCCTCCTCAAGTTGCTTCTCTTTGCTTTTCAGCCTTCTATCTCTTCCTGCTTCCTCTGTCGATCTAAGTGTGGGGGTTTGAAATATCACCACTCACACATTATATGATCAACTTCCAAGGTACCGTGTGTCATCGGGCTGGCTTCTGTAATCTTCGCCCTCAGGTGGGTAAGACATAAATCCTCATCCTCCCAATTATCTCCATCGGGCAATGACAAACATCTCGTCTGCCTGGTATGGATCAAGGAGTTGTACTGGCAAAGACCTTTCATCCTTATGTCCGCAGCAGATTCTCGCTTCCTCAGGCACACAAATAGCTTAACTTCCCACATGGGCTCTTCTTCCCGATTCTCGGAATCTTTCAAAACTTGCTTGTTCCGACATGACCGTACCGCTCAATAATCCTCGTACTCAAAATATTCCGCCTCGGCGAAATTTCTGACACTGACGCCCTCCGGGCGATGCATCGGGTTTCTTTAATTCTTCAAAGCACACGGGAGTCTCGGCCGGCCGGGCCTCGCTCGCCTCGGAATTCTCCTACTACATCGTTGATCGTCCAACCACCCAAGAATTTCTCGCTAAATTTCATAATCGAACCATGCGACCGCCGTGACCCTTCGGGCTGGTCTTGGTCACTGTGAAATCGATATCGGGTAAGGTCCTCCCCACAACAAGAGCATCATTCTGCTCGTTCCCCAACCATTCCTGAATCACACACAACTCTCCCTCTCGCTGGCAATTTTACTCCGGCCCATCTTGCCTATCGGCGAAATGTAGTCACCCGACTATATGTCTTCAACGCACTTCGATTCCATGATTCGGCTCAACCAATTGCTTTTCCTTTGGGATTCCCCTTCCCGGCTCGTGGGTCACCACCGCTGGCTCAAAGTTGGGGTCATGGAGATGTCCATCATGCACAAGTCGGTGCACCGGGAAGAAACACCCAGCTTTAGGCAGGTGGGTAGGTAGGTGACATAGGATACTAGGGTCAGAGGGACATGGCCCCCAAGATGGATGAAATTGAGTCTTTTGGGTGGTGGAGCTACAGGTGAGGAGGGGTTTAGTAACATTGGGCTTCTCGGGAGGCAAAATCACCCCATTATCGATGAGATCTGAATCTCATGACGCAGAACCGAAGCACAGATCGTGGTATCATGACCGTATAAGTTGATGAAATGCACAATACTTGGTCAAGTTAAGGGTAGGGGGAGTTTTTCCAGAGTACAAGCGGCCTGTGGGGCTTCAGATGCTCTCATCAAACCCCTAGAGCCTGAAGATAAGTGGAGCGAAAGTTCTGGAGTTTCTGGGTGGGTATTTAGCTGTTTATGGTTGCTTCCCGGACGCATCGAGAATGGAAGTGAGTCGCCATGGCTCTGGTGGGGGTTACAAGTGACCATGCTTACTCGGAGGCTCAGAGTGGTAGTGCCACTCGGGCTTGCATTGCTACCACGATTGAGTTCGTCAGTTGCTCGGTCGTTATCAATCGCTTCCTGGTTTGCTATGTCTCAACTGCACTCCCCATTTCGTAGGTCGTAAAAAGTGTGAAAGGGAAGAACAATCATCTTTGCATCAACTTCCGCTGGAGATTGCAGTCAATCATCCAAATTGCCTTGTCCGTAGGCCCTCAAGGTCATCATCGAAGCCTTGGCCCCTCCATCCGGGTTACGTAATCAAAAACTCTCCCAGGGCTCTTGCCTAGTCATCTCGAGATCACGGTCGTAATCAATTTGTGTGCATTGTATGAGCATCAAGCGATGAAGGCCCTCAGCCATTTCGCCCACCTCTTAACGTCATCTTCTAGGCTTACATACCATGTGGCTGCCATACCTGATGGTCCGGCCAAATAAAGACAACTGGCTTCCACCGGGAGTATTCATTGGCCTTAGGATATCGGAAAAACAAATTTTGCGGTACCATGGGTCCCCTTGACCTGTCAACCCGGATTGAACTTCGCTTGCTCAACTTTAGTGCGTGGATCACCAACCCGTGAGTTCCAGAGGTTGGTGGGTGTTTTTGATAGCCGAGGTTGGATTTGGAGGCAGGGTTGAGGTGGGGTGGTCCCGTGGGCGCTCTCAGACATCCCCATTGGCTGTCTCATCGAGGTTTGGAACTCCCGGGTGGGGAGGAACTTACGCTACAGACACCAGTTTGTCATTTAGTAATTGTCTTCGTGATGTTCCTTCACAATCGCGGGCTCAAGGTTCTAGTGAATTTCGCCTCGATTTGGACGCATCCCGCTGCATTGTTTTATGCTCTCTTGGAGGTGGCGCGACCATCTTCCTTCTAAACCAGCCATACTACCCTCGTTTCCGCTGAATTACCGGGTACATATTCTCTCACAGACACAATCCTCGATCCCTACCGCACAGTATAAGGCCCTCTAAACCGATCAAGCACGATGTCCTTCCGCTCGACCGGGAATTGCCCAGTAACCCGGGGTGAGTATACACTGGTTGTCCCTCTACCAGATCCTCGGGACGATGGAGTTTACTTACCCTAACTAGGTGCTTGGGGAATATCTACTGGTCGTAAGCAATTAAAGCCAACTACCTAGTAAAAAGATAAATAAAGCGATAAATAAATGCATAATTGGACAGCATAACGACCATGTGCAAATAAAACATACAACACACGCATTTGATATCATAACACACCGCTTAGTGAATCGATACACTGCTCTCAACATCGATTTCATCGCTTCAATCATTGCCCCCATGTTCCGACCGTACCCACAGATAATCGATTCCCAAAATATCGTTACATCGTGCCTCAGTTCGATGCTCAAATCTTGCAACCGATATATGCATTCCCTGCAGAGATACACTCTAAAAGCACATAGCAGATAAATGAGAGCCAATACACCCCATGTTGGGGTAGG